>WEIV01008078.1:222721-275340 GCA_013390005.1 Calyptomena viridis
GGAGCACCGCTCCGGCCCTGGGCGACGCCGGGCTCCGCGTCCCATCCCTGCCTCTCCCCGCCCCTGCCACAGCCTGTCAAAGTCATGGAAGTCCTGCCTCGCTTGTCATTTTACCCCCTTTTCCCCCTTCCCCCCGCCGCAGGCCGCAGCCCCCGGGGGCGCGCAGGTGGCGGCGGGTGCTGAGGGAAATGGCAGCGGGGCCGGGCTGGGTAACGGACCGGCGAGACCCGCCGCGGCTTCGGCGCTTTTCCCGTCTTTGTGGGTCCTTGGGTTTTTTTGGTTGGTTTTCCTTTTCCCCCCCTTAATTATTGAATATTTTTCGGGCTAACAGCAACAAGTCATCGGCGCCCGCGGGGATGCTGCTCAGCCGCGCTCGGCTCGGGGACCCTCCGCACACACAGCCCCGCACGGACGGACCGAGCCCCGCGTCCCCCCGGCACCGGACGGAGCTGTCCCTCCTCCCGCCGGGGAAAGGGGGACCGGGGAGGGAGAGGAGGAGAGGAAGGGGGGGGGGGAAATCAGAAAAAGAAAGAAATAATAAGAAGCCAGGCGCAGATTTACCTCAGCCGCGCAGGCAGTGAGTCAGTTCCATCCCCCTTTTGTTTGTGTGTTTATTAGTGTCGGCTCCCTCTGCCCAGTGGAGGTGTGTTTGTGCACGGCAGTTGGCTGTGGGGGGACTAAGGCGGCGGAGGAGCCGTAGCTAAGGGTAATCCTGTTTTTACTTCCTCCATCTTCAGAGAGCAGAGGGTTAGCCTGGGACAGCTGGTCAAACCCCGAGAAACCGATCCGGCGGCGGCGGCGGCCGCGCTCCCTCACCGCCTCCCTCCCTCACACACACACTCATTCACTCCCTCCCTCTCCCCCTCACACACTCCCTCCGTCCCTCCCTCCCTCACACACACACACGCACACCCTCTCCTTCCCGCACTCCCGTCACACACACACGCTCAGCGCCTCCCTCACGGGCACGCACAGCCCCTCACGCACACACCCGGGCACAGATTCACGCACTCCCTCCCTCCCGCTCGGTCCCTCACACACACACACACACTCGCGCTGCCTCCCTCGCACCCACACGGCTCCCCCCGCGCACACACACGCATTCCCTGCTCTCCCAGCCCTTTCCCGCCCCGCGGCCCCCCCAGCCCCGAGGGGCCGGCGCGGCGCGGCGGGGGGCGGGTGNGACCGGCCGGGCCGGGGAAGTTGCCGGCGGAATCGTGATTCAGCACGGCTATTTATAACCGGCCGGGGGGCGGCCGGCGGGAGGGGCGCGCGCCTGCCGGGCCCGTTAGTTCATTAAACTGTTGGCGGTGAAGGCGAGCGGAGTTTGTGATCCGTGTGCGCCGAGAGACGGCCCGGGTACGGTCAGAACCTCTGCGTGCCGCGCACCCCCGCTCCCGAGGAGTCGGTGTGGTGGGGAAAGGGGAAGAAGCAGCGCTATTGTCCTGAGGGAAAGCTACGGGCAAGGCTGAGGGAACGGCCCGAGTGTTCCTTACGGTGAGGGGACGCTCCATAAGCGAGGGATCATCCCCACGGTGAAGGGACCCCCCCCTAAGTGAGGGATCATCGCCACGGTGAAGGGACATCTCCCTAAGTGAGGGATCATCGCCACGGTGAAGGGACATCTCCCTAAGTGAGGGATCATCCCGACAGTGAAGGGACACCCCCCTAAGTGAGGGATCACCCCGACAGTGAAGGGACATCCCCCTAAGTGAGGGATCATCCCCACGGTGAAGGGACATCCTCCTAAGTGAGGGATCATCCCGACAGTGAAGGGACACCCCCCTAAGCGAGGGATCATCCCGACAGTGAAGGGACACCCCCCTAAGTGAGGGAGACCAACTCGGGGGCCAGACCCAAACCTACCTCAGCTGGCCGAGGGTGAATGTTTGATGTGCTTCCTCACAGAAGTTTTCCGTGCTTTCCACAGGTCCTGGATTGGGTGCAACAGCGTTATCCTGGTTTCTTCTCTTTGAACTGCTGGGTGCTGGTGACCATGGCAATGCCATCATTAGACACCAGAGGTAATAGTGCATTAAGAAGCTGGGGTTACGTATGTCATGCGTGATACACAAGGTATTATTAAATTTAAATTTGCGAAGTTGGGCACGCAAACACTAGGAAGCGTTGTAATTCAGGCTGCTCATACACTTTTGAGCCTCTTTACCCAACAGAGCAACCCATGGGAATATTGGAGAGTTATCCTTGGTTTTCACTGGTACCAAAGGTGAGTGGCACATGCGTTTTACCGCTGAGTTTCAGTACCTCCATCACTACATACCCACGTTCTTTGTGTTCCAAAGGCTCTAGGTACCTGAAAATTTTCCTTTCCAGCAAAATCTTAACTCCAAAGTCTTGAAGAAAACACCTTAACTCTTGCTGTAACCACACACAAGCGCAATACTCTTGTTAGACACACCAAGGCAAACCCCAGGTGTTATTAGCACTGTCACTTCACATCAAATGAGCCACCCAAGCCCGAGAGAGGGAGGCAAACCCACTTTGGAAAAGACACTGAAGTTAATCAACAGCTCTCTCCCCAGCACTACAAATTTTAGCCAATTAGTCATTATGCCATGTCTGTGAAGTGGGTTAATTTAACCCTTCCCATTTTGCATAGGAAGGAGGCAGAAAGGTTAGGGGACTGGCCCAAGGCCACAGAGAGCACTCAGAGCTGAGCCTAGAAAGCAGACTTCTTGTTTCCCACGCCTACATTTCAGCAACTAGACTTGGCTTGCCTACACCAGAAAATAGACTGGCATAGCTGGAGCTGGGTAATTACACCGTAACAGTTTATGCCGGAATAACTCTCCTTGTGGACACTCTCCTCCAGATGGAAAGTGACTTCCCAAAAGCTGTCCAAATAAATTCACTCAGCAGCACACACTTCGAGTTTTGCCTTTTTTCTCCACCCTCTTCTTTATTTTGGGGGGTCAGAATTCCTGAGATGTCGGCAGCATTTTGAGGCCTTTGATCACTTTTACAGACCATTAAAAAGCGGGGACAAATGCAAAACATGTCATTGAAATGCTACAAGTCTTGTTGTCAAGGTTTTTATGGTGCTTTTCATCAAAATGTTGAAAACTGAAAGCTTCCAGCTGGCCCTTCTTACAGGTAATAATTTAATAGCTAACAGCTTTTCTCCCAAAGCTGCTAGAACCTGCTTGAGCCATGGAAGGTGGTGGGAAAAGCCAGACCCATCTTCTTCAGTAAATATTTCTGATTTTTTAATCCTGCTGCTCCATGAGATTTTGAAACCAAACAAAGCTGTGAAAACAAGAAGGAGTGACCAAAGGAAAAATAAGGGGCAGGGAATAAAGTGACAGGGCTTGCCTTTGAAAATCAGCTTGTTAACTCCAAGGACTGCAGAGAAGAGCATGTCCTGGCTACAGCAGCACAGGGGTGAATCACTGGTCTCAGAGCAGAACTTGGCTCAGGGGAGGCAGCAAGAGCTCCACAGTGATTTACATCGACAAACTCAGCAGAGCAGCTGCAATGATCTTGAGGACCAAGTGATGGCTTGGGGATTGAGAGACCAGGATTCAAATCCAACCATGGCCAGAGGTCCTCTGTGTAATTTCAGCCAAGTCATTACTTCCCATTTCAGTTCTCCTTTTCTAAAATGCAGAAATTATTTCAATGAGAGTTTTTCTTCTGCTGAGCAGCGTCCTGGGAGTGATTCTCTGCTTTGTCAGGGAGTTCTGTCACGTTACAGAGGTCACTCTGGCACACCTCCAAAAGAGCCATTTCTGGAGCTCCTGCCAGCCCCTTTCCCATCAACAGGACCTAAGCAGCCTTCCCTCAGCCCTGACTGTCCTGGGATGGTGTCCTGCCACGCAAGCCCAGCTGCCCCAAGGATCACCAGACCCATGCTGTCCTCCCAGGCACTTGTTTGGTCTCCATGGGCCTCAGTTCCCCTCCTGTGTGCTGGAGACAACAGAGCTCTCCCGTCTCACAGGAGAGTTTAATTCCTCATCATTTGGCAGCAAAGTGCTTTGATAGGTTTGATGGGCTCAGTCTGTTTTCAGCTAAGTATTTAAAACTTTACCCCCTATATATATGTACATACACAAACACGTGTGTGTGAGAATTGCTATTCAAAACAACCATCATGCTTTTAATGTAAATTCCGGTTTCAGTTTTATAATTCTCCCTTTTTAAAGTTTTTTTTAATATATGTACCTGTATAAGGTCAAGGTGTTCTAGGAGTTCATGCCCAAAAAGCTTCTATTAGGTGCTCTCATAAATAGTATTTCAACACAGCGTAAGCTCCAGACTTATTTATACTTAGCAAATGAAAAAAGACACATCTGACACACTGTTTCCTGGGCCATGAGTGTAACGCCCTGGAGCAGCAGACCCCTGCATTGCTGTTAGACTGAACCCTCTCTTCTCTACCCACAGAAGGGGCACTGTGAAGACAAACTGGATCCAGTCCCAATATACTTTGGAGAGGACAAACACAGACCTTTCTTTACTTAACTGTGTGTTGGGCAATCTAAAAACCATATAAGCACTAATCTATCCGTTATTCCATCTTCTCTTTACTACAATGAAGCACTGTTTTGTGCTTATGTGCATCAATAAAGAGACCTATAAAGAAAATAATGAACATCTTTGAATACCTTCAGAGCATACTCTATTAATTTTAAAAGGGACACAATATACTGTACCCCTTGTATTTCACCAAGATAAAAGTCTATAGATTAATTCCTATTAAAACAGTTGGTATTTTCAAGACATGCAGATGTAATTTATGGAGAGGCATAATACTCATAATAGCTCAAAGGCCACAGAAACTGTAGATCTGTGTCTGTTACTGTAGTTGTACAGGCATTCATTGTACAGAGAGCAGTTGAAAAGGCAGAGTATGTAATCTGAATACTAAATTTGTGAATAGTTTCTCACTTGGGCTGGTTAGGCTTTTCAAGAGCAGCGGATGCTTTGTGGGGGACTTTGTAAAACAGTCTGCTAATATATCACATGGTTGCTGTATTTTCTTCTCTTATCTTTACCGTCAGAGCTTTATTCATGAAGGCATAATATTCAATTTTTTAAAGGGCACCAGCTCCTGCTCTGTGCTCTCCACCTGAATTCAGTGTGCTCTGTGTGAGACTATTTTCACAACAAATACTTCTTCCTTTTTCTATAAAGTGGACAACTTTAGGTGTATATAACCCAGAAATATACAAGAAACAAAGATCCTTTCCCTCACCCCCACATATACCAGTTGCTACATTCAAGTTACTTGGAAAATAGTTTTATATTTTCTTTTTTATAATCCACAATAAAAGTGCACATGTTTTCTCTTTTATTATGGAGATATAAATGTATATGGATATTTCATTTATGAGGAAGGGAAATTCTAAAGTGTCCTAACAAAATTTAATTATGACACAAGGTACTAACAGAGAAGCCTTGAGCCTGGGATCATTTTTATTCTTTGCTTGTACAGCACCTAGCACAATGAGGATTTATGCATGACCTAGCTTCCCACTTAGTACTTGAACAAAAATTAGAATTAACTCTTACGTTGCTTATGGCTGGAAACCACAGTACCAACAGAATTACATACATCCCACTCTGCACAGAGAATAACACAGAATTATGAAGCTCATGCAGCAGTCAATACAAAAGTGTGCTGGATCTACTTAAATTGCTGCAGCTGCTGGAGGCATTTAGGGAGATAGACAGTTGTTACTCAAGCTGAAATTTGGCAAAATTACAGGTGTCAATTATGTCAAGTATTGCAAAGTACCAGGGAACACCCAGTGACAAATGACCAGCTTTGCAACAGCTGAGACTTTGGTGGCAATGGAGTTCTCCTATTTCTCTATGACAGGGTTACCATGAAGATTGAATCTCAAAAGGCCAAAAATTGCCATTTGGGTTTCAAGGGGTTTCTACAAAGCAGAAGACTTGTACCAAAACAGGCTGCAATAGGCTGCTCCCTGTCATGGGAGCAGGTCTGGCAAAGCTGCTGCCACTGACCTGCTGGGTTCTACCTGCTGTACTGCAGCTGCAGGCACAGCCCTCGTGCTGGATACGGCCACCCTGTGCATACAGGTCTGAGCTTGAAGGGTTTCCACTGCAGCCCCTTAAAGCTTGGCAAAGAATTGAGGGATAAGGACATTTTCTCATTGAATCCAGCCTTCCTGTCAGTGCACAGCAGGAGCCAGAGGCTTCCTGTGGCCCAGGAGCCACGGGGGTGCCTGGCAGGAGCCTCAGCAGCCAGTCCATCCCTGGCCCATCTTGGCCAGGTCTAACCGAGAACCCTGATCTTCAGACAAGTCTGCAGTGATGAGGCAGGTCAGAGGGGAAGCCAAGAAGTCAGTCTGCAGGCCAGAATCGGCAAGGTTTGTGGCTAGGCAGGAGACCAGCACTCCCCAAAGCTCAAAGCGTGGGGCTGAGCTTAAATGGGCTTCTGGCCCATGGCAGGATCATGGATGGAGGCTCCAACTAAGGCTGATCAGGGTCATTAAGGTCATAAGGTCATTAAGGTTAGTGCCTTTAGGGTCCTCACAGGTCTAAGCCAGCTTCAACTCTGAACAACTATGGAACAACAAGGAAAGTAACAGCTGACCTTATCCTAAGGTTAGATAGTCTCACTGACTGTCCACATTCTTGCTCTGCAGTAGCTGTTATAAAGTCACAGAATCATTTAGGTTGGAAGTGGCCTCTAAGATCCATCAAGTCCAAATGTTAACCCAGCACTGCCAAACCCACCACTAAACCATGTCCCCAAGTGCCACATCTGTGTTAGTCAGGCACTCCACTTCTCCTTTGCTGAAGAGCAGTGCTGTGCACGAGGGGAGTAACTGGCATGTTTTAAGCTCATGTCTCACCTTACCTTGCGGGAGCTTGTGGATCTCCCTGCAAATTAAACAGGCTGTTTTCCCTGATTCTACTTGGGTGGTTGCAGGGCCTTTCTTCAAAACACCTGAAGGATGTCCTGTTTATTCATTTCACTCCTCACTCATCACATTTCCAACAACAACACCACCCCTGTTCGGTGGGCACAGCTACAGAAGAGTCAGCACGGATCTACTGGAATGTACTTTACTCTCCCAAGCCCTTGTCCCTCTTCCTTCACTGCTTCTGTAGCATTAAGCTGGTGCTTGTAGGGAGCCAGGAAGAGGCTGGGTTGAAAACTGGTGCTGTGGATGTCAGGGACTAAACAAGTAAAGCATCTTTCAGGCTGACAGCAGCTCCTGCAGGTGTGTGGCTCTGCAAAGTGATCTGATCCAGGGGACAGCCAGTCCCAGGCCAGTGATTAGTCAGTCCCCTCCATGCTGTTCAGTGCAATGTGTGGACTCAGAGGGAGCAGTTCAGTGCAAAGTATTGCCTCTGCAGTGAGCACTGGGGATGGAAACCCATCCAAACCAGTCTGTTGATCCTTGCAGAAATGGTATGTTATGAGTCTCATGGGTAATGAAGTCAGAACATAAAATAGTCTGAGAAAAAAACCCAAACCTCCCAGTCCTCCACCTCCAGAAGCAGCACAGCTGAGCTAAAGGCTGACAATGTCATCTCAGAGGTGAAGGAGAGCCTGGGGTCTAAGCCCAAGTCTGGATTGTGGGTGATGGGCTTTCAATGCCTTGCTTTGGAGGAGGATATTCATTTCTCCCTCCCTTTACAATGCCTATTCTCCTGTAGGCACCTTACTTAGCCACCTATTCTTCATTGCTTCTGGAGTCTGTGGAAAAGACTGATGCATTCACATTGCAACTCCAAGCACCAAAATTAGATTCCTGCTTGTAGTCACTCTCCAGAGGAGCATTTCTTTCTCTGGTGACTACAGAGAGAGGCTGGAGTTACTAGTTGGCTAAATGAGTTCTTACAGTGGGTGAATGTCCCTGTTCATACTTCTGTTCTTCCCCTAGAAAAGGGAGAGGGGCAGGGCCTGTGATGGAGGCTGTGCTAGTGGGCAAGAGAGACATTTTCCATGCCTCCTTAGTGCCCATAAGCAAAGTGTCATCATGGAAAGGTCCTGGAGCTTGACTGTGAAGAAATACTTTAAATTAACTGGCCACATAATCTATTTTAAAGCAGAGCCAGGTTAACTTTGATTAACCACAAATAACAGTTTAGATAATAAAGATATAACATGAGCATCTCTTTATGCTCTCCCTAGCATTGCACAAAACAGTATTTGACCACAGCCTTTTAAAGCTACAGGTTAATTTTTATAGTAAAGCATTGCTTCGTCTCACTCCAGCAGCAGAGCTGGCAGTGTCTCAACATTTTTTTAGGAGACTGATTCTTGCAGTGGTAGATTTCTTCATTTTCCAAAGTTTTATTTATTATTCTTATTTTACTCCAGGAAAGGAATAACATTTCTCTACATGCCGACATTACCCACACATAACTGTGCAAGCAAAAAAAAACATAACTTCATTCTTGTGGTTTGAAAATGCCTCCTTTTTCCTGTTTATTTGTTTGTTTTTAAGAGGGAGGCGTTTCTATTTCTTAGTTCTCATTTGGGGATTTAAATCCATGAAGACATCATTTGGTCTCTGTATTAAAGAGACAATCTTTTGCTCCCAGCTATATACACAGTCACTTTGTTCTGAGATCTGGAAGAAGAAATGTTACTCTCCCTTTATTAGCAACATAAGGGATTCTTCTAAGTAAGATTTTGTGTGGTGGAATGATGGCTAAAGAAGATGTCATTTTATCAGGACTGCACAGGTCTGATGCCACTAATATCTACAGATTTCTCCTACTGGCCTCAGCTGAAGAGACCCCATCTAAAAGCTATAGAAGTAAAAAAATAAAAATAATCTATTTTTACAGCATTGTGAATGAGAACACAAATAGAAAAACTTTTTCAGATATTATCATCATCTTTATCTTAAAAATTCTTCTCATCACTTTTGCTGGTTTATTGTATCTATACACTGTGAAAGAGTGTTGCCCTCAGAACTAAACTTCCTCATGCCAAACAAGAGTTGATTACAAAGCCCTTTGGAAGCCCCAGGTCTCACTTTACTCCTTGCATCAGAAAGGCAAATGCTTTTGCTAGTGGCTGGTTTGGTTTTGTTGGGCTGGGTTTTAATTCAACAAGGGCATAACTTTACATTCAGCACTGAAGTTTGGTTAAAAATATCTGTTGAAAACGATCCTTAAAATCAGATGATGTTTTCCATGGATATTGTATCCAAAGTAGCTATAGGTCCTTAAGGTTGGCTTTATCTTTAAGTCATTTCTGCACTATACTGAGTTGACTTAATTGGCTGACAACAAAATGACAACCTTCCAGAGCAAGGTTATGCTGGATGCCCACTGTGACACTTTTGCACATTTACACGGATGAGCCTTTGAAATGAAGTGTTTGTCTGTCTGTAAATGGTGGTTTCCTTATTTGTAAGATGAAAGATCTCTGTTGAAAATCCTCAGTTGTCATTGTCCTAAAATCAGAGAGACTGAAAGAGGAAAAACCAAGACACCAACTTCTCTAAGAATTACTGTCTGTGACTGCTCTTAACGTAGTCAGAGCTACGAAACAACCAGTGTGCCAAGCTGTGGGGCTGACCTCGTATTTCCCCAGGGAAATATTTTTTTCCACTACCTACTTTAAGAGGTGGTTTCTTACTTTAGATAAGGGAAGCTCCATCAGCTGCTTCATAGAGCAAAACTGACACCCACTGGCCACCCCTAGTACTTGAAAGAATTTGAGCTACAAGCAGTCCTGGCTTCAGGGCAGAGCAGGACAAAGGAGAGGTGGAACAACCTTCCAGCTCATCTCAGCTCTTCTTCTTTACAGTTCATGACCTCAGCTTTGTCAGTGGCAGCCCCAAAACCCCGCTGCCATGAAGTGAGATGACACATGACATAACAGTCGGGCTCCCTTTTACTCCCTGGGGAATCAATCATATAAACTTCTTTTACGTGACAAATGTCAAGGCTCCAATCCCTTCCTACGCAAAGAAGGACCAGCTTTACTGAACATTTTTTTCCCTGAAATTCAAGAAGATGTTCCATTTGATCAGTCTCAGACTCGCTGTGCCCACAGCCCCTCACGCTTCCCTGCATCAGCTATTTGCAAGCAGCCACCCATGTGCTGGTGGCCACTCGGCCACACTTGCTCAGTTCTGCTCTGGCAGAGCTCCATCTCTTCTGCATCCTAAATTTCTCTCTCCTCATCCCACTATCACCTCCAGTTGCTGGAATGTTATTATCAAGGCTCCCAAAGATAGTGTTTCCTACCAAGTGCTGTCACCTGTGTGTTGTGTGAACATGTGTCCCCTCCCACCTCCCTGTCACAGCACAGGCCAGAACTGCACTGGCATTTATACATCTATTTTTCAATCGCATTCCATTTTGAAATGGAACTCATAAAACTCACATCTGATTTGCCATCCACTTAGGCACTTCCAACAGGATTGCCTTTTAAGTAGCTCCTTCCTACCGAATATCTTTGTTTTAGATTATACTTATCTTCTCATGGAGAGCTTCAATTTTCCTGGAGATTGAATCTAATTCTCTTATTTCCTCCTTGTGCCATACATCACCATGTGCTACTCTCTGCTATTATTCCTTGCTCCTCTCTGTGCTTTGAAACTCTTCTTCACTCTCTTATATGTTACTGATTTCATATAAAACATTATATCCTACATGGAACCTGTCACTTTACAAAGGGTACATTATTATTATTTTATGTAACCAGCATGCCTTTTATTTCTGCGTGATCAGTTTGCACTTTAGCTATTTTAAACATCCCAGCACTACATTATTCAAAATTTAAAGCATGGTATCTCTAAAGCACTGTCCTGTTTCTTATCACAGCTTCCAGGCAGTGGAGAGTAACTTGTTAAACAGGGAAGAGTTTTTTTAACACTGAGCAGCTTCATCCAAACACACTCTTCCTGCCTGTGCCCAAGTTGGATCAGCCTCAAGGGAAACAGAAAACTGGGGTAAACCGTGCTCTCCCTTTCTGAACACTCATCCATTCAGATCAACTCACAAGGGTTTTCAATATTTAAGGGTTTAAATATTTTAAATAATTTTTGAGATCCCTCACAGAAACAAATACTCTGACTTCATTTTACACTTCTTTTGGCTTTCAGCTTCTCCAGGTGAGCGAAACACTTCCATGCACAGCTTTAAAGGAACTTGGTGAAGTTACAGAATTATTTGATGATGTTTAATAGCAGATTAATTACAAAGTTGAAGGCACCATGTGACAGCAGCCTCTCTAAAAGGAACAGAGGGCACAGTGTTGCTCTGTACATCCCTAGGGCTGTATGTATCCACTTCAGCACCAACAATTCCTCTGGCCCACAGCCTGACTTCAGGACAGGCTGCGTGGAGGCTGGGGGTCCTCAGGGGACACCAGCACAACTACCCCTGACAGTACCATCAGGGGAGCCTGCCAAAGAGTTCAGGGACACTCATTGCCACAGCATCAATATTACAAGGGAGGAAGATCCCACCTTGACTTCCCAAGTCCTGTGTCTGAGTCATTAGACAAGCAAAATAAAACTACTCGGCCCACAGCTGTACAGTGCTATTTGTGAGATGCCGTGCCTGCCAAGCATTTAGGAGCAGTGGCAGGGGCATTCCCACCCAAAACCAAGCATGTGGGAAGGGTCACTGGCTTCAGCAGAGTTGTTACAGAAGGTACCAACCTGTCCCTCACAGTGTAAATATTCTTTTTTGCACCTCACTTCAGTTTTTAGTCTTGCCTGAATTACAGTTTCTCCCCAGCTACAACGTGCATCCTCACAGAGGATGAGGTGGTTACCTGGAGAACAAGGAGCCTGTTTATCCCCAGAGGTTACCCTTTCCCAGAGGTGGTGGCCAGTGGTGGGACAGAGGGGACACCCTGCAGCCTAGAGAGGGGTCACACTCAGTGATGAGCTGCAGCAGCAGCAATGTCTCCCCTGCTTTCCTTCTGCAGCAATAACATTATTACAATAATACATGGCTGAGGGCTACACATCAGTTACTGATTTTCCTTGCTTAAAGCTTAGCCATGATTTCAAGCATGCAAAAATCCATTACATCAGAATGATTTGTCCATAAATGGCTTTGTATGTTAAAAAGGGAGGGGGGAAAAAAGCATTCAATAAAGAGCCCTGGGATTTTCAGGCTATGCCTTAGGTAATCATGTATGGTTGTGAGGACACCAGGAAGTCCCCACCCTGAGTCATGCCCACATAAATGATCTACTTTCTCTGCTACCTCTTGTTTGAATGTTCTTATTCTTCCTTATTCAGACTAGATTTGTCTATACGTAGCGGGATTCCCGGCAGAGAGAACTGTTTATATAGATGAACCTCATACTGTTTAACTTTAAAATTTCACTTCTCAAAGCAATTTCTGAAGTAGTACCCACCCCATCACCCTCCTGAGTATTTGCTTCTTCAAGGTCCACCAAGAGGGATAATTTGCTCCAGCTCTCAGCATGGGGGCACAAGAAGATGCTGTTACATTTGCAGAGCACGGGACCCGATTTGGGTGTGTAATCTGGGGATATATTTGCACACCAAGTCCCTGCCCTCTCCCATGCTACCAAGGCATCCTTCTGAAAGCCCAGCCCTGTTTGGATGTGAGTCATAGTGGGGTGTCTCTGCTTTGCAAATTCCCGAATCCATACTGAGCATGTGGTGTTGACGTACAGCCCTGACCTTATTAACATTTGGCTCTTCAAAACCAGACATCCCATCCACGCCACTGCAGCCCACTGACACCTCTTCACTGGGCCATGAGCAGTGAGGTTCCTACCTTAACTCCCTGTGGTTCTGTCCCCTCACGTTAATTCCGAGCGATAAATCCACAGCAATGGAAACGGCCGCCTTTCCTACATAGCAACAAATGACTGGGGGACACTCCTGGAATGGCTTGTTTTTCACTTTGATAACTAAATACTGCAGATGTAGTTGGGTCTTTTTCCTGCTCTTTCAGATTTCCTTTTGGCTGCATAAATTTTATAGACTTTTTCCTTTTAATTTTCATGTTTAGGTCTCAATTGAACAGAGCACTTAAACCAATATCTTCATTTGAATTTAGTTCTTTGTTTTTCATCAAGAAGTGGAATTAGATGAGCTCCATAAGTGCCTCTTCCTGTTTAAATTACCCTTCCTTACACATATTAGTAGTAACAGTGCTTAGTATTTTCTGTAAGTCTCCCATGGCCATCACAGAAGGGCTCAAAGTTGTTATAATCCACAAATACAAGAAGCAAGGACAGAGAACAAAGAGCAACATAAAGTGCAGAAAAGAGTTGGTTTCCAGTGGTCCAGTAATTTCTTGCAGTATCGTAGATATCAGGGAGAAGTTTCAAGGGAAACCATGTACTCATGCCAATTTTTTGCCCTTCATGTATATTTAACATCCACAGCCAATTTTCAGTCTTGCAATGACTCTTCCATTTTGAGTGGTTTAATATTGTTTTTAAAGGTTATTTGAAAAATAAATACATTGATGAAAAGGTTTGTTGGAACTGCAGCTTGCGTTCTACCTTTTCATAAATAATGGAAGCCCAGAGCCAAGGCACAGTGAGCAAGTGGCTCAGCTATTTATTGCCTTCCTCTGGGGTGCCATTTATCTTACAACTACTACAGTTTACTTTCAGAAACATGTCTGATTGCAACACTTGCACATGCATACTTTGAAAGCTGGCTCTGATAATTTATGCATTCATGCTCCCAGATCCCACGTTATTTTTAAAGCTTCCCTTTCTACAATGTTCCCCATTTTCACTAAAACAAAGAGGGGGGGAAAAAAAGCTCACCTGTGACAGACCCGAAGGGAACTCTCTGTAGATGGAGAATAAAATTTCAATCATGTCACTCTGTATCACATTAGTCCTTCTTGGGCCACATCCTACTCCATTATGATTTAAAAAAATATAGGGAAAAGGTAGGATTTAGTGCAAACTGCTATAAATTTGTCATGATCATTAGTTCAGAATAGGAGAAACAGAAAAAAACCAACCAGCTATGCAAGTTTCCTGTACCTGAAGACATGTCCTTTCCAATATACCTCAACAGACAGAAAACTGCAATTTGGTGGAATCTTCTCCATCAAAACCCCAAACTGTTGGTTTTTTCCCTCCGTTTTTATTTCTGCCAGTCAAACTTGAAAAACGTCCACTCTGAAATTAAGTTTGCTACTTTTGGAAACTTATTTCAGGATTTGGAGTCTTCAGTATTCTCAAGAGAAAAAAAAACCAACAAAATAAACCCAGCGTGGCAAACAGAAATTAGTTAACTGACAATTATTTTTTTAAATTCAAATTTTCTGTTGAAAAATTATTAAATATTTACAGCTAAATTTATCTTTATTCTTGCTATTACTGCATACCTGAAGGTATGGCAACAGATGGGAGAGAGGACAGAAACAAGAAGTCCCCAGCAAAAGCTTTGTGAAATGAGAACACATGAAAAATAACTAAGAAATAATATTATTTGCTGTACTCTGACCAAGTTTCCAATATTCAGTGATTTCTTGCCACCATATTTAACAAACCAAACCAAGGTCACAGTCACAAATACTGCGGTGCTCCAGATCATTTTTTCTCTGCCTATTTTACCCCCCACACAAACTAAGGTTCACATTGCTGAACATGAGCAGTTCCCAAAAAGTAGCCCTTGTACACAAGGAACTGTAATATTCCTGGCCATTTCTATGTTTGCCAGTAAGAAAACCAAATTGCCTATTTGTTTTAGGGTGCTGTGAGCCAACTTTGGCCCAGCAAAGGCCATGTTATCATGTTTTGATAACAGGCCAGCTTATCAGAGTTTGTCTAATATCAGCTACTTCACAGCAAGGATTATATAACATTTACACACATCCCGTGGGTAGGCTGGCTACCCAAAATCAACAGTGGCTATTTTTAGGTGTGCTTTTGTGCAGGACCAAGAGCAGATGATGACCCATGGCACTGCAGGGGTTGCCTGTGGTGTTGCACCCGTTTGCAGAGGAGCTGTTTAAATCCTTCCAGAGCAAAAGACACTCCCTGTCTTTCCACTAACTCAGCTCCTGGTACTCTCCAGATCCACCTGTGTATGGCAGCCATCCTTCCCAAATTCCTGGCCATCCTCACAAGCCCCATGCAAGAGAAAAGCAGGATCACAAGCTCCTCTCTCACCCCCGGAATGGGGGAGGGTGCAGCCTGCTTGCCCTCTTCTCCACACTGAAAACTTTCCCTGGTGAAAGGTTAAAGCGCAGGAAAGTGAGGGGTAATTTACAAAACAACCCCCAAAACTTTCCACTACACTTGAACTCTGTGTTTTCTGTGGTAAAAGGCAGACGAGTTTGATGTTTATTATCGGTTTTTCCCATTGTCATTCTGCAGTAACTGTCATGGCACAGCAATGTGTATCTGCTCTTTGAAAGCACCCGGCGTCAGTTGGGCAGGATTTGTGCTGTTCAGTGGCACAGTCATTAACATCTCCTTTGCTTTAAGTATGCAGTGAAACAATACATTAAAAGTCACCACAGAACATACCAGAAAGGGTTTAAATGGTAAAGAAGAAAGAGAACATAAAGGCCAGGGCAGGATTTCAGCACCTCACTCGGTAAAGTTTAAACCCAGGGGAAAATCCCAGTGATGGGAATGAAGCCAGAGGTGCCCAGGCAACACATTGCCCCAGAGATGAGAGTGGAGGAGCATCATTCACTGAGGCTCTAGAATAGTGACACCTGAGTTACATGGATTCCATTTTGTTCTTCATTTGTCCACCCTAAAGCCTGTTTTTCTCCTTTTTTTTTATTCATGCAGCATTCCATTTCATTAAATGTTTATGACCCTATTACAGGATACAGTTTTAGATTACTATAATAAAAGGGAGTTGATAAAACTTCATTATCTTTGGTGGCAGAGGAAGAATAAAATCTTACACCTTCAAGTTTGTCCATAACGTTGGTTGTAATAACTTTTTAAAAGCCAAAGTGCACACACACACACAAAACCCCCTTCAAAAACCAAATTCATTGTTACTGGAGTCTGTGTTGGAACATTGCCATTGGAAATTGGTATAAGAAGCATATCAGGGAAACTTTACTAAAGCCACAATTTCTTTGTCACTGCATTTATTATTTTGGGGCAACACCTTTTTTGCTCCCCATATTACTAAGGTGGGAAGTCTACGGTGGTAAAGTACAGGAATATCAACCCAGGAAGGACAAAATAATACCAGAGTCAGGGTGTGGAGCTCAGAAATTCCTGTGGTCTTTTCCTTTAAAAAATAAATTGCCGGTACTTTAATCATTTATCAGAAGGAAGAGAGCATTTGTTTCAAAGGCACAGAATGAGGGCTTTAAAATTAAACTCTGCTCATCATCAGCTTCTGAGGGAATGCAGGAGTAACAAGGATTTTAAGATCTGCAGAGATGTTTTAGTTCCTTTATGTTCTGCAGGTAAAAAAAAACAAAACCTTTTCCTCCCTCTTTGTAGGTGTGCAAGAAGAGACATTTTGATAAAACCTTGTCCCCAGATTACAGTTTTACATGTATTAAAAAACCAAACAAAACCACAAGCAAACAAACAAAAAAACAACCCCACCACATTTTAAGACTCATTTTGTTCAGACAATGAATTGGACTGGGCAATGCAGTACTGATGCTTCATCACTTACTGTTGGACCAAAATACAAGTTACCCCTGAACAGTACTGCACATCCCCATCGTGTGGGCAAGGCCACAGGGGAAGGAGTCTGAGATGCACAGCCCAAAATTCCTACAGGATTTGGGCTCTGACATCCTGAGAGTTTGAGTGCTGCAGCATCCAAGGAGCACCACAAAGGGCAGGCAGGGAGGAGGAGGGAATTGTGCTGTCACGGTTTGGGGAGGGTTTCTGCAGGGCAACCTGTTGTGCCATGTCCTGAAAAATGTGTTTCCAGGACCAATCTGGAGGAGGCACAGCAAGGAAAACAGCTCTCAGAGGGTCCTCTGAAAGCAGAGGGTTGGGTGAGGTACCAGTCACCCCCGAGCTCAGGGACAGCCAGCCTGACTGCAAAGGGCTGAACAGGAACAGGAGATGTTGCCCCTGCTCCAGCTGCACCAAGCCCCACCACCCCCTCCGAGCATTTGCATTTCTTGTGCTCCCTTCATTTCTCCCCCAAAAACTTTTCTCTGCAAGGAAGAGCCACCTCTATTTGGGCCAACCCCTGTTGCCAGCTGTGGGCTCCAGATGTGCTGGTGGATGGCAGGCCCTCACATGGGTGCCTCCCATCTCCCCACCTGCTCCCAGTCATGAAACTCGAGGGTGCTGCTTCTTCTGACAGTGGTTACCCATGTGTCAAACATGAGCTAAGCACTGCCAGGGGCACCCAGGGGAGTGGGAGCTGCTGGAGAGAGGCAAAGGGAGATGCTGTGTGGTTGGGGGGTCCCCTGGCCCCCAGCATCTTCCTGTGGGCAGGGGAAGGAAGCCAACCCACCAAAGAGAGAGGCAGGTGTGCAGGGGAGATACACAGGGCAGGATGAGGCACTGGATGGGGAAGGCTGCACTGGAGGAACTGGTTTTGTGTCCAAGACAGGCAGGAGGAGCACAGAGCCACTTCCTGACTCATGGCACCATGGCCTGTGTGTGGGCACTGTGAGAGCCTTGGCCACATCAACTCTGCAGCTTCCCAGAGGGATCAGGGAGCTCTCCCCAGCATAGCTGTCCTAGATTGATTGCTGGTTTGATTGCATTTGGAGTGGCAGTGCTTTGTAGTACCAGGGCTTGTTCCTTCACCCACCTCAAAATGTGTCTTTGGTTTGTGGCCCTGGTCCTTGCTACCCTTTCAGTTCGGGCTCTTGGCAAACACAGAGGTCCCACACTTGGCCTTCCAGCTGGAAGCACAAGGACTAGAAAAAGATACCACTAAAACCCTCTTCTTATAAGTAGAAATGCTCAGCATTTGGAAAAACCAAGAACTTCCTGGCTGGCTCATTTTTTCTCAAAGTTAAAAACAAAACTTGGAACATTCCTGATCTTAAAAGGCCCAATAATCAACTTGTTATTCTAAGAAAACCCTGTTGCACACACGTCATGAACATGCAAAGTTTAGACACAGGATCCAGGTGTGTGTGGAGCCAACAGCCCCATCCTGTAAAACCAGAACAGGTCCAGGCTTTGGATCTCCCAACCAGCACATGTGCAGGTGTCCCATGGGGCACCTGGCACTAGAAATACATCAAAGCAGCAAATAGACTTCTGTTTCTACCTGTGAAAAACGATTAGGAGGTGTAAAGAGGAGGTTAAAGGGAGAAGGGAGGAAAATCTGTTTTCTGAAAGGAGAAACAACCATCTTGTAGTTGCTTCTTGATGGCTGTATCCTGCCCTATAAGAAACTAACCTCAGGTACACTTCGCACATCAAAATAAAATTTTAATTCCATGTCTGGGATGGAAACTGCTCGACATGAAAGAGGCAGTTTCACATAGGTGTCTTTAGGATTCGGGGCTTCTGCCCACATGCAAGAGAGTGGAAAGCTGCTTTTAAGAGGTTGGAACAGCCCCATGTGATACATGGCGCTGTGGGATGGACTGTGCCTCCCAGGGTTTAACTAAGGTTTTAACTCAGCATGACTTGAGCCCCGGGGGTGGCTCAGTGAGTATCTGCCAAGGCTCCTCAAACGTAAAAGTGAAGCTGGCGCCGATTAGTCAGAAACCACCACAAAGCTGCGGAGCCAGAGGGTGCCGGAGCCCTGGGTGTGCTATTTAACACCTGCCAGCTTTCAGTGCAACTGTATCCTATGAGGCTGTTTCCACTTGCATTTGTGGTTAGAAAAACCAAACCCCAAACCTTCAGCAATTAACACTTTTACTATAAGGTTTCTGCTGCAAGGGACTGTCCTTGCGCGTCCGAATCTCAGTGAGGGAAAGCAAGTGCTTGAACACATCCAGTGCCTGAACTGTACTTTTTTTCAGAGGCTTTGCTTTCAGAAAAGCCAGATGTGGCTCAGTGATGGAGAGAAAGGGATCAGGGAGATAAAAAAATGGCATAAAAAAGGAGACCACCGAGAGCAAGTGGCCTGTGCAGACTGAAAATCTTTCAGGATACTCAAATTCCTTTGAAAATGCAAAGCCCTAAGGAGAAAGCAGTGAAGTGCCTTCTTTTTAGCTCCTTTTTAAATACTCTCCAGTCTGTGATCATTGAAAGAGGAGTTAAGGAGGGGGATTAATCCACACTCCCCTAAAGCAGCCTCCTGCCTGAAGCCCTGTCTGCTCCAGCCTGTTCTGACCCCCATAGCCTGGTTCATACACAGTGAAAACACTGTAGCCTGAGCTCTGCCCTTGCTCTGACAGGACTGCCTGGAATTACACCCAGTTCTGAGGGTGCTGTTTCATTGTGCCCCTCTGTGAATTTTGCTGCCCTGAGGATGGCACGGGGCTGCTCCCAGAGCATAGAGCCAGGAGCAAGCTGTTTGGGAAGGGGAAAAAAGCTTACAGGCCTTGTCTTGCTACTCTGGCTCCTGCCAGGCCCGGGAAGGGAAGGAAATGGGTAAGGAGCTGTTGGAGAGAGGGCATGTCCTCTGCATCCTTACCCAGGGAATAGAGGACATGTCAAAAAACTGCTTCTGTATAAACAGGTCCCTTTTGGCCTCTCTCCTTTTCCCTCCCCCACAGAAATATGGACTACATAAAGCCCTTAAAAGGCTTTGGAGAGAGAAATATTTTTAAACCGAGTGTCCCATGGGTATTCCTCTTTAACAAGAGAAACGAGCAATCGGGCACTTGGGAGCAGAAGCAAATATTTATATATGAGCTGAATTTATTAACTTCTCTTTCATGGTTGACCTCCTTTATTTTTTTTCCTCTTTTAAGGGGTTAAATAGCTTAAAAGCAAACCTGCTTTGGATCAGTGTTTGATGCTGTTCTAGACCAAGAACCCCCAGAATTCCTGCTGTTTTAACTCCAAACAAATCCCATTGCAGACCTATTCCCCACCAAACATCTCAAACTTCCCAGGAGGGAAGCCTTGGCTTTGCCTTGTGGTTAAATGAGCAGAATAAAATGGATAAAAAGAGAGGTGCCCCTACCCAGCTGTGTCAGCCTTGGAGCTGCCAGGCCATTCAGGAATGGTATGACCTTCCTTGGTCATCAGCATGTGGCAGAGGTGGGAAGGGACTGGATGAGGAACAACACTGGGGTCAGGGAGCGTGGGAAGAAAAAATTACCTGTGCACAGCACTCACAGCAGGGGAGTCTGTCTTGTCCTCCTCTCCAAAAATGGGAGGGCTTGGGCAAGATCCCCACATGCTGGGAAAGAGATGGAACACCTGAATTAAGCAAGAAACCAAATACGAGCTCACATAGTTGTAGGGTTTTCAAGGACTGGTGTGATGCCAGTGATGTGAGGGTCTAACCTCAGCCTCCAGGGCAATTCTGTGCTGCCTAAATTAAACCAGTGCCTCTCCGTGGGGCATTCTGGTGCCATGGGCCAATGGCTGCAGGGCTGGTACCTATGTTTATCAGTATATGTATATTTACACACATATATATATCAGTAATATGTATTTACATATATATTAGTAATGTGTGTTTATCAGTAATATGTATTTACATAAGACCTTCCTGCTGGAATGAACCATTGGGAAAAAGAAACCAGAACACTGTATAACAGCAGTGATGAACCAGTTCAGATGCTCTAGGCCTCCTTTGACTCCTGAGAGCAATTGTGGTCCCCAAAGTATTTCGATGGTGTTATCTGACCTTCAGCTGCTGTACCTTGCTGCCTGAGCAGGCTGGGGCTCACAAACACATCCCTATGGGCACCTATGGAATAATGTTTTGACGTGATCCTGGATTTATCATAGAATCTTAGAATGGTTTGGGTTGGAAGGGACCTTAAAGCTCA
This sequence comes from Calyptomena viridis, assembly GCA_013390005.1. Taxonomy (NCBI): domain Eukaryota; kingdom Metazoa; phylum Chordata; class Aves; order Passeriformes; family Eurylaimidae; genus Calyptomena; species Calyptomena viridis. The sequence goes on from WEIV01008078.1 coordinate 243,515, forward strand.
TCTCATTCCCTGCCATAGTCAGGGACAGCTTCCACTAGACCAGGTTGCTCAAAGCCCCATCCAAGCTGGCCCTGAACACTTCCCCATTTTTCACAGGGTTTCACCTATCCCATCACCACGGGGGATGACTCCAGTGTGTGCTAGGAATGCTTTTTCAGAAGGCCTCCCTGCTCTGCTTTCACTGTCCCATTGCTGTACTTAGACTTGACAGACGCGGACAAGAAATAAGCCCTGTAATATTCTTGCCCAACTAACATTGTAAGTTAGACTGCATTCCTGTCTTTCAGTTGTCAGGAGAGTGTGGAAAAAAGATATTTATCGCATTAGCCCTGCACGATCAAGGAGAAGCCTGGCTGTTTAAGGATGCTTTATTAATGAATGCTAGAGGACATCTACCCCTCCTAATGTACAAGTGGCTCGTTACTGAAAAATGCAGGGAGATAAACAGCCAAGTCCTCTGTCTTCTGTGGCCATTCAGTAGGTGTGTTACACTTGACATGGGTTATTTATGAGTCTCAGATAGTGCCCAAGGCTAAACCTACCATTGCCATTAAAAAATAAAAGCACATGTAACCAACAGTAGTGTTCTGCTGCTGTTTTAATAACACCACTGTCTTTCACGTGACTTAAAAGGCACTGTCTAAAGTCAAGGATAATTTTTCTATTGACTTCAAAGGATTTGGTATGAGGCTAAATAATGCAGCTCCTACCTCACCCACATCCCTCCCCCCCGTGCCTGCTCTGACTGGAGGCGTATCGATACCTTAGACAAAACCAGTGCTGTGTGTGCAACTGCTGCTGACCTGCTCCAAACAAAACGTGCTGAAGTGCTGCTGGAGCACTCCCCAAAGTACCCTGTCCTTCCAGCAAGGCACCAGTGCCCCATGGGGGATGCTGCCTGGGGGAGCAGAGAGCCAGGGCAATCTTCTTCCCCGACTGACTCTCTTAGCAGCACATCGACGGTGTGAAGCTTAGAGTGGGTCAGCTCTCCCACCTTTCCCAGTCCCAGGCACTGGAAACACATCCCCCTCCAAAATGTCGACACAGAATCATAGAATGGCTTGGGTTAGAAGGCACCTTAAAGATGATTGTGTTCCACCCCCCTGTCAGTTTGAAGCCTTTCCCCCTTGTCCTGTCACTACATGTCCTTGTAAAAAGTCCCTCTCGATCTTTCTTGTTGGCTCCCTTCAAGCACTCAGAGGCTGCAATTAGGTCACCCTGAAGCTTCTCTTTTCCAGGCCAAACAATCCCAATTCTCTCAGGCTTTCCCCAGAGGGACATGCTTCCCTCCTCTGATCATTTTGGACTCATTCCAACAGCTCCATGTCCTTCCTGTGCTGGGGCCACAGAGCTGGAGGCAGCTCTGCAGGTGAGGTCTCACCTGAGTGGGCAGAGGGGCAGAATCCCCTCCCTCAACCTGGTGCCCATGCTGTGGGATGAGCCCAGAACAGGTTCTTGGCTCATCACAACCCCAGACTTTGTGGGCTGTGAGCACACAAGGCCGGCTCATGTCCAGCCTCTCATCCACCAGCAGCCCCAAGTCCTTCTTGGCAGGGCTGCTCTCAATCTGTTTATCATGGAGGTGTTCATTGTAAAGATTTTCCCCTCCAGCAAAGGGGAGGACAGCAGGAAGGGTAGATAAGTGATATATGGTTTCCATGCCCTATCATGTTACTCACTCCCTCTTGTGCCAAAGGTCTGGATTTTTACCAGTCAACCCTAATTTCCACAGTCAGCCACAGTACAGAGGCCCTGGTAAGCACAGGGCTCTGCAAGCTGGATAGTTAAAGCTTCTAATTAAAACTGAAGGAGCTGCTGGCTCAGAGTGTCTGGCCAAGTGTGATGGGGATGCTGCAATGAGAAGCCAGACACAGAATCAGCCTCACTGGAGACTGCAGAACTAACAGCACCAGGTACACACGTGAACACGTGGCTGGAGCAGAGCCTTTTAAAACAAAGTTAATTCAACTCCAGCTCCCCACGAGCTGTTGGTATTTTAACTCTCCTAACACGAGGGAAGGCATCAAGGCTCTGATGTGTTGGGTTGTCCCCAAACCAGAGGGGCTGAGGTATCATTGGCAAAACACCCTGGTCACAGCCAGGGAAAAGAGCCTATTCAGAGCACAGAGGATACCTGATGGTGGTGGCTTCATCACTAAACTCCTCTAAAATGAAACGACTCAAAGAACTTCCCCCTCCCTCCCCACACGTGCGTGCTGCCAACACATTGCAAGTGCTTTGGAAAATGCTGCTCACTTGCTCTGTGGTTGCTCATGACAGTTTGAATTGGATGAGAAGAGAGAATTAAAAGAGTCTTCTGAAGAACATGAACAACCTTTATCCAATGCTACCTGGGGTATTTTTTTCAGTTTTTCTTACTTTTCCTTCCAGAGCAGCAGTGCCCTTCTAAGGGCCAAGTCCTCAGGACACCATTAGCACAAATGAGTTTTCAAGGAGGCAGTGGCTGCTCCTCAGCTCCCTTTTTATTGCACACAGGACAATAAAACACATTTGTCAATGAGTTCTACCAGCTCCAGACCCTGTGGGCACATCATCCCCTTATGAACACCTTTATGTAGAAAGGATGAATTTGCCCTCAAACCAGTGGTTTCAGCAGCACTGTGCTCAGGTAAACCATGCTGGATTCATCCCACTGCATTGGATTTATCCCAGCACTTCAGGTACCAGCTCAAGGATGGGTTAAACCAAGCCTTCCCTCCTCAGAACAAGACACAGCCTTGCTCCTGAGAACCAAACTTCTGTGGCACATGCAGACAGACACTCATTTTAATGACTACACTCTTGTTGTAATGTTACCAGATATTTTAAAGAGCATATCACTTAGCAGAAGCCACTGCCATCTGTGCTTCCCCAATTAGGAATGCAAGCAAATATGTATTTTACAGTAACATCAATAAAATGTAATGCGCAAGCGATGTATCTTTGGTTTTGTTTTTTTAAAGACACAAATTAGGCAACCAATCAGTCTTGAAACTGCAGAATTCCCTCACAGGAAGAATGGGGTTTTGTAACCAAAAGAACAATCCAAGCCAGGCCTCTGTCGCATGGATTTTAGTTTACAAAGCAGAATAAATGGGCTTTAATATCTTCCTTTTTAAATGTATCATGACTTTGAGAAGATGGCCTACAGTGTCGTTTAAAAAGAAGCCCTGTTTGCCAGGCTATTCATTAGTGAGCACCCCACAAGATATGCCTGAAACCTGCCTCCTGTCAGCAGACAGGTGCTGAGCATCTTCCAAAATCTCTGCACTTTTTCCCCCTCGGTCACCCTCAGGCTGAGCCACTGTAAATCAGTGGTTCAGGGAGAAAAACACTTATTTCCCCATTTCTCGAGACAGGGACATCTGGGTGCTCTGCAAATATTTTTGGTTATTTCCAGAAGGTCCTTTCCCTGACAGAGCTGGACCCTCTTCCTCTCCACTCCCCCGCAATGCCCAGCTCCCCGGGGAAAGAAAAAGCAGCTTTCAGAGGGCAGGAGAAGAAAACACACGGGGAGAGAAAAGCGCTTTTCTGGAGACTGCCGGCGCGGGGCTGGAGCAGCTCCGGGGGGATTCAGACATGCCCCGGGTGCCACAGGAAGATGCCACCACCGGCGGGTCTCTCCCNCCCGGGGGGACGCGGACATGCCCCGGGTGCCACCACCGGCGGGTCTCTCCCGGCGGGGGCGATGGGGCTGCAGAGCCGCAGGGCGAGGGCTGTGCAGCCCGGGGAGGTGTTTGAAGGCGGGGAGAGCCGTCAGAAACCCCCAGCCTGCAGGAGCAGCGCTTCGCACTGCGGTCACTCGCCTCTGTCTGCCGCCCGCTTTTTTTTGTGTTGGGTTTTTTTTTCCATCCAACTGTGCCTTAAACTGTTTCTCTAGAGCACGCAGCCCCCGGAGGGGAGGGGGGATCAACCCAAACAAAGTAAAAAAGCAACATATTGTCTGCGGCTGCCAGCAAGGCATCCCCTCCCTATCTTGTGCTTAATGCGATAATGAATCTTCCCGTAGGAGCTTTTGTGGTTTAGGGCTTACTGAATAATAATGTAACACAGAATACACAAAGCCACATTTCTCTCTCTCCTCTTTTTTTTCCCCCTCCTTCAAAATACAGCTATGATCAAAAACCAGGCTGCAATTAAAACATAGCACAGTTTGGGTTTGGTTTTGGGGTTTTTTTCAATGCCACTAGAAGGTATTTCATCAGAAAATGAAAGCTAGGTGTAAATATTTTCTCCATAAGAGTAATTATAAAAGTTATACCTTAGAACTCCGTGCTTTAGCACTCCACCTTTTTAAAGGTATTTTAAATTACATTACCATGCAAATAACTAAAAATTGTATGTCACACAGAGTGTTTCACCCACAGCAAAGGGAGGTGAATGCAGGACCTGCCTTGCTCCGTTTCCCATTCTGGCATTCCATGACCCCACATGTAATTGTGTTGCACTCATGTATGTGTCACCTCCACCAGCTTAACCATGAATAACTTGTCAGACAAAGACCTCAGAGCACCCCTACATGATGTTACAGAGAACGAGAAACGATGCATCTTTTAACAGCAGGGAAAGCCATCCAGCTGCTGATGTCTCACTCCAGGATTCTCAGCAACTTAATGGCAGTGAGAAGAATAATGTGCTTCTATGGCCTCAGCTCCTCCCTATGCTGTAACTTGCTCTCTGTGCACATATTAATGTACTTGGGAGGCTCCTTGGCATTACCCAGAGGCTACACAGCACCTAAAGGAGCAGAGAGAGGGCAATACACACAACTGATCCAAGTGAAGTACATGTGAAGAAGCATGAACATCTGCAAGGTCCTCACATCTCATTGTGGTGCCACTTATGGCTTTAAGAAAATATTTGTGAGACCAGAGCATAACCCTGTTTTCAGTTTGTTATGTACACCCAAGTATAAAACACTGTGCTCCTTGCTGATGTGCAGAGATCCTTTCAGTCTGTCTATGAAGAGGGACACTCTCAGGAGAAGCTTCTCTATTTCCAGCATCAGGAAAACAGGTCATCAAATCTTCACTCTCCATAGACCTTCCTACACACTAATAGTTATGGTCTTCCTCCTGAGAGAGAGATGCAGTGTCTCAGTTGAAGCCCTGATAGGAGTCACTCATACGAAAAATTAAAATTAATCTGCAGAGATGTCCCTGAGTCTTGCTAATAATGAAATAATTACTTTGGCCATCATGTTCATTTGTGTCTTAACCACAGCATGTAAGATTTGAAACACATGTGTTCCACTTCAGTTCATTGCTGTGGGCACACACACAAATCCATGTGCTACACAATTAATTACAGGAGCTACTCAGTGAAGTCCAAAGCAGCTCCACTACAGACATTTGGCCCTTCATTTTCCTGTGCCCATTTGGGAGCCTTTTCCAAGGAGAGATGGGTGCTCTGGCTGGTGGGGAGGTCAGGCAAGGAAACATGCCTGCTTTTCTCTCCTTAGCCACCTCTGATCTCAGCCAAATAGGAAATACCAGGCAAGAGGGAGCTTGAGTCTGGCCAAGTGCAGCTGCTCTTATCTCCTTGGGCAGAAGAAGAAAGCCTTGGCACCAGGAAGCAGCTGGAATTAAATCTTCTCAAGTGCCTCCAGAAAGACTTTTGCATGTGAAACAGCCCAGAAGAGCTGCAGCTCCAGAGAAATGCCTTTGCCATCACCTGCCCAGGCTGCCTCAACTCCTGCCTTCCAGAAGTGACCCTGCTTAGCCAGGTCAGTTTTATATACACAGAAAACAACGTTTGCATGGCTGCCTTTGGCTATTTCTGTTGTGTGCAGCCCATCAGACCTCCCTGGGGAGAGCTGCCTCCTCTCTGGGCTTGCTTGCAGGACAGGATGAGGAGGGCTAGGAGAGGCAACACGGAAAATGTGCCTCATGGCAGGGGGACACAGGCATGGGATAGGGCCACTGCCCCTGAAAGCTGTGCAGTCTGTTATTAATGTTTACTGAGACTGGAGAGACTTCTCTGGAATGACCTCAGCATCACCTGCAAGTCTCAGGACACACCCAGGCATCTACAGGAGCCTCTTCTGGCCAGCAATTCCCAAGGGCCTTCTACCTCACTGGCACTGAGACAATCCCCTATGGTGCCACCAACCAACATAATTTATGACCTACCCAAGAAATTATTTTACACACTCATGAAACCTGAATCAAAATCAAGTCCCAGTTGCAAACAACTATCAGGTCATTACAATATCCATGATGGAAATTCATGGATCCCATTGAGAAGATGCTAGCTCTGCTGCATTGTGTTTATTTTGAATTTAGAGGCTTTTGCTTAGCAACAGGTTGCCAGTGTCCATCTGTAGCTTGTTTTTTGTTTTCATCCGTGCTGCACATTTGTGTGACAAGACGTGGGCATGTTCAGCATGGAACAAACCTGTTTGGTTTTCACCTCCAGTCTTCCCACAGGGAAGGCTTGGCAGATCCCAAGCCGGCAGTGCTTTCCCGAAGGGTGCCTGGAAAAGCATCCCCATGTACCACCCCAGGCATGCAGGGTCAAGCAGGAACAAGCTCTGCCCTGTGCAGGCAGCCTCATCTCACCAGGATTAGAAAATTCCCTAATTCCTGATGCTCTAGCAGAGCAGGGATGGCTTTTTCCAAACATTTCAGCTCTAAGAGACATTAGCCCACTACACTTCTAACCTCAGCAATGGAGCAAAGCTTTTGCCCTGTTAAATAACAGCTGGAGCCATTGATTCCAGATACCCTCCCTGCAGGCGTGAAGCTGGGCATGGATTAATTATCTTGGTCAGTTAATTAAGCATACAAATCTTTTTTTTTTTCCCTGCTGAGGCCCTTCCTAGCATGTAGGAGAAACATTTAGATGTGGTCATGCCCATGCCTGAGTGCCCCCAGCCATTTAAACTTCATCTGCCATGTAGCAGAGAGGATGGGGAGACCAGACTGGCTTACAAGCAGATTTAAGGATTATCACAGCCTTCTGAGAAATGAAGAAGCACACATGCATACAGGTAACCACCAAGTATGTTTCAGTGACAAAAGAATCTCCTTCAGTCAAAAGAAAAAAAATAAAAGTAGATGATGACTTTTAAAGCAACTTCTTTAAGGGAGGAAGGGAAGAGCTGGATGTTCTGCACTTGCAATAACAGATAAGGAGGAAGCTCTGCCTGGTCTCAACAATAAGGAGTAAAACAACACCAATATCCCTCCCAAGCCACTAAAAAAGCAGGTGTATACACAGTACATCTTGCAGGAGCCTGAATTCTGGTTGTCCTTTTCCTGCTCTCCCCTTTGCAGAGAGGGGCTCCCCACCAGGAACCAGGCAGGGCCATCACCCTGGGAGCCAGGGCTGCTGCATCCCTAGGGAAGGGCAGAGGCTGCACTGTCAGTCACTACAAGCCATGCCCGAGCTGCCCTTGTGCGGGTGCCGAGCCCCACACAAAGTGTGCTGCTGTCAGATGGCAACGTAGGAGAGCCACAGGTGGTGCCAAGGCTCTGGCTGGGGTGGGAAAGGGAAAAAAAGGCAAGAAAAGAAAATAATCACCCACGCAGAGCAGCCTTTCCTTGCAGGCTTGCAAATACAGAAAGCTTGTTGGTGTGCCCTGAAACAGCACTTGAGCATCCCAAAAACGGCAGAGAGGAGCCAAGCAGGTGGCTGCTTTGCCAGCTGCTGGCCTCTGTGCCATGGGTTTTCCTTCTGCAACATGCTCTTGTCAAGGAAGCCTTAAAAGCAGCCATCTCTCTCCCTGAGCACAGAAGCTGACACTTGTGAGGTTCTTCCCTTACTAAATTTAACTCTTTGCAGTAACTCAGCTAAGAGAACACAAAAAGCCCCTCAATGGCAGCAATTTGTAAGACCTTGGCAAAGCCCTTTCAGGCAGCACACCTGGAGGAGCTGCAGCCTGTGCTCTGCAGGAAGGGGTGCAGGAGGGGAGCAGGGGAAGCAGCTGGCACACAGGATGGGTTTGGAGGGATGAGATCCAATGTTGGAGCCAGCCTGCCCCACCTGCACCAATGTTACAGTTTTGGGATTTCCAGGGGGTGTCAGAGAATCAAAGAATGGTTTGGGTTGGAAGGGACTTCAAAAACCCTCTTGTCCCAACCCCACTGCCATGGGCATGGACACCTCCCACCAGACCAGGTTGCTCCAAGCCCTGTCCAACCCAGCCAGGAACACTTTCAGGGACAGAGCAGCCACGGTTTCTTTGGGCAACTTAAATCCCCTGGGAAATAGCGATGTGAGCAATAATTGGTGAGAAGAGAAATCGCAGCTTATTTTTACAAGATGTTCCTCCCCTGCATGGGCTGTATGAGAGCTGGGAGCCCATTCCTGTTGCAGGAGCTGCGTGCAAGCTCTGCCAGGACAACAACCAGCAAAGGCCACATGCAGCCTTAGCTGTCACATCACCTGGAGCCATTCCCTGCCTCCCCACATAACCTTGCTTAAGCACAAAGAGCCTCAAAGTAGTGAGTTTTTTGGTGTTTACGGCACCTGGGAGAACAGGGTCAGGGGATACAATATCAGATATGTTATTTTCCATAGCAATAACAGTGCCTGGCTGTCACTTACTCTGCATTCTGACACAAGTTCTGGCAGTTTGGCCAGAAATCCAATTTATTTGTCAACATACTGATAGCTCCTACTTTTATCAGGGAGCTGCTTCCTTTGATCTACACACAGCAGGAGACTCCAGCCATTTCAGAGGCTCCAAGTGGACTCCTCAGAAGGGCAGCCACCCCAGCACGGGGCTGGAGGAGGTTTATGACCTTATTAAAGTGAGGTTTTCCTGCCAAGACTAGGACTGGGCTGAGATTGGGCTCTGCTGGGTTCTGCAGAAGAAGCTGGGCACATGGGGCAGGTTCATAGAATCAATCATGATTTAATCTCTTCAGAAGCAAGCAAGGGAAGAGAAAGGCCAAACTACCACCAACAAGGAATATTATTGTCCTTATTTACCCACGGTTCTCTCCTGAAGGACCAAGTTGTGACTCAGGCCACATTGGGACAGACCCCATGTGCTGTGGGCAGCAGGGACCAGCTCCACCAGCCTTGCAACATTTTCAGAGATCAGCTGGAAAACAGACCTCCATATCCCCCAAAGGAAAACTGCAACAGGTCTCACCAAACAGCTTCACAACCACACCTGGCCGAAGGCTCAGACTTCTCCCCCTTTCCCTAAGGGCACACTCAAGTGGGGTACAGGGGGCTCTTAAACCAAAACCACTCCTCTCTTAACAAGCCTCAGACCTCAGTTTGCAGCTGATGGTAATTGAAAGCTGTTAATAAAGCTGCCTTCAGCTGCAGCCAAATCCCAAAGCTCCCCAACACCAGACACTTTGTCAGTACCCCAAGTAATTTCAGGTTTTTTCAGAGGAAAATGCATAGCTCTCATGATTATGGAAAACCCTGGTTCAGTGACACAATGAGCCCAAAAATCCAGAGGGAAAACAAACAACAGCTCAACAATAAAAACCCAGTTTGGTGCTTTTCTTTAAAACCACTGATTAGTTTCTGCAGGATTTGTCTCAGTTTTTGAATATATGGCAAAAGCAAAACACTGGGAGTTTTGGAACACAAATAAGAGCAACATAGCAGCAGCATCCCTCGACCTCAGGTGCTCCCTTAATCCTGCACCCCCTCTTGTCCCCCCAAATTCTTTTAAGCTACAGCCATGCTGCAAGGTTGCAGTCATCACCCCTCCTTAAGAGCAGGAGTGGCCAACAGGGCCCAGATATCCTTGCTATTCATTCCTCACATTCACTAGAGGACTCTCGTGGATGTTTGTGCTGGTTTTTGGGTCTCACTGATGAGGAGAAAGACAAAAATATGTTGGGTGTTCACATGACAGCCTTGTCTCCATTCAGTGCGTTACCATGGCTTGTTTGGAACTGCATCCTCTGCCTTGGGACAGCACCTTGCTTTCCAGATGTCCCATTGGAGTTAGAAATCTCCTGTCTTGTGAGTAAAAGCTCATGGTGGTGGGGAGGTAGAAAAACAGTGGAAGTTCAGCACCTTCAGCTGGAAACAAGAATGAGAACCTTAAACACTGTGCCACTGGCGAGAAGAGATTGGGGATTGTGATGGACTGTCGTGTCTTCTTGGTTTTAATCTCACTCCTTGCTCAGTTATAACGACTTTGTTAGTTATGTTTTTACCACCTGGGCTGGATTCTATACATTAGTTTGCTGTTCTTGATATGGGATGGGACAAAACCTGCCACTTGTTTTCCTTCTGTGTAGTCTGACACTGGCTGTGCTCAGCAAACAGCAGCCCTGCTGACATGATGTTTTAAGTACAAGGATTCCATACTTTAGCACTGATTTAGAAGTAACAGCCATCACTCATTTCCTCTTCTAATTTCAGTACAAGGAGTACCAAGTGGTTTGAGATTTTGGAAGCTGCACTCAGGAGGTGCAGTCTCAGCTCACAGCCTTGCTCTGACAAGGGAAAGCCTGAATTAATACTAAAAGGGTGAGCCTGTGGGTTTTTTTGCCTCAGGATATCAGACTGAACTCTGAGTTTTAAGAGTTTCACCTGTTATTAACCTCTATTCACAAATGGCATGAGCTTGCTGCAGGCACTGAGTTTCCATTCCTGTACTCTCAGAGCTCTTCCTGCTAAATTTACAGTACAAGGACAGATGGACTTTTAAAAAGCTTTCAGCATCCCCAAAAATCCACATTCAAATGCAATGAGTAGGCTATTTGAACTAGTAAGACACTCCAACAATAGTGCTTGCAAAGTCTGCCATCCTGCTCATGGGAGAAACCCATGCAAGGGTTCACCTCACACTGACAGGCACCTGTGCTGTCCCAGGCAATAAAAACAAAACTCATAGATTGTGCTCTAGAAATCCCACACTCAGGCTGAGTCCCTTCACACTGCTGAGCTGCAGCAGTGGCACCTCCCAGCTCCTTCACCAAGTACTGGGTACATGTAAAATAATCAGTGATTTTGTGTCATTTTCTGTCAAGTGTGGGATTGTTGAGCTCTGAAAGCTTGGGGTGTTGTGCCCCAGCCAAGCCCAGCTCAGTTGCTGAAGTGGGTTTTGTTCCCTCCTGCTCATGAACGCAGGGGAGTGAACACCAGCTCAGGACAACCCCACTGCTCATCCACCACCATCACACAGCAGCTCTGTCCTGGCATCTTCCAGTGCCACTTCACCCACCAGAGCATCCAGCACTTTGATTACTACCACAGTTGATTATTTGAAAAATCTGGCTAAGCTGGAGAGATGTGAACAGGTCTCCTGGCTAGCACTGATACAATAGCTTAGAAAGAAAAGAAATCCTCTCCTTTCTGTCACCCAACCTGTTCCACTTGTCAGGACACTCACCCCTCTCGTCCCTTGCCCAACCCACTATTCTTCAAGTCACACTTCAAAGGCAGCTTTTTCTGAGCCCACTCCCAACGTTATACCCTCTTTGAAGTACCTGGACCTCACCTTCATCACCAGCAAGGTGGTTATAAATGGGGCCCAAGGAGAGAAAACCCCTTCATTGCTACTCCAGCCTCCAGAGGTGCTGCCCTCTCCTCTTTTTCCTGCCACACCTTGTTAAATACCTTCAGGAAATTGCCTGCTTCCCTGAGGTTCAGCTCTCCAGCGCTTCACACAAACGCAGGATGAGGATTAGGAGATGTGATTAGTGCAGCCTGGCTGTGTTTTCCACCTGCCTGCCCTGGTATAGGGCACTACAGCTGGTGGAGGGCAACAGACTCGAGGTGCAGCTCTCACTTGACAAAGTTTCAATCAACAGGAGGCAGCAATCTCTTAAGAAGGTGACCCTGTCTGAGGCCCAGGGCAAAACCCCACTGCAACAGGCACTAAGGCTCAGTGCTGACCTCTGACACCTCTCCTGTGGTGGTGCTGAATGACAGAGCAATGTTCTGTAGGCAGTAACTCAGCCAACTCCTCTTCCTTTGCCTGCAGAAGTAGCACATGATCCCTCATCCCCCAGCATGATCCAATGGCTGGTGTAATTAAAAAGGAGCCAGACTCAAGTGATTTGACACTCAAGCAGTTCAGATTTAAAATACTGCCTTGAAAAGCTGCACTTTGCAGTTAAGAAGCAGCACATATGTTTATGTATGGATAATGAGCCTTGCTGGCAAGGACAATTAAGTCTCCTGTAAGCATCTGTGGTCATTCTCCACCTGCATTTCAAAGGGAGGCTCTCTGCAAAATATTTGCCATTCTCTAAGTTAATTGTACCTTTCCTCCTGCTTGGCTCTGGTGGCTGCTACAGTAATTCTATAGAAGACTATTCCTTTCCATTTTCCTGATGTGCCTTTGCTCCTCAAAGGAGGATGACATTCATCTCCAAAAGTTAACTGTATTTTGCCTTTATTCTCCTCTTACATCCTATTTCTGCCTTGGAGCTAGTCTTGCATTTAGTTATAAAATAAGCCCAACCTAAAAGACTGGCTTGCCAAGTACAATGACAATACATCCAGCCGCAATTCCTTTCAGCCAGGTTTTTCCAGCCCCACCACACATCCCAGCTGCCAGTGAAAGAGCTCATGGGGTTTTGCTGGTGTGAAAATCCAGCAAGAGCTTGATAAGAGCTTTCTCTGTGCCAAGTGGGGCAGGATGTGGCCAGCCCTGCTTAGGAACGAGAGCTCCAAGTGACATCACCCACCTTTCACTGCCAAAAATGATCACGTTTCTGGGTATTTACGAGCCTTTTCAGCTCCCCGTGGGGGAAGCTCTTTTCCTTACCTCTGGAATAGAGTGCTATTGCATTTATTTCCAGCAGGCAGCTCACGAGCTGCCCAAGTGGACCTGGGGCAGGAGAGGGCAGGGCTACAGCAGCTCCTGTACTCACAGCTCTGCATGCACATGCAGCACTCACAGAGAAGAAATACAGCTCTGTGAGAAAATTCCCAGAGGAATGCAGCAGCATTGTTTCATTTAGCCCAGCGGGATACATTAGTTGCTTTTGATGATTTACTTTTAATTAAAACTTTCCCTGCAGCTAGATGGAGCCAGAGCAGTGTTAGTGTGTCCCAGGCTTCACTCATTTCTGACACCTTTCCCAAACTAGGGAGTTTACAGTAATTCCCAGGTGCTCTAATCCTAGGGATGCCATAGGACTATAAATAAACAGCTCATGTTACAGAGTGATGCACAGATCAGAAGTTTGATACTGGGTTGTGTTATCGTGACAGGAGCCAGCCCTGCCTGTGAAGGGCTGGTGATGCCCAGTTATCCCTCACCTAATTACTTAAACAACAACTCAGAGTAGTAGTAGTAAAGGGAGCCCTGTGTCTGTCGGCTTTGTTTCTTATTAAAATTTATATACATGCACATGCTTTTGGGACAAAGAATAATGCAGCATGGTCCCAAGGAATCCCCTTCTGAAAGGGTCTTTCCTCCTCTTCCAGCAATACACTTTCAGTGTTAAATACAGGAATTTTCCCCCCCCAAGAAGCACTTCTGGGAACAATTACTTAGCTCTAGACTCACCACCCATCTACTTATACTCATCTCCACCTCTTCTCCCCAATGTGATATTTTTGTCATCTCTGACATGTCAAAATCTCAACAGAATAATAGTGCTGGGTGAGAGGCTGGGGAACAGCAAGCAGAGCATGTTATTAAAGGACCAACTCCAAAGCATTGCACAATGAGGATCTGCACTCATGGATCAGGGCTCTTTGGGACATTAACACCAAGAAATGCAGTTGTCCTCTTTTTTAAAAAAAGGAAATTCTACTATTTTTTCACATTCTCAAAGCTGACACTACACTAAGCTCAGGTGAAAGCAAAAGGCAGCACTAAAATACCATTAAAAATGATAGAAGGTTCCAGGTCAAGTTGGCTACAGCAGATAAAGCCACTATCATCTCCTGTTAGTGACTGGGACCAAGAGCCAAGGGTTTTCATCACAGACCAAGTAAGAAGTACTTTATAAATCACAATAACTCCTGACATGCAATAACATCCAATCTTATTAATATAAACTGCAGGGATTTTTTTTCAAGTCTGCTGGCAATAAAACCACCCCTTCCATAAAATGCTGGCATTCACACATGCCCTGCAGCTTCTCACAGCACCTTTAAGCACTAAAGATGTTCATTACCTCACACACTAAAAAAGAGAGTCAGATTATAGCACCACTTCAAAATACTTCCCCCAAGTCTCCTTAAGAGGGAAGGTGCCAGTTGTGGGCACCCTCCAAGCCCAAGGGGGTACCTGCCTTAAAACCACCAGCACTGGTGTCTGCTCTGCTGATGCACTGCTGGTTTTAGTGCCCTGGCACACAGGTAGGGCTGAGTGCTCTGACCCAGGGCACAGGAACAGTGCACTCATTGCTTTCTTCTTTCCTTTTAGAGACAGATAGGTTTGGGGTTTTGTGTTGGAAAAGCACTGCCTCTCCCTCAGAACAGCTTTTCCACATAGACCATTAGTCTCCCACAACTTAGGGGTTGCAGGTGGGACTTCCTGTGCTGCAGGGAAAGGCCGGAACCTCCTGGAAACTTCCAGACCCCTTCTGGTCCCCAAGGGCTTCTGCCAAGATCCCAAAGTATTATCTCAGGTCCCCATTGCTAAATGGTGGGGGGTGTCTATCAGACTCCTGTCCCCCCCTCACTGGCTCGTGCAGTCCTTCCTCCTCCTCCTCCTGCCTCTCGCCCACAGAGGAGCTCTCTGTGCTCAGTACCCACAGCACAAAGTTCTCCTCCCTACTGAGGGTCTGCAAATGTTTCCTTAACAGCAACGAGCACCAGCAGAGAAGACATTGCACTCCTGTGCAGCAGGAATGTGTGAGCTCCTACAAGGAGACAACCCAAACTAACCACCAAGAGACAGCTGGGAGAGTGGCAGCACCATGACCCCACTCGTCTTCCTACATCCATCCAACAAACAAACAGCTCTTTATAGTACATGTGTACAGCAAACACATTGCAAAAGGCAGATGGTGTAGCAATACAAACAGGAGGATAGATAACAGCTTAGCTAGATACCATTTTTTTCATCTTGCTTTTTTGAGGTTCCCCCCCTTTCTGATTAGAGGGAACACAACATTGTTGAAGCACAAAGAAAAAATATTACTCCTCCAGATGAGCCAACAGCAGAAGAAGCAGGAAAGAGGTTTAAGCCCAAACTGAGCAACAGCATAGCAGAGAGTCCCATCATCACCAACCTGCCCGAGGAGCTTCTCACAAAGAATTCTTTCACCAGACAATTCCTGACCAGCTCAGCCATTGCTCTCCTCCCAAGAACCTCAGCAGAGCCATAACCCCTGCTTAAATACACCTTGTATTACAGCTAAAATGCTCATCAGGTGCTGCTCTTACAATTTGGTGCCAATGCACCACAGCTGGGCCTCACGCATACCAGCTCAGAATCTAGATAAGGGTGAGAGAGGAAAGGCAAGCCCTAAGCAGCTTTTATTTTCAAGTGACTTTTGGTGAGATACATCGGAAATAGCAGGATCTTTTCCAAAGTCTCTCCTACTTTGCAGCAATAGCTGCTTGTTGTGCATAGTGTGTCGAGGAGATGCTAGCAGGGATGATAGTAATACCACTTTGTAAGTAAATTAATTGCTTATAATTAGGACTGCTTCACTAAGGGCACTTTAAACATATAAGGAGGAATAACTCATCTTGCAATAAACTTTTACAACTTTTTGATGCACAGCTGAGAGACACTTCCCCTGCTTTGCTGCACGTGGAAGAGGTGGATGCTGTTTACTCTCCCTCAGGGATGCACGGCCATACAATTCCTCTGCTTCTGTCAACTGTCGGTGCCTCTCAGCATTGCACTGGGTTTGCAGCTTCGTGGTTTATTCCTCCCCCCATTGGTGGTTCCTCTAAGGTGCAACACGAGGGGCTCCTGGATGTTACTTATCTCGTTAGAAACGCAGCGTTCCAGCACCACAGCAGAGGGAAAACATTATGAGCTTTGCTTTTATCCTGCAGGGCTTTTTGGGGGGGCAGCTTATTCTTTCTTGCTGCAGGAAATAAAACGTGTTTTCTCTCTGCACTGCGATAAAAAAAAGGAAGATTTTAGTATTAATTGGATGAAAGGAGCAGGGTAGAATTTATTAAGAAAATAAATCCAGAAGAGGGAGGGAATTAATGCATAAAAGTCCCGTGGGTGTCCTACAGAAGGCAAATGTTTACCTGTGCTGAGGATATGTACTTTGAAAGTGCCTTAGCCCAGTGACAAAATCGAGAGCAGTGCAATACACCCTTCTATAAATATTTGCACTTCAGATCATTCATTCTCTAGGGTTGTAACACGGTGGCATGGGTTCTGTTTCCTTAGTTCATTGCTATGTGTGCCTGCCCTCGGCTGGATTTGGGATTTCATGGAGCTGGTGCTCGTGCGGGCAGGTGGTGCGGGCGGTTCGGGGCTGCCGACAGTAGATGTCAGCATTGCCATGTCCCTCCCCGCCGCTCTGGGCAGGAATTAGTGGGATACTCGCACAGAGAAAGTATTAGATTCATAGGCAAGAGCATTTAGCTTAGCCATTTTGCATATTTCTAGGCTTTTAAAGAAACATTGGTGTTACCTAATGTCTTAAGGTGGATAAAACAGGCAGTGTTAAGTCTTTTTTCATTAGTTTAATGCTCTGCTGGATACACTTTGAAGGTTTCTCTGTAACAGTTTTTTCACATCGTACGACTGTGAGAAAGAGCACGTAAGAAGTTCTTCCTTCTTTGTTTGACCACTCAGGGCTGAGAAGAGCCCGTGGCCTCTGTTCTCGCTGCTCCCCAGGCCCTGCAGCGCTGTGCCTCCCGCCGCCCAGCCCGGGCTGCCTCTCCCACAAACTCCCGTGCCTTGCAGGAGCCTGATCGCGCCCGTTCTCACATCTCTGAGCAGGAGCGGCCAAAACGCCCTCCAGGACAACCCACCCGCAGCGCGGTTCCCTGGGGGCTCCGGGAGCCCTCCCGCAGGGCTGTGCTGCGGGGACAGGGACAGGGACAGAGGCTCTCCCGTCCTGCCTGGGGCGGGTTATTCTTTGCTTTGCATTAGGGTGGCAGCATTGGCCGCGCTATGGGGACTCGGAGCAGCCCAGGCGGGGCCGGTGGGATCTCCACGTCCTGGGGCAGCTGCAGGTGCTGAGCTCTGAGCGCTGGGCAGGCAGGGACACCTCAGCTGGGGACACCTCGGCTGGGGACACCGGGAGTTACGGTGACTCTCGGACAGCTCCGGGATACTTCATGGCACGAAGTGGCCCCGTGTGGCCCAGCTGGCACCCGCCGAGCTGAACCTGAGCGCGGTATTTGCCGTGGTGGGGACACGTGAGCGACCGGCCTTCTTGTCCCAGCTGAGCCCTCCTGCTTTCAGCTTCTGGGAAAGCGGTGGGGGGAGTTCGGGGACAGAAGATTCCTTCTGGGGTGTAGGGAAGTGATGCTAATGAAAAGGACTTCATCCAGACGGCATTTAAATGAGAGCAAAATAAACCAGTCATCTGCCTGTGCTGTGTCCCTCCAACCCTTCCTGTGCTTCCCCACATGTGGGAGGAAAAAGGGGGCGTCTGGCAGGAGAAGAAGAGCAGGAGAAATGGAGGAGAACTGGAGACAGGAGTCAGTGGTGCATTCATTTACGTGGGAGGTTTTAAAATGGTGACAGAGTGCAATTCCCAGTAAAGGTGAGAAAGGACCATTTATCTTGGAAGATTTCTCCCATCCCAACTTCTACCACAGTCCCTCTCACAGCAAGTGTGTTTTCAGGAAGCCATCCTCTCTGCTTGCGGAATATCTAAAATAAATGCTTTTTTTGAGAGATTAACACATCCAAATTCTTTTGGTCCTGCTCCACCAGAGCTCCTGGGATCCTAAAGTGGCATTGAACTATTCTGCCAGAACCACACACTGCCATAACTTACAGTGTCATTTTAATTTGTGCAGCCTGGAGCAGCACCATTTATGAGTAGTGCTGTCTCCTTTCTCTTGCCCTAGAGTGCTTCACTAGTGGGAAATACCATTTGAAGGTTGTCATCATCACCTTAAAAATGTACTTCCCAGCTACAGTTTATGAAGTAGCTCACGATTTTTGGGAGCACTGCAGACTCACAGAAACCACAACCCTTTGAATGTGTGAGTCCTCAGATGGTGCATGCAGGGTAAAAACCACAGAAGGTCAGAATTTTCCATTCTAATTGCACACAGTTGTTTGGACTAATCACTGCATCCTTGGTTTCTGTGGTTATTACACTGGTCTTGAGCACCATGTACTGACATCCCAGTGTCTTCCTGATACTCAGTAACTGCTTCTGATCAATGCTGATGTGAATGGATTGAAGTCAATAGTATTGCCTCCTATTAGGGCATTGGTTGCTGGGCTCTAATTCAATCCTGCCAGCTGAGAGCCAGCCTGGGCAGCTGTTTTCACTTTGGATGTAAAAGGAGACATGATTTAAGGCTCTGGTGAGCAGGCTGAAGTGCTTTAGTCTCTGGGAAAGGAGGGAGAAGAGGTAGGTAGGGGTTGTATGTTGGAAGATACTTTAGTAGATATGTTTTTACTAGCTGCTTCAGGCCTTTTTGTTACCATGGTAAATACTTAAGGAAGGATTTTAAGGTTAAAAGCTTTACTTGGTTTTGTCCTTCTGCAACAGAAGGAAGAAAAATGCTTTTTAAAACTTGTTCTGTGTTATATAAAGGTTTGTGTTAGGGTAGGTAGCTTTGTTATGAAAAATATGTCTGCATAGTGCATGAACTCAGCCCCAAAATGCTTTAAAACTCCTGTATGTGTATTTATATTTCTCTTGAAGATTTGAGTTCACCATTGGCTTGAGCTTTGTTCACCTCATGGCAAAGCAGATGCAAAATCTAATTTGTCTTTGCTCTAGATGGTTGAAGTTAAAGGTATTGGTGAAAATAACACTACCAGACAGCTGGCAGTGGCTCCTCTTCCTTGCTAGAACCTTCTTCCTGGTTAGGTCCCCTTGCAAACTGACAAAAGATATATCTGTGCACATCATTTTCTAGCCTGTATGTGTGTTTAATTAGTCTCCAGTCTGCACGAGGAACTGTGAGGAGGAAGATAATTATGCAGGTTTCACGCTGGTTTGAGCTCTTGTGCTTTGCATTTTCCTTTCCAGTGTTCAATTAGAAGTTAAGCACTTTTTGAGGCTATCCAAGTAGACAGCTATTGATTCTTTGTTCTGTAGCAGAAGCCCTTCTTATGGTTTGTCAACTTGTGAAGTTGCTGGTTGGGAGAGAAACTGGGTAGCATAACATCCTTGGGGAAATACCACAAGGAATTCAGGATGTGAGCTACAAGATGGCCTCACACTTAAGGCCTGAATATCTAATAACTTAAAAGTGCCTTATAAAAAGCTTTGAAGCATTAAGAAAAAAAACATTTCCTTGCAGAAGAAGAGGGTATTCTGTGATGCCTGGAGAAGTTTTGGAAAGGTCTGACCCCTTGAGTCAGTGCACTGAAAGCTGAGGTAAGAAAAAGGGATTTTTAGGGCTGTCTATGCTCAAATAAGGTAACCAGAGGAGAAGGGTTTGTGGGCTGTTCAGGAAAGGTATTTCAAGACAATTTGCCTATATTGACAAGGTGTTAGTAAAACAGTGTTTTGTACAGTTTTACAAAACTACAAAACAATTTAGAACTTGCTCTGATATCTCCTGGGGACAGATGAGAAATGAGAGCAAAAGTGGTGTTTGGACTGCATGGTTGTGCCTGGCATGGATCCTGGCTTGGCCAAAGGGCTCTTTGGTGGAGGATAAAGTGCTGCAGGAAGAGGGTGTCATTTGCCTTAATGCACAATTTCACTCTGTGTGTCTTCACTGTGGCACTGCTTATTTGCTTTGGAGGAGAGAGACATTTGTAAGAGGTTTGCTGTCTCTCCTTCAGTTGTGGACAATGTGCACGTGTCCATGCCATAGTTCAGCACTGCCCCAGGAGATGAGTTAACATGAGAACACCTGAGGAGATGGGAAGGGAAGATATTGCAAATGTTGGGTTTTTTGGAAGTAAACAGGTTGCCTCAATAATGCTTGTTCTGTGGAAATTTACTCCACTTTGTCAGGAGGAAAATGCTTTAAGGGGGACCTAATCCAAAGGCCAGTGATATCTGTTGGATCTATTCCTTTATTCAAACATATTTTGAATCTTCCCTCTAACAGAGCATCAGACAATACACTATTAGAGGAAGTAATGTGGTGGGAATGTGAATTCCTTGTGCAGAAGTAAGGGTCTTTGTGGTAATGGCTAAGGAGAAAAGAGGGTGGGTAAGTTGATTATAAACACCCCCACTAGGAGCCCTTATTACCATTGATATAATTACAGAAAAGAGGCAACTTTTGTGGTCAAAGCTGACAGTCCTCTTGCAGGATTTCAGCATTGCTGATGGGACATGGCTTAACAGTGACCAAGTCAAATGGTCCCTTCTGTAAGTGTTCAGATGTGGAGAACTTGATGCCCTGTACATGGGCTGCTCTTTGCAGCAGCTGGGTATGAGCTTTGCAGTTGAAACCAGCTGAACCTGGTCCAAGTTTGGCTTTGTCTTTGCTCCTGGACAGCTTTAAGGAGGATGCAGAGGCCAGTGGCTACAGTCAGGGAAGCAGGGAGGCTGCTCTGGAGAGTCCTGTGTCTCTCACCCTCCTGTCCTGTGCATGAGCTGCTTAGAAAATCAACATTTTAGAGTTCTAATAGCATAGCTCACTCAGTCCTAATTAGCTGTGACCAGTGGAAACACCAAGCTGGAACAGTACAGTGAAAGAAATATCCCTGAACCTGTGCCTGGGAGGAAGGCTGTTGTACAAATACTGTAGTCAAAGATGTCTCTCTCTAATTAGCAGATTTATGGTCTGGTGGGTGCATGATGAATTGAGATAGTATGGTTAACTGTGGTGAACAGAGCTGTATCCTAACAACCAGTGGCTCTATAAAACTACATTGGCAATGAAATGTCATCATGCTTGCTAATTCCAAAGTGGACTAAAGCTGCAAAGCTGAGACCTAGACTTACACACAAGAAGAAACGTTCAGGCATGGAGTTTTTGGCTGATTTTACAAAGTCCATCTGTGAAACCTGGACCAGAGTTGGTTTCTGGCTTTCAGTGCTGGTTTCCACTGGATTTTCAGAATGCAGCTTTTGGTCTGTGTCTATTGGTACTGTTGCCATACCCAGATAAGGGGACCAAATGCATCAATGTTTTCTCAATGCTCAGAGTAATTGCTACTTGTTAATATTAATTTAAACTAATGGGAGTGTTAATCAAAAGCTAATTAAGCATTGTGTTCTGTCTAATGATGAAACAGGCAAAGCATTTAATGGTCACAACACTTTTCCCATGTGGACTGTGCTCTTCACTGAGGTTATTGGGGAATAGCTCAAGTTGGATAGAGGGCACTCACCTTCGTTTCACAGGGGAAGGAGAGCAGTGGCAGGGATGGAGCCTGAGATGTCTCAAGGTTTTGTTCAGTTCAGGTGCCATTGAGCCCAATTTCATACAGGGAGTCTTGTGGTGAACTCTGGAAACTGAAGCAGGTGAGATATGAAGTCTGAAAATATCCAGTTAAACAGCTTAGAGTTATCCAGAAAACCAAGTCTCTGTTGTGCCTCTTGCCGTAAAGCCAAAATCTATAGGTCTATTTTGTCTGCTACATAATTTAGTGGGCAAAGTTTAGAGGTTATTCCTGCATTCCTCCTGTGCTTAAAATTGCAGTTCTTCAGGCACAGTTTGGGAGGAATGATAATATTGTTGGACTGGCTGATGTAGTAAAGGAAAAAATGGGCTGGTGTTTGGTCCTCCCTGACCTTCAGATACAGGAGGGCTGGGACACTGATCTCCTCAGCCATTCTAAGCATGGAAACACAGACTGGGGGGAAAAGGTTATATTTTAACCCTTTCATTACAAGTGCTATTTAATACAAATTATCTTTATCCTGTGTAATCTAATTACCAGAATTTCAGCTGTTTCATTTGCACAAAGTAAGGTAACCCATGGGATATTATAAAATGAAGAAACAGGTTCTCTGCACCATCTTAATAGTTTTATAATTGAGATTCATGCACAAATGAGGAGAAAATCGACTTAGCCATGGGTTCATGAAGTATGGCAAATCTCATTTTAAAAAGGAGGAATGAGGAAAACATTGCTGACACCAACTTTACCTTCCTTAGCTTTAGATCTGCTGGGCAATATCATAGTGTAGCTACTGCTATTTTTATAAGCTTCATGCAAAGCAGTGTGCCCTGAAGCTGGTGAAAAGAAAAATAACAAGCAGCTTCCCAAAAGATGGTCATTTTACTTGTGATGATGAGAGCCTGTGCATGATGGAGTTTGAGTTCAGTTTATTAGATCCAATCCAGCTCTGTCTTAAACTGATAGGGAAACCTCATCTGATTTCAGTGAGGATTGGGCCAACAGGTTGCTGTTTGCCTTTAGCAGTAAATAAAATCATGGGGTGATGTCTGTATGTGTGGTGTACACACTGATTTTTAAACAGTTAATTCTGCAGTCAATGTGTCTCACTAGGTTCAGAGGGTGCTTGTTAGAGACAGACCCTGAGGTTGGGAAAGTGGACCATGAAGGTGATTATTTCTTTCTGAATTATTCATTGGAGAATCTTCTGCTTGTAAATGAGATGAATTTATCTGACACATGACCTGACCACATGCCAGTGTGAGTAATTGCTGGCTCACTGTGCAATCCCCTGGAATGGCTAAGGAGGGGGAAGATTTGGCAAGATGCTCTGCCTTGCCAACTGGAGTGCAAAAGAAAGGCTCTCCAGGTCTAGAAGTGCTCCAGCTGATGGTTCACCAGGGGTCTGACACCATATGAAGTCTCTCAGGACAGCTGAAGATATTGTGATATATATGCAATGCTCCTTCCTGAACAGACAGGGATAGAGAGAGGGAGGAGGGATTTGGGTCTGGACAGATATGTTCTCCTGAAACAATTCTGCCTCACTCAGAACCCAACCTGATGCATAAAGGTGTTATTATCCACAAGGCTGTATTTTTTTAAAGCAAGTGATGTTGATTTCTGCAATAGTGGAAACCACAAATGTAGGCACTTGTCATATGTTCAAAAATAACTGATCTGTGGTTCTTATCTTATGAAAACTGTAGTGTTTGCTTCTACTTTAAAAAATTCTATAAAAACTGTGAAGTGAGAATTGCACATCTGTGAAGGAAATGTCAGAAGGGGTGTGTATGGGTTACTCTGCACACTTTGCTTTTCTTTCCATGCTTTGTCTTACATTTCTCACTGGCAAAGGGAATGGACTATAAGAAGCTCCACTTGGATGTTTAAATTGGGAAAGGGCACTGGATGTGGGAGTGTACCTTGTAGAGCTGGTCACCATCTCAAGGGTGATCAACCAAAACTGGGTTTGCAAGACCAGGGTGGGTGAGGTATTGGTTTAAAAGTGTGACTACTTTAAACAAATGATGTATTCCTTAAATAGATATATCATCCTCACATCCAGTGGAATAAACTGCTATTAAAAGTAGGGCTACATTTCTCCATTCCTCCCCAGGGAGAGGGTTCAGCAGGCATCAGACTGCCTGGGAATGCCAGTTTTGGACAGCTCCCAGCCTCGGGTGGTACAGTCATCACCACACAGAGCAAGGACCTGCCTTCTCTGGTCACAACAGCACTGGAAAGAGCTGTATCTGCAGGGACATCCTGCCTGAGGCCTTGGTACCTCACCCCTGGCTTCAGGGAGCCACGTGGGCATGAGGGGCCCAGATGCAGCAAGTCTGTCTTGGACATGGGCACTGCAATTGCCCTTTTCAGAAAGGGAACAAAGCTGGCACAGCTGATTTTAGGGATTTGGAGTCAGCAAAAGCCTCTTGGGTTCAGGTGCCTGGAACCCTGTAGGTCTCTAGATTCTCATCTTATCTTAGGGCTTTGGGTCTAAATTACTGGGAACGTATCTCAAGTAAAATGTAATATGAATTATAGTAAGTTAAACTTCTAGTGTGTGACCTACTCCATTTTAAACTGCTCTGGACATCACTGTGGGTGCCCAAGGTGTAGGTCTGGTTTGAGAAGCTGAATTACCAATATTTGCTCACTTTATTCCATACCAAAATGGGCACATGGGTTGGTAGCAAAAGTTATGGCTGTGCTGTAAGCAATGTGAAGGCAAACAGAAAGAACTTAAACATAGCATTTCCAGATTTCAATTTTGTGGCACTTGGGTATTTAAACAAAATATTACAAAAACCACACAGCAGAGCTTTGACATTTAGGTATAGGGTGTGAATGTTGTACTATTGCTTTCATCAGAGGTATGTGAAAATGAAAGCCATGAGATGCTTCATTCACATCACAAATGGCAAGCAGTATGGATATAAAGACTTTTTTTTTGAAAAAAAATCATCTTTTATCCAAAATGTTGGATTTTTACAGAATTGGTGCCTGAAGTTGTATTTTTTTAATAATACCAACGCAAAGAGGTGGAAATGAACACTGTGCAGTCCCCATTCTATATTAATTTGCAGAAACTAGTGTACACTGCCACCCTCAGCTGAGTTAAGACAGATTAGAGGTGGATGATTCGACGTCAAATTATTCATATTTTTGCATTCTGTATGTGGAAGAAATAATGCTGCACTCACAGCAAACAAAATAAAAGAGGAAGTTAAAATTCCACGCTTGGCCTCTATCAATGTAATCAGCCTTAAGCAGGTGGTGAAAGTCTTGGCTAAAAATTCTGGCAGCAAATGTTGATTTTGGCTACAAATTTCCTGATTGTCTTTGCCCATTTTGCATCAAATCTTGTGACCTCAGACTTCTTTTGGGGGGGAATTTCCTGGTTTTCTTGGAATAAGAATACACAGTTTATTCTAGGCCTCTCTCTGAAAACACATGCTGAAGAAATAGCCAAGGCCTGTCAGACTTGCTGAAAACACTAATGGAAATGGTTGCTCAGAACAGGAAAAACTAAAGCACAAAGGAAGGAATGAGTCCAGCTAAGGAAAGCAGCAAAGACCAGGCAAGTGTGTTCTGAGGCAACAACAGGACAAAAAACTGAAGCAAAGTGTGCTGTATCTTACTAAGATACAGATAAAAAAGAATTGGGGATAAGGAGAAGATTTAATTTTGTTGAAGCACCCAGTCATTTTGATTTATTTACAGTTTTGCTACATGTATTCCTTTATGTAAATTTTTAATGTGATTTTGACACAGAAAACTGTAGTGTCTAGTCTTAATGTTTGCACGTACATGAAGCAGGAAACCAGCTACAATTACTCAGGCATGTGCTAATTATTAGTATGAGACTTAGACTGCCAGTGGGGAGATCCATTACCTGGGTAACAAGTAGCAAAGTAGTTGGAAATATGGCAAAATGCAGAAAAGGAATAATTTCTGCTCACTTTTGTGTCACTTGTCCTTCAGCTCCTGTGTTTTCTGACAAAGTGGCATCTCAATTCTCACCTCTGTCACTAAGCACAGATTAGGACAACACATCACTTTTCCTGTGGCCTTTTGTTAAAGGTGGTGGCATTTCTTTTTACAACTGTCACCAAAAGCCAAATTCTTTTTAGCTTGTAGTAGGAGTGTATAAGCTGCTTTGAAGTCTAAGGTGCCTGGATTTGTAAAGCATATTAAACAAGGTCAATCTCCAAGGGAAGAAGAACACAGGTGAAAATAGAGGTGAAAAGCCTCTAATTATCAGGAACAAATGATCATTAGTCCCTATAAGCTGTGTAAGTAACTTTGTGTTCATAAAACTGGAGTTTAGAGAGAGCACTGGTCACTTTACACTTGTAAACCAAAAAGTTACTCTATGGCACCTCTATCCACCTTTAGTACAGTTTATTCTGTGATGCAGAAATACTCCCAAATTTAGTACAAAATTAATTAGGGACAGCCAATATGTACCTGTCCAGTGCTCCTGATAATGTTCAAGGGCAACAACAGCCAAAGATGGGGAGGCTGTAATTGTTGGAAACAGCAGCATCAGTGTGGATAGAATAACTCTTTTATTATACATTAGACTGTACAGACAAGACTGTAAATTACCATTTCAGTGTCTGCAGTGGGAAACCTGCATTTCAGGGCTGTGCCTTGTGCTGTGTGATCATGTTGTACTGATGTCTCACTGCATTATTGACAAAATGCTTGGCTGTTCACTCCTAATTCTTTCTCTAAGTGCAGTCAAAGCTCCTCATACTTGTGTTTAATTGTATCATTGGGGTTTGGAGCACATGATTGTCTCTCTATTCCTTGTGAAAGAGCTGTGAGAAATTAAAGCCAGACCGAGTTCTAGAAATTTATCAAAGAAATCACCCTTTTCCATTAGGTGATTAAATAGTGTAACTAGTATTGCAGCTAATGCTCATGGTGCTTCCAACAGAATGCATGGGGGAATGACCATCAGCACAAGTGCCAATGCATTGGGAAATGGACTTCCTTGTTTTCATACAACCTCAACTCCAACTGGTTTTTAAGAGACTTGGTATATCCTATGTTTAATCTATAGAAATGTAGCAGAGGTTGATTTATTGGATGCTCTTCTTACTAAGCAGAGACAAAATGCATTAAATAACTTCAGCTTAACTCTGCAAAACCTCTGGCATTTTGGTGTTACTTTTTCTACATTTAAAAAACCCACGAAACAAACAACAAAACTAAATCCTCTCTTTTTATTTCATCCAGATTAGCTTTTCTTTTTAGGTTTAAGTTATTTGAGAATCATATGAGCACAGGCACAGGGGAAAAAAGGAAAGAGTGCCAGCAGGAGGCAGAGTAGAAAATTAATTGATTTAAGCTGTCATGGGATCACATTTATTGAAAATTCTACTCCATTTTTTGCAGAACCCCATTCTGTTACATTTAAAGCTCAGCAAGGTTACTATGGCCCCTAAGCTTTGCAAATGTGACCTTTATAAAGATGAAGACCTGGCATTACAGGTATTATTATACTGCTTCATACTGTAGTTAAACTGCATTTGGCAATCCTGATATTTTTAGATGAAATTTCTGTTCAAGTACCATCTCTTTGAGACTGGCTTGGTACTAATCAATTCCTTAAATTTTCCTTCTTTATCAAAATACCTTTGCCATAAAACTGTACAACTGGAAATAAGAAAAGTCCTCTTTTCTCTAAGTTTGGAAGTGATTATGTCCTCAGCATGCTGAAAATGCTGCTGCATCTCAAGAACAGACATTTCGTTGGCTACATATAATATTTGTGTCCTTTAGAAAGATGTGGGTTTCTGTGGGAAATGTACGAAATAAATAAATGCAAAACCTAAGGATACACAACTTCCCACTCCCTGTTCCCCACAGGGGATACTCTGTGCATGTAATGCCACCAGTTAAGGAAACTTGCCTTGGAAGCTCTTTTCAGAGTCTGTGTTCCAAGTATCCTTGATGTGATTCTTAGGATAACTGTTAGCCAAATTCTGCATGTTCCTCTGTTGTTGTACAAGCAGCTGCCAGATGGTAATCCAGAGAAAATGCACTTAACATCAGTCACCTCACTGGAAGCCAGATGGCACAGCAGAAGTTGGAACAAGATGTTTGCCAACTCCTTCTGGCTTCCAGCTGTGGTCCTGTGTCCGTGTGGACAGTGGTCTCCTGGCTGTCACCGTGCCACCACTGCTACAGTGTTCCTGGCCACGCTTTGGGCTCATTCACAAAGCTGAGCTGGTGACATTGCCTTGTCCTTTCTCCCCAAAAGCTGCACTGAAGAACAATTGGAAATGAGTGCGTGAGAGTCAGTGGGGCAGATAATTCATAGTTGGCTGCTTGTCTGTGGTGATGAAGTGCAGATATTGAACTTTTTCATGTGTTCCTGCAGGGGAGGGAAAGCCACTGAAAGCAGCTCACGTGGCTGTTCTGGGGTTTTAACTCGTCAGAATTGTAGTTGATGTGCTTGATGAATTCAGCAGGAGGGGACATTTTGCTCTGAATGCAAGGATATTATCTCAGTCCTTCAGTTGGTGGTAGAAAGGGTCCCTGGCCCTCAGGCAATGCTTCTGGTTCATTCCAGTTTATCCAGTTTTCATGAATGATCTCTCTCAAATACTCCAACTTGTCTGGCTGATAGATCTGGCTGTGAGAAAAGCCTTTGCTCTGTGAGAAAAGTAAACAGCCTGTCTAATGAAATGCTCAAGCTCCAGCAGATGCTGCTTCCGTGTCTTTCTCACGAGGAGTTATGGGATACAGTAACGGCCCCGGTTGCTGCCATTGGGGAGATGATAATCATTTATAACCCAGACTGTTATGAGGCTGTAAAGCAGGTGAATAGGGTGCTTGGAATCAGCTTAGCAATAACCAAATACTATGTATTTATGGCAGGTGGCTCTGAACAAGGTAGAGAGAAACTAGTTGGTTTGTTATGCCCTTTTGAAGGGAAGAGATTGTACAATGAGGCCATTTATATAGTCACAATGGGGTGACATGAAGAGTTTAGAAGTTGCCAACCAAACACTGTTACCAAACAAAGCTTTAAATCTTTGGGAAATGAGAGTCTGTGACCAACTGACTCTTATTTAAAAGTAAACAAAACTTCTCACTTCAACCTCTTTTCATAAAGTGCCACTGCACTGACCAAATCTAACTTTTCTGAAAATGGGAGCCACAGGGTGTCCTGAACTAGCTGGTGTCTGAATGTGGAACATAACTGTTACAAAGAACTCCGTGATTGCTGAAATCTTCCTGGCATACCTGAAAATCAGTCAAAGAGTTGTTTGTTAAAGAATTTGCTCTTTGCTTTTAGTCGCAACTTAATTTGAGTTAATTTTCAATATGGCTGGATATTGTGGAGTCACAGAAAGGTTTATGTTGGAAGGGGCCTTAAAGACCACCCAGTTCGACCCTCTGCCCTGGGCGGGGACACCTTCCACTATCCCAGGTTGCTCCAAGCCCTGTCCAACCTGGCCTTGGACACTTCCAGGGATGGGGCAGCCACAGCTTCTCTGGGCAACCTGTGCCAGGGCCTCCCCACCCTCATAGTAAAGAATTTCTTCCTAATACCTGATCTCAACCTACTCCCTGATACAGTTCTATCTTTGCATGGCCTTTCTTACTGAGCCTATTATCCAAGTCTGTGCACTTTGATCAAGCCCTTTAACTATTCTTTTAATAAACTAAGAAGATTGGGATCCTTTTGTCCTTCATCATTAATGATTTTCTAATCTTATATTCCCTCAAGCCTTCTTCTGAGCCCTTTTTAAGCCTTCATCAGTCGTCTTAATTTGTGAACACCATGTATTTCCATGTTTTAGTGGGAAAGAGAAGCCCTGTCAAATTTCTAGGGAGAAGTTAGGATTGCAGAGACAGAGAACTCGGAAGGGAGAGAAGGATATTGCTTAGCATTTTGTTTGTTCAATTCTTTGTGGAAAGCCTGACAGCAAACCTGCTGCTAAGAGAAGAGAGTGATGTTAATTTGGATTAACTGACTGTGCTTGCCTGTATGATATAGTTAAAATTAGACTTACTCTGTGATTTGTGGTGGAATTTGAAACTTTGGAATTTGTTGATGTGGATTTTTATGATGCCACTTGTGCTTATTCTTTCTTTTGAGATGCTCTGCTGGAGTTGAGGACTGCTCTGCTGTGTTGGATATGATGGAAGAATCTTCTGGTCACATCACTTCTTTCTGAAGAGGAAAAGAAACCACCAACCATCAAGACCAAGAAAGGTATGTCAGCATTTACCCTCCATATCTTGAAACCAGACAAGTTCAAACCCTGACATGGATCAAACTGAGCCTTGTGCTTGAGAGAATTTAAGAGGGAATACAACAGTTCTTGTCATCTTTGCAGTATTGTGACAATCTAGTGCCAAAATACTGTTCTTTTATTAGAATTTGGAGACTTTGACAGTGCCAAAGTACTTGTCGTTTCTCAAGAATGTGTCTACCATTAGAGAGGAACAGCAATCCTGTGTGACAGTCTCTGGAAAGTACTAAAATAAGTTCCTCAGGCAGCAGACTCTCTTGCAGGATTACATCTTGTCTTTTCAGGATGAAGACTGAGCTGAATTATACAACTCTGTTTCACCTACCTCTATCTTCTCTGATCTTCAGACTGTATTTTAATTCTTAGATTTTTTTTTTAATTTTACAAGCTAAATTGGTGCTTCTCCTTTCAGCCCAACTATTTTCCCTTCAGCACTTTGATTACCTTTTGTCCCCCAGATACGTTGGTCACCTATTTTCTGTTACTTTACATGAAATCAGCACTGATTGAGTTTTTTATTGCATGTAAACCCAACTCAATGGAAATTTAGGAATGGGTCCTCTAAGCTTATTTTAAAGAAAAAGGAGCAGAAATTTTCTGTGGACTCCTGCAACTTCATTTCACGTGTTCTCCACAAATATATAGGATACAATAAGCTTCTTTCCCGAACTTTTGCCTAGGAAAACTCCTGCTTTTGCACTCAAATACAGAATCATAGAATAGTTTGGATTCTGAAGGGACTTAAATTAGGTGATCAGTCACACAGGACTGAGCCGAGGTGAAACACCTGTTTCAGCTACAAAAGTGTTCCTTCTGGGGAAGAAACGACTCCCTTCCCAGGAGCTTGAAGCAGCTTTTCCCCTCAGCTGTTCTGTTCCATTTAAGGATGGGCAGCGTGTGTTCCCTGGCGGGGCCGCAGGTGCCGGCCCTGAGGGGACGCCCGGGAAACCTCCAGAGACTCCTCGCCCTCACCCCCCGCTCCTCACGGCGCCGCTCCCAAATGCGCCAGGAGCTTCGTCCCGAGTTGTGAAACCACTGAATTAAAGTTTTAATCGAATTAAACTAAACTAAATTAAACCGGGGTCTGTTCCCGCCGCGGCGCGGGCGCCTCTCCTCGCGAGAGCTCGGCCCCGGCCGTTGGCGCCGTGGCCATGGCGGAGGAGGCGGCCGGCTCTGAGGCGGCGTTCTGCCTGCAGAGTATCCTTCTTCCCCTCACATTCTCTCCCCCGTCCTCCTCCTCCTCCTCGGCCGGGGGTGCCGGTTCCCCTCCTCAGGGGTCCGTCTCGGCGGCGCGGCCCCGGCGGCTGCTGGGCGGGGGTTCGGGCGGGGCGAGAGCATCGAGAGAGTGAGGGGCGGGGTGGGAGGGGAAGCACAAATCCCTCTGCCGTGTGGGTTGTTGTCGTGCATTGTTGTCCCTAGAGAGTGACGAGGGGCTGTGTGTGTCCAGAGAAGGGCAGCGGAGCAGGGGAAGGGTCTGGGGCGCCGTTTCGCGCTCTCCCAACTCGGTGACAGGAGGGTGGAGCCGGGCGGGGGTCGGGCTTTGCTCCCACAGAACAGTGACAGGGTGAGAGGGAACGGCCTGAAGTTGTGCCGGGGAGGTTTAGATTGGATATTGGGAAAAATGGCCTGCCTGAAGTGGTTGTCAAGCCCTGGCACTGGCTGCCCAGGGAGGTGGGGGAGTGGCCATCCGTGAGGTGTTAAAAAAAAGCCTGTGAATATGACATTTGAGGGACGTGGTTTAGTGGTGAAAATGGATGTGGTGGTGGGTTAACAGTTTGACTTGGTGGTCTTAGAGGTCTCCTCCAACCTTCGTGGTTCAGTGAATACGTGGGGTTTGGAGTTTTGACCTGCTCACTGTAACCCAGTGTGTGCTGTCCTGGATGAAGGACAGGGTCGCTGATTCCCCTTTGGAAAAGCAGGGAACTTGTATCCTCCACTCCACTCCTGGTGGGGTAGCCTGAGCAAGGGTTAAAACCCTGACAGCAAAGGCGTTGTGTCCCTTGTTAGCTGTTGATCAGTAAATGTGGAACACCTGTGGAGGAGGGACAGGATTTGTTGTTAAAACTCGCTGTCCCAGTGTGCTCCTGGGAAAGGTGCTCCTTTAATTTCCTGCCACACAGAGGAACTGCCTGGATACGCGGGGGTTTGGCTTGTGTTGAGTATGACCAAGTTATGAGGGTCATGATACAATAACCCGGGCACAGCTTTGTTTGCTGTAGGTTTTGGAG
>WEIV01008080.1:8192-32258 GCA_013390005.1 Calyptomena viridis
AGCTTGGGGAGGCTCGGGGTCTTTTATTGGGATGAGGTGATAATCTGGTTTCGGAAGTCTGCTCTTGGGGAAAAGAGCCATTTTAGCCTGAAAAGGTTGGATTGTTGCCCATACCTTAAAAATTGAGGAAGCCATGTAAACTTCCAGGTACTTTCAAAACAACATGGGCAACTTCAGCAGATTAATAGGTTTTCAAACTTTACACTATGAAGTCTGATGAATTACTGTCTTACTTGTAATTACTTTCCTATTTTCAATCAACTTTCTTCTGAGACATAAATGGGAAAAGGAAAACATCTTTCTTTTTTTAATAATTCTAAAAAACATAACTGCAGAAAGTTAGTAGAATGTAATATCTTATGTACTATCATGTGATTCCTGTACACAAGAGCATTTAGATCAGTGTGACATTTTTAGTGACCCTGTAATACTTTAAGTAAGGTCACTACAGGTGCTGTAAGAGTATTGATTATAAACACTGCACACTCTACAAAAACAGAAGAGCTGAACTTAAATTTGATGCAATTCTTATTAAATTATTCTCATTTATGCATAGGGCACTTCATTAGTACAGCTCATTCTGTTGCTTTAAGTACAAGGATGTTCTTAGTTTTGAGTGTTTACTTCAATGTTAACAGCTTCTAGTGCTGTTAAAAGGTTCTTCTCTTAAAAGCCCTGATACAACAGGGCTCTTTGCCAGCACTTTTGAAAGGTAGTATTCTCTAATAAAAAATTAAATAACCCTAAAACCTAGTCCATGATTTCGTGATATCTTGCTATCTCAAAAGTTTGATATTAACTTGTAGAAACACAAGATATTCTGTAGCAGCGTTTTCTGTCAAAAGGAAGTGGAGATAGGTCAAAGTGAAACATTTCTTTCCTACTATTGTCTATGCTTTGTGCCACCATTCACAAGCTAAAGAGTGGTCACTTTATTTTTTTGTCTTTGATTAATACTGGCACTGTATCTGATGGATCCAAATCAGTTCAGTTGTAGCCTTCACTTCGACCTGTCTGCCTTCCCTGTATAATTGTTCGTGTTTTCTGAGGAGTTAAGACTCCAGAGACTTTGAATTACTCTTTTCTTGAAGTGTGTTACATATTAATTGCAAATAGATGGAGTATGCAATTGCCACAAACTCAAATACATCATAGATAAATTTTTAAAGTAAATGTAATGCTTGCTGTAAATGATGTCTTTTGATGATGGGATTTTTTTATTTTTTAAAGTAGGACAAATATTTGATGAAGTGAATTTAGGCTTCCTCAGATTCCTGTTTGTTATGCTTACACTCAACAGTCACACATGACGTGCGCCATCCCACTTCTCTGGTTTATTATTAACCAATCCATGCATCGCACACACAAGCCATGCAAATAGATTTGCGCAAACAACAGAGGAAAAGGAACATACGCATCTATGTGTTTTACAGGCATCAGGGAAGACCAGAAAGGTCAAAATTAATCTTTAACTAGTTCCATTCGGTTGTTTTTTCAGGACTTAATGCAAACTGATCCACAGCTGATTAACAACTTGCTTTCAAGTGTACTCATTCTGGGATGATACTGGTTACTTTCTGTATTGAAAACATGGTCTTCCACATACTAAATAGCTTAACAATATTTGCCGTAGCCCTGAAGTTAATGCCTTAGAATCTTACATGGCCATCCCTCAAAACAACGGAGGAAAGAGAGGAGGGAATTCCAAAAGGGTCAAGTCTGGACCAAAAGAGAAAGTCAGCAAAGTTGTTGAAAATTCAGATGATGTCTGAAACTCATCAAGACTTCTCGTTTCAAAGACTATCCTCTTTGGTCCTTCGGCTTGGTCTGGCTTACTCTAAAAAAATGGGTGTTTAATTTCCTGCTTCCAATATAGTGTCTTCAGAGAAGCAGAACCAAAAAAGCTAAAAAGAATGTGTAAAAACTATAAGCAGAGGCAGCAGAAACATTGAAAGAGCTTTCAAATTGTGATACTGGAATTTCAACAGTTCTGGTTTTGTTTGATAGTGTGCTTTGAAACTTACACAAAACATGGAGAGCAGACAAAACCCATTAGAACTAAAAATTTAGAAGTGAACTTCTAATAAAATAAAATTCTAATAAATTAAAAGCTAACTCCAGGTTTGTTTAGCTGAATTGCCACAGTGAACACAGTGAAGTGTTGTAAATTTCTCGAGAGCTGCATGGTGAAACTTTGAGACTGAGAGCCTCTGTTCTGAGCTTCTATTCAAAATAAAATTCTCCAGCTTTTACCTAAAAAAGGAAGAGTTGCAAGAAAGAGATGATCACATTTCCTTACTTCTGATGGAATTTGAATTAAATGGATCAAAATAATTTACTTTGCACTCTCTTCCACGCAGACATTTTGCTTTAGCAGTGGCTCTAGTTGGGGATTTCTAGAGTACAATGAAGGAATTGGTCCATACCAGGCATTTAAAGGCAAACTCAGTTTTCTTGGAAAGTGAAAAAAAACATTTGTAGAGGTACTGAAGATGCTGCTGCAAACTATTTCTTTCACCTGTCTCAGAACTAGCTGGTACTTTATCCATTGATAAAAGTCAATTTTGTGAAATATGCCACATGGGAATGTTTTTGTTTTACTTCAGTGTGCTAAAGCTGTGATCATCTTACAGCATTGTCTAGGTCTTAATCTTTTGCTTTTATAGATATTGAACTATAAACAAACCTTACAAAGGTTTAATCTGGTGAATATTTGGCATATGATTTCAGAGAATCTTGTCAAAGCATTGTGTGAAGAGCATATCAACATGTCTGATGTGATCATGTTTGTTGCTTTTTGACAGTGTTTTCTCCATAGATGGTTCCTAAACGTGAAAGGTCCTTCAGTAGAATGGCAACATTGTGACAGATGTCACAGAATATTCCCCCTCAAATTCTGATTGTTAGCTTTTTCCATATACCCTGTTTAGAAATCAGCCCAATAATCTGGTGAGTCTACCCTCTGCCAAGTATTCCTTCAGCAGAAGAAACTTAGAAAAGCTGAGCAAACTTACAAAATCAACATTACTTGACAGAATGCAGCAGTAGTCACAGTAACAGGTACCAACAGGTTTTTGGACTGGAAGCTCCTTTGAGACTTTGTGTGATTTTGGGCAAAACGGTCTTCTCCAAGTGTCCACACATTGGAAGTAACAAGTGTCAGGCTCTGGGAAAGACCCTGTTATTAACATAATCTGTTTTCACTTAGCCACCAAGACAGGTGGAAGTTGCTTTTTACTTACGTAGTGTTTCCCAAAGAATTCATACACAATGCAGTGGAGGTCACCAAACTGAAGGTAAAAAATAGGATGAAGTGAGCAACTCTGCACTTGGTTATAGGAGCCTGTTTAGTCAGAAGAGATGCACTTCGTCTTCTTAAACAGCTCAGCCTGGTTGTGGAGGAGAGGAAACACAGTCCGTTGGAGGCATTTAGTGTGAATCCTCCATCAGGCATGCCGATATGCTCTTCTTGACCTAAATGGACCTATTTGCACACCAGAGCTTTGGGAAAGCTTTTTTCTATACGTTGGTACTGGTCTTTGAATACTGGCAAATCCTTCAGAATCTGAACTGTTCTTTCTAACTCTAGCCCAGCTGGGCTCTAGCAGCCCTCTTGAGAATCAAATTTTAGGAAATGAAGCAAAGTGCATTTGTGGATGGATTTTTTTGTTTCATCTGTCAGCTGGTTATGTATTGTCGCTTTCAGCTTTGGCCTGTTACTTTGTGCGTAATG
The DNA here is from genome assembly GCA_013390005.1 of Calyptomena viridis. Lineage (NCBI taxonomy): Eukaryota > Metazoa > Chordata > Aves > Passeriformes > Eurylaimidae > Calyptomena > Calyptomena viridis. The sequence continues at coordinate 11,926 of WEIV01008080.1, forward strand.
CTTTATGAAAAGAGTATTGCCTCATGTTGAGATATATTAATATATTAGCATATAGCCAGTATAATTTTTCAGTTTCTGGAGAAGAGGGGAGCAGAAGGATATAAGTGTGTCATTTCACTTTGAATACTGGGGTTTTTTTCCTCTCCTTTTGGCCACTAGCATGAACTTTCAAGCTAAGCATTTTTCGCCAAGGCTTTCCTACTGTGTGGACTGAAATGCAGCATCAAGCTTAGGTAAGTCCATGTTCTTCATTCTTTTCTGTCCTAAAGTTACAGTAGTGTTGCATGTATTACTGATGTAATTGGAAGACTGTAATTTAAAGTTTTGAAAGAAATCAGGTGTCTGGTACTACTGCAGCTTCTGTAGTTATGCAGAATAAAAGTAGAACTCCCCAAACATGAGGGAACAATTAATGGGGGTAAGATCTAGAAGGGAATGATACTTACCTTCATGTGTAAGTACTGGTTTTTTTCGCTTTACTTTAGACTGCGCATGATTTTTCTATTGCTGCAAGATGTATGGATGCAGTCGACAAGACGAGTCTGTTCAAGGTGCCAGTACAGAGAAGACCCCCAAGAAAGAAGATTCAACCACTTTGTTGACTGAGAAGAGTGGAAAGACACTTCTTAGGCAATTGAAAGCTCATCTCGATTCCCTGCCAGCAGAGGTCTTTACAGGTATGAAGAGATTGCACTCTTCACATCGTTAGTGTAATCTTTTTCATTTCTGTGTGTTTAATCACAGTCTCTTAACTACTCCAGAGTTGAAAGGAAGATTTAGGAGGAGTGTAGCACTAAAAACCCAGGTGTTTTTTAATATCAAAAATAGAATCATAGAATCATTAAGATTTGAAAAAAACCTCCAAGATCATGGAGTCCCAACCTTTGACTGAACACCACCATGTCAACTAGACCATGGCATTAAGTGCCACATCCAGTCATTTCTTGAACACTTCCAGAGACGATGACCCCACCATCTCCCTTGGGAGACCATTCTAATGCTTTACAGCCCCTTCAGTGAAGAAACTCTTCCTGATGCTCAGCCTGAACCTCCCCCTGACACAACTTCAGACAATTTCCTCTTGTCCTGTCACTGGTTGGCAGAAGAGACCAACTCACACCTGGCTACAACCTTCTTTTAGTGATAAGGTCTCCCCTGATCCTTCCTTTCTCCAGGCTGAACAACCCCAGCTTCTTCAGCTGCTTCTCGTAAGACTTCCACTCCAGGCCCTTCACCATTTATATTGCCCTTCTCTGCACATGCTCCAGCACCTCAGTATCTTTCTGGCTGTGAGTGGCCCAGAACTGAACGCAGAACTCAAGGTGTGGCCTCACCAGTGCTGAGTACAGGAGGACAGTCATTGCTGTGGTCCTGCTGGCCACACTATTGCTGATACAAGCTAGGATGCCATTGGCCTTCTTGGCTGCCTGGAAAACAGCTGGCTCCTATACAACTGTTCATATACAACATCTCCAGGTCCTTTCCTGTTGGGCAGCTTCCCAGCCACTCTTCCCTTAGCCTGTAGCGCTGTCTGGGGTTGTTGTGACTCAAGGGCAGGACCCAACAATTCACCTTACTGAACCTCAAACAGCTGGCCTCTATTGTTGGCAAGATTCCTCTTCAGAGTCTTCTTACACCAACAGATGAACACTCCTGCCCAGCTTGGTGTCATCTGCAAACTGGCTGCAGCTGCATTCAATCCCCTTGTCCACATCATCGCTAAAGATATTAAATCAGATGGACCCAATATTGAGCCCTGGGGAAGACCACTCATGACCAGCCACCAACTGGATGTGGCACCGTTTACCTCCACTCTCTGGAACTGGTCATCCAGACAGTTCTGAATCCAGCATAAAGTGCACTTGTCCAAGCCATGAGCTGCCAGTTTCTCCAGGAAAATGCTGTGGGAAACAGTAACAAAGGCTTTACTGAAGTCCAGGTAGACAACACGCACAGTCTTNTGTTGGGCAGCTTCCCAGCCACTCTTCCCTTAGCCTGTAGCGCTGTCTGGGGTTGTTGTGACTCAAGGGCAGGACCCAACAATTCACCTTACTGAACCTCAAACAGCTGGCCTCTATTGTTGGCAAGATTCCTCTTCAGAGTCTTCTTACACCAACAGATGAACACTCCTGCCCAGCTTGGTGTCATCTGCAAACTGGCTGCAGCTGCATTCAATCCCCTTGTCCACATCATCGCTAAAGATATTAAATCAGATGGACCCAATATTGAGCCCTGGGTGAGACCACTCATGACCAGCCACCAACTGGATGTGGCACCGTTTACCTCCACTCTCTGGACCTGGTCATCCAGACAGTTCTGAATCCAGCATAAAGTGCACTTGTCCAAGCCATGAGCTGCCAGTTTCTCCAGGAAAATGCTGTGGGAAACAGTAACAAAGGCTTTACTGAAGTCCAGGTAGACAACACGCACAGTCTTTCCCTTATCCTCTAAGCAGCTCACCTGGTCTCACCTGGTCCGTAAAGGAGATCAGGTTGTTCAGGAAGGACCTGCCTTTCCTAACTCCATGTTGGCTGGGCCTGATTCCCTGGTTGTCCTGTAAATGCTGATTGATGGTACGCAGAATGACCTTTTCCATAACCTTTCACAATGAGGAGGTCAAGCTGACAGGCCTGTAGTTCTCCTGATCCTCCTTCCAGCCCTTCTTGTGGATAGGTATCACATTGGCCAACCTGCTGTCATCTGGGACCTCCCCAGTTAGAACTGATGATAAATGATGGAGAATGGCTTCCCTCAGGACCCTCAGGTGAGTACCATCTGGCCCCATAGGCTTGTGAGTATCTAAGTGGCTCAGCAGGTCACTAACTACTGGACTGCAGGGGGTCTAATTTGCTCTCTGTCCCTGTGTACCGGCTCAGGGGACCGGTTGCCCTGAGGACACCCATTCTTACTGTTAAAGTCTAAGGCAAAGAAGGCATTAAGTACCTCAGCCTTTTCCTCATCCTTGATGAAAACATTCCCTTCCATGTGCAAGGTAAAGAATGTAGATTTTCCTTGGCCTTCCTTTTGTTGTTAATATATTTATAAAAACATTTATTGTCTTTCACAGTAGTGTAGATTGGCTTCTAGGTGAGCTCTTGCCTTTCTAATTTTCTCTCTACATGACCCAGCAATATCCTTACTGATACTACTATACTCTTCCTGAACTGCCTGTCTCTTCTTCCAAAGTTCATAAAATCTTTTTTTTTACCGTGCATTTCAATGAAAACTCCTTGTTCAGGCAAGTCTTCCACACTGGCTCATCTTTTAGCACATAGGAATGGCCCACTTCTGCACCTCTAAGATTTCCTTCCTGGAGTGTGTCCAGCCTTCCTGGACCACTTTGTTTTTAAGGACTGTTTCCCAAGGGGCTCTCTGAATCCATATTCTGTACAGGATAGTCTGCCCTCTGGAAGTCCTAGGTAGAGGTTTTGTTGACCAACTCCCTTCCTTGCTTCACCAAGCATCAAAAACTCTATCATTTCATGGTCACTGTGCCCAAGACAGTCTCTGACCACCACATCTCTCACCAACCCTTCTCTGTTTGAAAACAGTAGGTCTACCCTGACAGGTTCACTTACCAACTGTATCAGGAAGTTATCTTCCACAAACTCCAGGAACCTCCTAGAACTGCCTCCTTGCCACTGTGTTGAGTTTCCAGCAGACATCCACCAAGTTAAAGTCTCCCACAAGAACAGATGCAGAAACAAACCACCATTTGTTTTGATCTCTGTTATGTAAATTCCACTGCTAATGATTTCTTTATTGCACATTGTCACTATGGAGAGGAAAACCAGACTTCACACTGATTTCCGCTGTACCATTGGCAGGTGAATCTATATGCAGTTTCATTGGAATTACAAGATCAAAGACAAAATGAGGCTTTCTCTTCTGTGCTGTCAAAACAGTATTTTTGTGCATACCAAGAGATGTTATATGATGAGCTGAGTAATCAGCTGAGACACACANGGACAGTCATTGCTGTGGTCCTGCTGGCCACACTATTGCTGATACAAGCTAGGATGCCATTGGCCTTCTTGGCTGCCTGGAAAACAGCTGGCTCCTATACAACTGTTCATATACAACATCTCCAGGTCCTTTCCTGTTGGGCAGCTTCCCAGCCACTCTTCCCTTAGCCTGTAGCGCTGTCTGGGGTTGTTGTGACTCAAGGGCAGGACCCAACAATTCACCTTACTGAACCTCAAACAGCTGGCCTCTATTGTTGGCAAGATTCCTCTTCAGAGTCTTCTTACACCAACAGATGAACACTCCTGCCCAGCTTGGTGTCATCTGCAAACTGGCTGCAGCTGCATTCAATCCCCTTGTCCACATCATCGCTAAAGATATTAAATCAGATGGACCCAATATTGAGCCCTGGGGAAGACCACTCATGACCAGCCACCAACTGGATGTGGCACCGTTTACCTCCACTCTCTGGAACTGGTCATCCAGACAGTTCTGAATCCAGCATAAAGTGCACTTGTCCAAGCCATGAGCTGCCAGTTTCTCCAGGAAAATGCTGTGGGAAACAGTAACAAAGGCTTTACTGAAGTCCAGGTAGACAACACGCACAGTCTTTCCCTTATCCTCTAAGCAGCTCACCTGGTCTCACCTGGTCCGTAAAGGAGATCAGGTTGTTCAGGAAGGACCTGCCTTTCCTAACTCCATGTTGGCTGGGCCTGATTCCCTGGTTGTCCTGTAAATGCTGATTGATGGTACGCAGAATGACCTTTTCCATAACCTTTCACAATGAGGAGGTCAAGCTGACAGGCCTGTAGTTCTCCTGATCCTCCTTCCAGCCCTTCTTGTGGATAGGTATCACATTGGCCAACCTGCTGTCATCTGGGACCTCCCCAGTTAGAACTGATGATAAATGATGGAGAATGGCTTCCCTCAGGACCCTCAGGTGAGTACCATCTGGCCCCATAGGCTTGTGAGTATCTAAGTGGCTCAGCAGGTCACTAACTACTGGACTGCAGGGGGTCTAATTTGCTCTCTGTCCCTGTGTACCGGCTCAGGGGACCGGTTGCCCTGAGGACACCCATTCTTACTGTTAAAGTCTAAGGCAAAGAAGGCATTAAGTACCTCAGCCTTTTCCTCATCCTTGATGAAAACATTCCCTTCCATGTGCAAGGTAAAGAATGTAGATTTTCCTTGGCCTTCCTTTTGTTGTTAATATATTTATAAAAACATTTATTGTCTTTCACAGTAGTGTAGATTGGCTTCTAGGTGAGCTCTTGCCTTTCTAATTTTCTCTCTACATGACCCAGCAATATCCTTACTGATACTACTATACTCTTCCTGAACTGCCTGTCTCTTCTTCCAAAGTTCATAAAATCTTTTTTTTTACCGTGCATTTCAATGAAAACTCCTTGTTCAGGCAAGTCTTCCACACTGGCTCATCTTTTAGCACATAGGAATGGCCCACTTCTGCACCTCTAAGATTTCCTTCCTGGAGTGTGTCCAGCCTTCCTGGACCACTTTGTTTTTAAGGACTGTTTCCCAAGGGGCTCTCTGAATCCATATTCTGTACAGGATAGTCTGCCCTCTGGAAGTCCTAGGTAGAGGTTTTGTTGACCAACTCCCTTCCTTGCTTCACCAAGCATCAAAAACTCTATCATTTCATGGTCACTGTGCCCAAGACAGTCTCTGACCACCACATCTCTCACCAACCCTTCTCTGTTTGAAAACAGTAGGTCTACCCTGACAGGTTCACTTACCAACTGTATCAGGAAGTTATCTTCCACAAACTCCAGGAACCTCCTAGAACTGCCTCCTTGCCACTGTGTTGAGTTTCCAGCAGACATCCACCAAGTTAAAGTCTCCCACAAGAACAGATGCAGAAACAAACCACCATTTGTTTTGATCTCTGTTATGTAAATTCCACTGCTAATGATTTCTTTATTGCACATTGTCACTATGGAGAGGAAAACCAGACTTCACACTGATTTCCGCTGTACCATTGGCAGGTGAATCTATATGCAGTTTCATTGGAATTACAAGATCAAAGACAAAATGAGGCTTTCTCTTCTGTGCTGTCAAAACAGTATTTTTGTGCATACCAAGAGATGTTATATGATGAGCTGAGTAATCAGCTGAGACACACAGTTGAGTTTGATGCTAAATTCTGTAGTCTGGAAACTATAAAGCAAATGTTCTGTGTAAAACCAACAGGAGGGAGAAGAAAAGAGACAAAGACATTAAGAAAATGATTTTTTTTCAGGTATATGTAATTCCAATCAGATTTGTTCTTAATGAGATTCACTGGAAAATGGGCCTATTGTATGAAACAGAGAGATTGGTAAAAGGAGCTAGAAACCTACCCATTAGTGGAAATGATGCATAAAAACAAATTTTGGAGGGAAACTTTGTTCTCAGAAAGCCATGTGCCTCCTTTTCGCAATCAAGACCAAGAAGACTTCAAAGGGTAGCACTGATCAGTATGGTAGTCCAGATAATGCAGATAGCTCAGATATTCAGATAATTATAGATTGATAAAAAAGTGATTGGATGGTCACATCCAGAGAATAGTGGTAACATCGCTAGAGTCTCGATGAACATCAGTAGCAAATGATGTCCCTTAAGGGTCCATATTGGCACCAGTATTATTTAGTGTTTTCATTAATGACATAGATGAAGGGACCAAGTTTATTATGTTCTTGTAAAAATGCCCGTAGTAATTGCTTCTTGTTATCAAAGTCCGGTACCAGATAAAGGAATGAAACTCGCAGCTTCTCAGTTTTCCTTGCTGTTTATTAAGCTTTATCACAACTTTAGCATGTCACCCTAACCTGGATTTAACACACCAAAGCGTGTGCAAAGCGAGGAAGCACAAAGCGAGAAGGGAGCAGGGTGTGAAATGCCTCAGAAGTGCCGAAATGGCGACTGCATCTAAGTTTTTAAGGACACTAATGACCGATGATATGATAATACGTATTATGTTTACAATTCGGTACCAATAATCCTAACTTATTACTAACACGTCTTCTCTACCTCAAATCTATTCTACCAATCTCTAAATGCCAGCTCTACTGCAGTGCAAAGAGCAAGAAGAAGATGAAGAAGAAGAACTCAGGGCGACACCCAAAATCCTCCATGTTGTCTTCTTTTATATCTATACTACAAAACCTAAAACTATAAGCTTTACTTCTATAACTAACCAAACCATAAGCCAAATTATTTTTCTGCTGCTCTTGCTTCCATCAGTTTTGGAAGCCCTTGCCAGGGACACAGATCAAAAACTGTATCCTCCTGGGGTCTCTGCAAGGGTCCCAGACCCTCCAGGGCAATCCAAGGTGTAGTCTCGATATCCTGGACTCCAACACAAGTTCACCCATGACAGATTTGCAGATGACACCAAGTTAAGTGGTGAGACTGACAGTCCTGAAGGATGAGATGCCATCTAGAGGGACCTGGACAAGCTCAAGAAGTTGGCACGTAGGAATCTCATGAGGTTTAACAAGACCAAATTCCAAGTGCTGTACTTAAGTCAGGGCAACCCCTGGTATCAGCACAGGCTGGGACACAAACACATCAAGAGCAGCCCTGCTGAGAAGGAGTTGGGAGTGCTGGTGGATGAGAGGCTGGGCATGACCCAGCATTGTGCACTTGCAGCCCAGAAACTCAATTGTATCCTGGGCTGCATCAAAAGCGGCATGGCCAGCAGGGCAAAGAAGAGGATTCTGACCCTCTGCTCTGGTGAGTTCTCATATGGAGTAGTGCATCCAGCTCTGGAGTTCTCAGCACAGAAAGGACATCGACATGTGGGAGTGAGTCCAGACGAGGTTGCAAAGATGCTCAGAGGAATGGAGCACCTCTTCTATGAGGAAAGACTGAGAGAATTTGGTTTGTTCAGTCTGCAGAAGAAGAGGCTTCAGGGTGACCTAAATGTGACCTTCTAATACCTGAAGGGAGCCTACAGGAGAGAGACATTTTACAAAGTCCTGTAGTGTCAGGATAAGGGCTTCACATTGAAAGGGAATAGGTCTAGATTATATATTAGGAAGAAATTCTTTTCTATGAGGATGGTGAGGCAATGGAACAGGTTGCCCACAGAAATTGTGGATGCCCATCCCTGGAAGTGTTCAAGGCCGGGTTGGGTGGAGCTTGGAGCAGCCTGGTCTAGTGAAAAGCATCCCTGTCCNAAGAAAGGACATCGACATGTGGGAGTGAGTCCAGACGAGGTTGCAAAGATGCTCAGAGGAATGGAGCACCTCTTCTATGAGGAAAGACTGAGAGAATTTGGTTTGTTCAGTCTGCAGAAGAAGAGGCTTCAGGGTGACCTAAATGTGACCTTCTAATACCTGAAGGGAGCCTACAGGAGAGAGACATTTTACAAAGTCCTGTAGTGTCAGGATAAGGGCTTCACATTGAAAGGGAATAGGTCTAGATTATATATTAGGAAGAAATTCTTTTCTATGAGGATGGTGAGGCAATGGAACAGGTTGCCCACAGAAATTGTGGATGCCCATCCCTGGAAGTGTTCAAGGCCGGGTTGGGTGGAGCTTGGAGCAGCCTGGTCTAGTGAAAAGCATCCCTGTCCATGGCAGGGGGTTGGAACTAGTTAGCCTCTAAGGTCCCTTCCAACGCAAGTTATTCTATGATTCTATAAAATTTTGACCAAAAGGAAAATGTTTTTGAAGACCTTTCTCCCATTGGTGGGAATATTTCCTATTTTAAAAGCTTTTAATGTTATAACCGATTCATTGGAGTGTCATGAAAAATCCAAAAGTACTACCTTGAATTTGCTTCAGATAATCTGTCCAGTCTATGAACAAATGATTTCTATGGTGATTTCATATTTGCTTCACTACTGCTCTACACACCTTTATTCACTTAGCTGGAGACATACAATAATGTATGTGTGCTATTTTTTTATTATTTATGCTACTGAAATAGGGAACATCTTTGCTAGTTCCTTCAGATTGCTGTACGAGTTTGCATAATGCTAGATGCCTCTAATTTGAAATGCCTAATCAATGACTGCTAAACAGCAGATGAGGGCTAAAGCGGCTGCATTCATCTGGGATGAGGCACACTGTGATGTTAGGGAAAATGTGCTCAAAAGCTCAGTGAAGAGCAGGTCCTAAGAAGTTGTAGTTATCACACTTCTGTAGGAAATAAGAGAATACAAACTTAAACTATGCTTATGGTATTCTGTAAAATATTTCCACAAAGAGGTGGTGTTATACAAGAGTAGATACTCTTAGATATAAGTAATAATCCCTGAAACAAGAAAAACACAAAGCTCTTTTCTATAATTAACTTAGACTGAAAAAGTAAGTGCAGAAGATTTCCAGACTGTGCTACAATTTTTATTAATCTGTAAAAACATGTAAAAGAACAGCAACTAAGAGAAGGAATTTTACCTTTGAGAAAACTTGAACCAAGATTCAGGGCAAACAGCAGCTGCATTAAAATGCATTAATATTTCACTGGCAGAGAGCCTTCTTCCTGTGGTGATTGCTTATCCTTTTTGTTGCTGGGAGTAATTGGCTAGAGCAGTCTCTTGCAGCTGTTAGATACTCTGAGATCATCAAAGCTTTGTGTGCATTAAGGTTCTGTTTGGAAACCATGAAGTCTCCAGAGTAGTTTACGTTAGAGAGTACTTTTGACAATTGGTGGGTCCAATTAGTATGTGATTTTCTTGTGGCTTTTTAGAGGTGTCTTGGTGACAAAACCATGTCTCTGCTCAATCATGACTTGGACAGTAATGTGTTTTAAGTCATCCCTCCTTCTTGCTGTGAAATTGTGACAGTTGTAATAGCTAAATTCTTAAAAATTTAGAAGATATGGTTTAAATGGGCTCAGGAAATATTTATTTGTACTTTAAAAAGGAATGCAGTCTCAGTAAGTAGTGATTTGTCTTCATTAAAGAAACATTTGGAATATGATACATAATGAACAGAAACTGTCTGCTCACTCAGTCTATAATTTGTTTATACATATCTACTTGTAGTGTCTGCTCTTTTTTATGGGTCTGAATCATGGGTGATCTAATGCCATCACCTGCAACTTCTCGAACGCTTCCATCAGCGCTGCCTCCATACAATCCTAAACATCCCCTGGACTGGTTATGTGACTAACGTTACCATCCTTGAACAGGCAGAGGTCACCAGTATTGAGGCCATGCTGTTGAGAACACAACTGCGCTGGGCAGGGCACGTTTCCAGAATGGAGGATCACCGCCTCCCTAAGATTGTGCTTTATGGTGAACTCGCCACTGGCTGCTGCAATAGAGGAGCCCCAAAGAGGACATACAAGGACTCCTTGAAACAGCACCTCAGTTTTGGCCATATTGACCACCATCAGTGGTCCACTCTGGCCTCGAATCGAGAGACATGGAGACACACCACCTACAACGCTGCTGCCTCCTTTGAAAACTCATGTAGAATTAGCCTTGAGGAGAAAAGACAACGTAGAAAGAACCGTGCCTCGCCAATACCACTTAAGGAGACTTTTAGCTGTGCCTTTTGTACCCAGACTTTTCTATCCTGCATTGGCCTTTTTAGCCATCAGCGCGCTTGTAGCAAGCATGGATAGAGCCCTTCCCATATCTTCATTTGTGAAGCTTAGCCATGATGATGACATACCTACTTGTACATATCTCCAGAGAGCACAATGTAAATTAAAATACGGATTATTCTTGAAAGTGGTATTACCGTCTTTGAGTATGTTGCTTATCTGTAAAATACAAAGCAAATTTTATTGTGCTGTAAAATAGAACATTTTATATAGGTTTCAGTTTTTAGAAGTTACATTTTTCTCACCAAGATGATGAAAGCGTCTTCATCAGGTCTATACAAGCATTTCACAATACACAGGAGAAAGGTACTATGGCTAATTACTTCAAAATTAATTGCATTTTAATGTTCGCTGTTTTTTCTTTCAAGATACTGATCACATAAATTGATGATCAGTAACACTGAAAGAGGCCATGGTTCTAGAGCTTGCATTCATCTTCTGATCAAAGTTGTTTACATTCACAATCACTTAGCCAAAGTATGTGTAGGAATTAATGAGCACAGGAGACTAAATGCCCAAAAGTTTTCTCCTGATGAGTCACAAGTATGGCTTCTAGGCTTCTATTTCCTATTTCATGCACAGTTAACGTCTTCCATATGGGTGCACTCACTGGTAACTATGAAGTAAATATCTGGTTTGTTTAATATTGCAGAACAATTTGCTTTTGAGAACTAAAATCCAAGACATTTCTTCATCTTTTTGTTCAATTAGCATACTTTGGAGAAGACACTGGTCCAAAGTAAAGATTTGTTTTAGTAGTAGTCTTTGCACATGAACTATCACTTGAAGGTGCTGATCTCATGTTCCACTAGGATTTGCCAGGAACTGTCCCTGGACTTCCAGGATGCCTGTTCCCATATTTTGCTCAAGCAAAATGCTGTATGAAGGGATATTGTGAGTGTTTCGTGAGCCCTTCAGTGAGCATTTAAAGGTTAACTTGACTTTCCCTCTTATGTCCCAGTGCTCTTTTTTTTTTTCTGTGATTTTTCTTATTTTCTCTGATCAGGAGAGTCAATTTATCGGAAGTTGCATCTCATAAACAGTAAACTGTAAACAGTAGCTTCTGTCCTTGAATCAGAGCAAAACCTACAATAAGCTGTCAAAAATATTTGACTGCCATATGTAGCAATGCAGTCTCCTCTCCCTACCCTTATACAGGCTCTGTGGTGAGAGAGGGGACCTTTTCAAAAAAATAGCACCACATCCAGATCCATAAGAAAGCTGAGGTTCTTCCTTTTTTTCCTCCTATGTAGAAGCTTATCTCTTAGAGTATAGCATGACACTTAATGATAATGTATTGTGACTGGTCTCTATTTCAAGTGTGAACTGTGGCTACCTGCCAGGAGTAGGCAAGTGAATTTGTGGGTATTTTGGAGACAAGAAGTGATACTGCGATGAGACAGGGAGGTGTGGCTGTAATTTGCACCTCTACTTCATTTGCCCGAAGGATCTGTGTTTTCTTTGTTGGTATTTCAGAGGAGTGACAGGGTGACACCAGCCAAATGCACTGTTAACAGATGTAGCAGTGGCACTCAGTCAGACACAGAGTCTATCATTAGTGTGTAAACCTTTCTTCTTAAACATATGCATTGCAGGGGCCCTGCAACCAGCTGAAAATATTTGCTAGTTGTCAGCTAAAGGCTGAGTTGTTTTACTTGTAGCACTTTTAAATCAGTGCTGCTGTATTATGGAGGGAAGGGCTAGTGTTTATTCTCAAGTCTTCTGCCAAACATCCTAGTTGCCAACCGGTGCATGTCTAAAACAAATAGGGAAATACCATCAACCCTTGCTGAACAGCAGATCTAATTTTGCTATTAAGTCTCTCTTATTAATGCGTCAGCTTTTGTTAAACTGACAGTGCCTATGTTTAATAGAGAGATTTAAGCAGAAGCAGTCATTCATCACTGCAACTGTCAAATTTGTTCACATAAAGAGAATCACAATTTGACAGGGAAAACAAACTGTGGCTGTTTTGAGGGACAGATCTGTGGCCCTGATTTGCTTTATTCTGCCAGGATGGAGTAGATGCAGAGAGTGTTACTCTGGCCACTCTTTAGTGATAGGTGTTATTAGGATGCCCAACAATCTGTGTGCTTTGGCACTTTCATACTTAAAAACATCCATGTTTGTATGGATATTGTCTCAGACTTTCCAGCTGGACACAAACTGGGGCAATTCCTCACAAGGCAGGTGACTTGTTGGGGAGAGAGGCTGGTGGGGGAGGCAGCTCCCGTGTGTGATCACCCATATTGGTGTCACTGGTCAGGCTGTGAGCTGGAGCATAGAAGCCCTGCTTTATCAGTGGCTTAGTTTGAAGAAGAAGTTTTCTGGTTTATTTAATACAAGGAACCTCCAATCTTTTACATAGTTTGAAGTTACTCTGGTGTGGACTGTTACAATTTTTCTAGCTGATGCTGTATAGTGAGAGAAGTCCTGATGGAAGGAGGTAATCTGGTAATGATCTCTGTTAACAGATAACACTAGAAGCTGTAACTCCATACTTCTCTAGCAGCCTGAGTGCTGATTGTCATGCATGTAAGCTGTACAAAATGCTGATTTTCACACAGTTTTCCAGCCTTGCAAAGTATGTAAACTATCCAGACTTGCTCCTGGAGGGGGGAAAAAAGCCTGTTTCTTCATACAGCCACTACGGTGTGACTACAGTCACACACATGCTGTTGTAGAAATTATGCTAACCAAAATATCTTTGCTGGTGTTTGCAGATGTGTGTATGTGAAGTCCAATGTCATGGAATGTTTTGACCTTGTGTTAAAGCTAAGTAACCAACTGATACCTGAAAATTTGAAGCACCTCTTGCATTCTCAGATCACAAGCACACACTATTCTTAAGGACAATAAAACTCTTGACTGTTCTCCTTCAATGTGTCTAGGCTGATGGTGAATCCTGTGAAAGTTTATCTTTTCATCATCATTTGAAGATAATTTTTGTAATAGTACTGAATACACCTTTAGATCTGTAACACCAAAGGGGTTTTTTTATGAACAACTGAATAATTTATCGTGCAAAACTTTAGCAGTAAATGATGAGAGATTTTATTACTCTGGAATAATATCTGATCACTGTAATGCAGGAGTATGGTATCATCTACCAATAGAGCTTTTTTCTGCTCTCTTGAAATGCCAGTGCTTCCTTCGCATGCTGCTATCTAAAAGAGCACCTACTGCTCGCATAATTATTTAATGTATATAGTTGAGAGTGGAGAAGTGGGAAAAAGAGTACTTACACCTGTAGTTACATGTAAATGAGACCAATAAGTCATGTCTTAAACACTCCCTTAAACTGAAGTCCATAAATTCATTAAGAGATTTTTCTATATAGAAATGAGATGAAAGGGAATCTTATGTGCCTGTGTATTCTGGTGTAGGTTCTCCAAGTATTTTTATTATTTTCTATAGGAATAATTTGGAGGTTTTGTGTATATACACTTCCTGCATTTTCCACTTTCTATTTTTTCACATGGTTGTCTGTGCATAATTGTCTATGCCAATGCTCAAAACCTTAGATTTAGCATCTAAGACATATGTTTTCAAACATTAAATGTTGCTTTATTTCAATATTTGAAGATATACTTAAAACAATGCAAAAGCTTGTTTTGGATCAAGAAATTATTTGGATTATTTTAGGAAAAGAGCAAATTTGACACCTTTGTCTTAAAACTGAAAAAGTAATTCATAGCAGAGCAATTTAGATACATTTAAAGCAATCCAGCTAAAAATACAACATTTGTCTGGAAGCAAATCAGTTTTGCACTTACTGCTTAGAGAAAAAAGGTATTTGTGATATGGTGCGTTGACCCTGGCTGTATGTCAGGTGCTCACCAAAGCCATTCTATCCCTCCCCTTCTCAGCTGAACAGGGGAGAGAAAATATAATGAAAGGCTCATGAGTTGAGATAAGAACACGCAGAGATCACTCACCAAGTACCATCACAGGTAAAACAGACTTGACTCAGGGAAACAAATTGAATTTATTACCAATCACATCAAAGTAAGGTAATAAGAAGTAAACTCAAAACATAAAAACACCTTCCCCTGACCCCTCCCTTTTTTCCAGGCTTAACTTTATTCTCAGTTTTTTATGTTCTTCCACCAACAGTGTAGGTAGGCAGGTATGGGATCTATGGTCAGTTCATCACATGTTGTCTCTGCTGCTCCTTCCTCCACAACAGGAGTACTCCTCTCATTGTTCCCCTGCCTCAGTGTGGGGTCTCTCCCACAAGAGACAGTCCTCCATGAAATTCTCCATCATGAATCTTTCCCAAAGGCTGCAGTTTTTCATTAACTGCTCCAGTATGCATCCCTTCCATGGGGTGCAGTCCTTCAGGTGCTGCCCCAGTGTGGGCCCCCCATGGGATCACAAGTCCTGCCACAAATCTTGTTCCAGTGTAGCCTTCTCTCTCCATGAGTCCACAGTTTCATGCCAGCAGCCTGCTCCAGCACAGGCTTCCCACAGGGTGACAGCTTCATCTGGATGTGAGATCTTCCATAGGCTGCAGGTAGATATCTGTTCCACCATGGACCTCCATGGACTGAGATGGGGCAGTCTCTTTCATTATGGTCTTCACCACAGGCTGCAGAGAAATATCTGCTCCGGTGTCTGGAGTACCTTGTCCTTCACTGGCCTTGGTGTCTGCAGGGCTGTTCCTCTCACATATTCTCGCATGCTATTTTACGTCTGCAATTGCTTCTGTGCAATAACCTTTATTTTCATCTTAACTATGTTGCCCTGGAGATGCTGGCACCATCACTGCTGTGTTCAGACTTGGCCAGTGGAAGGTCTGTCTTGGAGCCATCTGTCATTGGCTTCATCAGAGATGGGGGGAAACTTCTAGCAGCTTCTCACAGAAGCTGCCTATGTAGCCCCCTCACTACCAAAACCTTTCCATATAATCCAAATATATTCCATCCCTTGCCTCTATGAATCAAATATGTTAAAATTATCATTAAAATTCACATTCATCACAGAATCTTCACTCACATGAACAACAAAAAAAAAGAATTCTCTGCACCAAGATCAAAATAACATCACACCACCAAACAAAAGTGGACAATTTACACATAATCAATGCCTTGTTGCTTTACCACACTTAAAACAGAAATTCCCCGTGATTATTCCACTCTCTAACATTTTTCAGTCCTTGTTTTGACTGTTATCTCTCCTAATTATTATTCTTTTCTCAGGTTCCTTGTGGTCCAAGTTGGGCAACAAGAAGAACTGTTGTGGGTTGACTTTGGCTGGACACCAGGTGCCCACCAAGCTGCTCTATTACTGCCTCCTCAGCAGAAGCAGGGGTAACAAAATAAGATGAAAAAACTCTTGTAGGTCAAGATAAAGGCAATTTATTTAAACAACAGAGACAGTTGCATACATGCAAGCAAAAAAAAAAAAAATCAGACCCTCAAAATATTTTATTCCATACTTACCATCAGCAGGCAAAGTTCTTGTTAGTGTAGGAATATCTCTGAAAAACAGTGACTTTAGAAGATGATAAGAGAAAAAGTAACCATCACAAAAAAAACCTTGAATCTAACTTTTATATATTTTCCACCTTAGGTGCTGGAACTCTAGAGATGCGATTTATAACCCACTTAGAGGCTTGTAACCTTGCTAATGACCTTACTAACTCAAATCAATGTTTTACAGCAGTATACAGTAGTCATTGACATATGCTAATATCAGTCACATGGACGCTTATTTTGCACTGACTTAAAGCCTCTCCTAAAGGCAAATAGACTCCAGTAGTATATATTTGGATGACTAGAGAAGCTGTTTTAGAAAAGGTTGCATATACAGTTATTAATTTGCAATAAACCACCAACAGTAGGTGCTGCTGGAGGTGTAGGAAGGAACCAACTCATACTCTGTTCTATGCTTGGATCTGACTTTAAGCTTGGGAGATTCTGAGGAGGAAATCAATGTTACTGCTGTAACAAGTTTAGGATGAAAATATGAAATGTCTTTGTATAACAGTGTTTGCAAGGTGCCTCATTTTATCAACAAAATCAGTTTTTTTCACTGTTTATTTTTTTTAAATATTAAAAGTGGCAGGGACTACACTAAGAAAAGGCATAGACCAGAATATATGACTGCTGTCATTTTTGTCCAAGAAATACCTTCCATTCAATGTCTCAGCTCAGCTTCTGTAACTAACTTTTGGTTATTTGGCCTTCTCTGTATCACAGGAAACTGAGATACAGATGAGGAGAAAAAGTTGTTCAAGGTCATTCAGGGAAACAAACCATCTGAAAATATCATCTTCCAGTGCTTTAATCATTCTCCAAGATGAGAAGTGGTGCCAAAAGCGGCACTTTAAACTCATTTCCATGTACTGTTGCTCTGTTTTACAGACCAATTTGTTATTTCTTCACTGTAAGAATATAAATTGGAAAGAAGTTTGCAAATGAAAATTTCTTCACAGAGACGTTTCAATTGCCATGTTGATGTAAGACTGTTGATCCTTGTAATTTAATCTGTAAATGTTACAAGCAAATATGTGAGTTAAAATTATAAATTAACAAAGCAGGGTATTTTTGCTTTTAAACTCCAGGAAAGTGGTAATGTTTGTGCTTTTTCCCTGGAATATTTTTCCTTAAATGCTTACCAAGTCTCAGCTACTGCTTCAAATATATATGTTTCATTGAGTTTTGGGATTTTTTTTTTATACGGTACCGTTGTAGAACATTTCTTTATGTAGAACATAAAGATGATGGGAAACTTTATATCTGCATTCATAGACTGATGAAGACTCTATACTGGAAAAACAGGTCAAGGAGTGAGTAATGCTTTTCATTAACAATGATATAGGATTACATGCAAGAAGTCTGAAAGCTCTATTCCTGTCCTATTTCCAAATGGATTTGAAATGCTTGGTGGTTTTTAGTCATAAATCATGAAGCCCACAGGTTCTATTACTGTGCTTCATAATAACAGAGGCAGTTCTATTGCTAGCTGTAACTATAATTATTTATACATCAAGGCGTTTAATGCTCTTTTTCCTGTACCTGGAGGATAAATAAAAATACTCTTCTTAAAAGAGAATGCATGTGGATGCACTTTACCCCAAAATAAGTAAATAGCACTCCAATTGTTTATTTCTTTAAATTGAAGTTATTATAACCCCACTTGGAAAGAATAACTTGTTTTTGAAGACAGTTTTAGTCTTCTCACCCAATATATATTTATTCTTTTTTTGAATTGAACATACTGAGAGGAGCCTTCAATTCAGTACTGTTTAGAAGACCATGAGGATTCAAGTGTAGATGATGTGTATTTTCTCTTGAATAAGAGGAGAGAGATCATTGCAGATCTAGTTTAACATTTAGTCATTTTATCACTTCCCATTACTGGACACTCATGCATTCACTTTTGTCCTCTTGGTGCTCTTAAGGTTATTTGTACCATGTTCTTGAGAAAAATATGTGATAGCATTTTGCATTCTGTGAGATATTTAAATCATCCTTTTCCAGCTTAGGTTGGTACTGAAGGATGTGGAAGAGGCACGGATTTGGAAAAAAAAAAAAGATAAAGTGATGTTTACATCTCATCCTCTGTAACCAAAAAGCATCTCTAAACTAGAAGGATTTAAAAAGATTCTGTTTGTGGAGCAGAGAAATAAAAGTACTTCCTATTGCATCCTCTTTGTGAAATACTACAAAACCTATCACAAGCAGTGGATTTATTCCCATGCTTTTTTCTTTTTTTTTTTAGAATTTCAAAGGAAAGCATGAACCCTTCAGAAAGTACATCCTTGTGGATTGCTACATAGCATAGGCAAACTGATTTTTCTAAATTATGACTCATTTGAAACTCTTTACACTACACTATGAAAACTCCAGGATTCTGAAAACCACAAACTAAAACTATGCTATTGTTAGTCCATTGTTTGCATAGATAACTTTTTCCTTTTCCGAAGCTCTACTGTTGCTACCTGACTCTACAAAACATAGACGTTTTAGTTGTTTGTCAACAGGTATTCAACACAGCCATCTGGCTTATTTATGAAAAGCACTGAATTTTGTCAAATGATGTTGCAGTTGTCCAGGTACTGTCCTTTGGAGATGACTGTCTTCTGTCTCACATGCAGAGTAGCACTGCTGGCCTTGCGCAGAGTCAGAATAGGAACAGTTCTCATGTTACAAAGAATAGACGCAGCATGTAGAACCAAGAAAACTTGGTTAATTCAATCTAGTTTTTTTTTAACAGAAGAAAATGAGTTTGTGAAGCCAAATAGTAATAATGAAGATGTGTTTTTCTACATTTTAAATAGAAGGGATAATTTAAAATAATCTGTGATATCTGTCATTCTCAGAGAATGTACAAGAAATGGTTCCTCCAGAAATACTCTATTGTGTGTCCTAAATGAAAAAACTTTACAGGTAGTTACACATTTTGTAATTATTTTTCTTTTAGCAATCAAATTTGATAGCTTTAACCCTCTTTACACTTCTTAGACATTCAGAATCAGGCAAAGAATTTCTGATGGTATTTTTCTATGAATTATTTTTTCCAAGCCATGATGAACAAATGCTTTTTAAACATTCCCTGTAGTCTCTGTTTGTGGAGTAGGGGTATTGCCCGACAGACAAAGTTGGAAATTTTAATCAGAGGACTACAGATGTAAGCATTGTTTCAATTATACATCATAAGCAGACCATTTTCTGATAGTTCTGTACTGTACAGCATGTATTATTATGTCCATATGAACTTGCTTTTAAAGCTAACTATTATTACTTTATTTCATCTGTATAATATGATTTACATTTCAAAGTAAAAGATAAAATTTCCCTCTTGGTCTTTCTCAATGTGCTGGTAGAATTCTTGTGCAGCACAAAACATAGAAGAACAATAAATTCTTGTACTTACATTATTTTTTCTAAACGTAAAAGAACAGTAACTTGGTCATACAGTAGTCATTGTATGCCTTTTTGAGCTCTCAGAAAAGCAACTTGAGATAACATTCTTAGATTTTATTGAATACATAAAAACTCAGGCAATGTCTAATGTGCTGTGAACAGCAACAATAAGTCACAAGTCTGATGGATTCTACATTTTCTTTGGAAGCAGTTTTTCATCAGCACAGGACCTTCATTAGAGAATAGTGCTTAATCTCATCCCAATTTCTTGTGTTTTCATAAAAGATGTGTAGCATAGAAAAATTAATAAACACAAATGAAGGTTTAAAGAGAGAGACTAGTGCCGTTTTCTATTCCTTTATGAGGATGCATGAAAGACAGTGGGATTGCATGTGCTTACCAATGTGAGCAAACCTCAGCTGCATGCAGTGCTAAGCAGGACTGTGGCCCCTGCTCTCCTGAGACCACCTTTCCTACCAGATGAAATGGTTTGAAAGGAGACAAGCTTAGCAAAAGGAGACAAGAGTTGCAGTTTAAATACTGCTTCTCGTGGACTCCATGTGCCATTTAGAATACCAGGAAAACTGAAAACAACTTCTATTCTCCCTGAATAGAGAAAGAGCACCTGGCTGTGTCTGGCTATCTGTCTGTCATCCATTTTTTTGGAAGGCTTACTGGCACAAAATCAGTGCCATTTTCAATGGATGCTCCGTGAGTAATATGTGGAATTGCATTAGCACGTAGCAATTGTTTCTAAAACCTGACATGAGTGACCTTCAAGTTGCATGTGAGGAGAAAGTTTGAGGCCAAAGCTATTTGGAAAGGGCTGCACAGCCAGGAGGTGGCAGGCTGGGTTAATCTGCACTGTGGTTCCCGGCCCATTCCTAGGAAGGCCCCTTTGTTTATGGATTTTTGAAGATGGGTGAAAAGTGCAGTGAG
>WEIV01008080.1:38168-59773 GCA_013390005.1 Calyptomena viridis
AAAAGCAAAACAAAACCACTTCAGACGAAGCCTTGTGTGGAAGGGCTTGTGCAGTTTATGGTGTTGAATCATTCATGCAAACAACCAAACTGGCCAGCAAAGCTGAATGTGGTGTTTTTTTGCAGGAGGGAGGCCAAAGTGACTCAGCAATGCATTCTGGAAGTGCAGAACCTACAGTGTCTGTTGTTTCATTTCCTCTCCTTCCCTGTGCTTCCAAATGTCTATACCCACCTCACTTTGTTAATTGTTGTTTTATTTCACATCAGCACTTACTGTAAATTGGCATCTGTAGGAGTAGAGACTTTTAGACACCATTGAGCTGATCAGATTAGGGACACAGATACTGCTGTCACCAGGTACTGAACGTGAGAAAAGACAAATAGGGAAATGCCCTCTTAACAGTGCTTGTAATGAGCTGTTTCAGCAAAAGTGTGATTTGTCAAGACTCTGTTAAGAGTCTGATCTTTGTTTCCTGTGTCCGTCCATGCACCACAGCTCAGGGTTAGAAAAGCCTCCGTCATGTGTCAGGAATCAATGTTTCTGTGATTACTACTACAGGCATTTAAATAAACAAGTTTTTACCTCACATGCTATGTTGTTTTGCTGCTGGTGTTTCTTTGGTAGGAAACTTTTATTCGGGAGACTTTTAAGAAAACAGTGTGTTTCAAAGGGCATTAGCAGTCTAAAATATGTTTAAATCCTATGCATGCTAATCCTTGAAAATTCAGTTAATTGGGCAATCTGTTCCAGTGCCTCACCACTCTCACAGTAAAGAATTTTTTCCTAATCTAATCTAAATCTCTTTTGGTTTGAACTCATTCGCCCTTGTCCTGTCACTACATGTTCTTATGAAAGTCCCTCTTCATGTTTTTCGTAGGCTCCCATCAAGTAGATAAGTAAGATGTGAACTCAAGATCAGCATTCCCTTGCTGTCTAAAATATATTGCTTGAGATATATTTTTGGGACACTTTCCTGACTGCAGATACTGATATTTTCTGGAGCAGAGGAAACAGCTTTGGCAGTAGCTCAGGGGTTATTTGGGACTTGAAGATCTTAAGTATACCCCTTTTTCATCCCTAAAGCTCATAAAAAATGAAGTGTTGCTCCTTCTGTGTGGAAGGTAAGGTTGAACCTAAAACAATTTAGGATGATAGACCAGGATGAAGAGGTAGATGTAATATACTATAAGCAGCTGTCTCAAGATGTCTCAAGGTCACCAGCCCTTATTCTTGTAGGAGAATTTAACCTGCCAGATATCAACACAGCAGAGAAGAGGCAGTCTAGAAGGTTCTTGGAGTGTATCGAGGACTGCTTCTTGTCACAGCTGGTGAGTGAGCCTACCAAGACTGAGGCTCTGCTCGGCCTGCTGTTCACAAATAGAGAAGAGCTGGTGAGATGTGGTGGTTGGAGGCTCTCTGGAATGCAGTCACCACGAAATGCTAGAGTTTTCAATGAACAGGGGAACAAGGAGAGGCATCAACAAAATTTCCACACTGGACTTCTGGAGGGCTGACTTTGGCTTATTCAAGGGACTAACTCAAAGGGTACATTGGGAAACAGACCTTAAAAACAAAGGAGTCCAGGAAAGGTGGACGTACTTCAAGAAAGAAATCTTGAAGGTGCAGGGACAGGCTGTCCTGGTGTACCGTAAGATGAACTGATGGGGAAGATGACCAGCCTGGATGGGCAAGGAGCTTTTGAAGGAATTAAGGGAAAAAAAGAGGGTGTATCACCTTCGAAGAGAGAGGAAGGTAACTCGGGAAATGTTTATGGATGTTGCTAGGTCGTGTAGGAAAAAAATTAGAGGGACAAAACCCAGTTAGAATTTACGCTAGCCACTTCTGTGAAGAATAATAAAAAAAATTTTTGTAAATAATATTAATGGCAAAAAGAGGGGCAAGGACAACCTCCACTCTTTATTGGACATGGAGGGCAATGTAGTAACTAAAGATGAGGAAAAGACAGAGGTACTTTACACCTTCTTTGCCTCAATTTTCAACAGTAAGACAGGCTGTCTTCAGGACAACTGGCCTCCTGAGCCAGGGTCAGGGAGCAGTACAGCCCCTCTCATAACCCAGCAGGAAGAAGTTAGAGACCTGCTGAGCCACTTGGATCCTCACAAACCTATGGGACCAGATAGGATCCATGCTAGGGTGATGAGAGAGCTGGCAGATGAGCTTGCCAAGCCATTCTCCATGATTTATCACCAGTTCTGGCTCACTTGGGAGGTCCTAGATAATTGAAAGTTGGCCAGTGTGACGCCCATCCACAAGAAGGGCCAGAAGGAGAATCTGGGAAATCACAGGCCTGTCAGCCTGACCTTCATGCCAGGCAAGACTATGGAACAGATCATCTTGAGTACAATCACATGGCACGTACAGGATGGTCAAGGGATCAGACCCAGTCAGAATGGATTTAGGAGGGGCAGGTTCTGCCTGACCAACCTGATCTCCTTTGATGACCAGGCGACCCACCTATTGGATGAGGGGAAGGCTGTGGATGTAGTCTACCTGGACTTCAGCAAAGCTTTTGACACTGTCTCCCGAAGAAAACTCCTGGAAAAGCTGGCAGCCCACTGCTTGGACAGACACACCTTTCACTGGGTTAAGAACTGTCCGGATGGCCAGGTCCAGAGAGTGGTGGTGAATGGTGTCACATGCAGTTGGCAGCCAGTCACTAGTGGTGTCCCCCAGGGATCAGTGCTGGGCCCAATCCTGGTTAATATCTTTATTGATGATCTGGAGGTGGGGATTGAGTACCTGTTATGGTTGTAATACCATGTTCTTTTCAAACTTTTCCCTTTTTAGTGGGGAGAGTAGAGGGGGGAAGGGAGGTTTGCCCATTGCTTTCCCAGGCCCTTTTTGTAAATGGGCATCACATTGGCCAGCTTCCAGTCATCGGAAACCTCGCCAGCGAGCCACGACTCTTGGTAAATGATGGAGAGCGGTTTCGCAGGCTCATCTGCCAGCTCCCTCATTACCCTGGAATGGATCCCATCTGGACCCATTAATTTATGAATATCCAAGTGTCTCAGCAGCTCTCTGACTGCCTCTTCTTGGATAACAAGAGGACCATTTTGCTCCCTGACACCACCTACCAACCCCTGATGACAAGCTGTCTTCCCACTAAAGACTGAGGCAAAGAAGGCATTAAGCACTTCCGCCTTCTCCTCATCTTTAGTTACTAGATTTCCTGCCTCATCCAATAAGGAACAAAGGTCAGTCTTACTCTTCCTTTTACCATTAATATATTTGTAAAAACTTTTTTTATTATTCTTAACAGAAGTTGCCAATTTAAGTTTGAACAGAGCTTTGGCCTCCCTAATTTTTTTTCTACATGCCCTAGCAGCCTCCTTAAACACTTCCTGAGAAACCCAAACCTCCTTCAAAAGATGATACATCTCCTTTTTATCTCTAAGTTCCTTCTAAACGTCATTGCTCATCCAGGCTGGACATTTGCCTCATCGACTTGTCTTTCGGCACACAGGGTCTGTTCTTGTGCCCTCAAGATCTCTGTTTTGAAGCACACTCATTTCCCCTGAACTCCTTTGTTTTCAAGGGCTGTTTCCCAAGGAACTCTCTGAATAAGTCTCTTAAACAGGCCAAAGCCTGCCCTCCAGAAGTCCAATGTAAAGGTCTTATTGATATTCCTCCTGATTTCACTAATTATTGAGAATTCTATAATTTCATGACCACTGTGTCCCAAGCGGCCTCCAACCTTCACATCACCCACCAATCTATCTCTATTTGCGAACAACAGGTCTAACATAGTCTCTCCCCTGGTGGGCTCGCCCACCAGTTGCAACAAAAAGTTATCCTCCACACACTCTAATAACTTTCTGGACTGCCTTTTTTTCTGCTGTATGAAGTTCCCAGCATATGTCTGGTAGGTTGAAGTCGCCTACAAGAACAAGGGCTGATGATCCTGAAACATTCTCAAGTTGCTTATACAATAAATTGTCCACCTCTTCTTCCTGGTTGGGTGGACAATAACAGACTCCCAGTAGGATTTCAGCCTTGTTGGCCTTCCTCTTAATTCTTACCCATAAAGATTCAACTTCATCATCATTAATTTCAATACCTATGACATCCCAAACCTCCCTAATATAAAGGGCCACCCCTCCACTTCTTCTCCCTTTTCTGTCTCTTCTGGAGAGCTTGTAGCCATCCAGTGTAGTGCCCCAGCTATTTGACTCATCCCGTCATGTTTCTGTGATGGTGACTAGTTTTGGAAGACATTAGAGGAATAAGATACAGAAACTGGGGTAATTGTTGACCTCTTATGTCCCTGCATGGGCATAACACCATGTACTACTTGCATTATCTCACTGTAACTTTTAAGTGTCTTTTTAACTGGTGATACCTTATCTATAAAAATATTAACTATGTCACAACAAGCAGTGTTTGATGTTGGGACCGGAGTGATGTTTATGATTAAGCACCATGCTCTGACGCTTACAAAGCAAGGAGTGTATTGGTGGCTGAAGTGCAGCTTTAAACTCCTGGATATCATCCCCGCACTGCTTGGAGTCTGCTGATTTTAGTTAAATGTGATATCCCTAAAACTGTGTGACAAGGAGACATTAGTATCAGGTTCTTGTTGTAAAGTATTGGAGGTAAATCAACACACAATGGAGAGGTGTTAAGTTTATGATAAGCAGCTGAGTAATTATATCTGTAACTTTGAATAAGTGTTTCTTTACCTAATGGGAGACAAATGGTTATCATTTTTGTTAGGTTCTCCCATATATGAAGAACATTAATTAATTTGAAAATGTTTGTCTTTAGGCTGTGTTTATATTCTTATTTATCTGCATTTAATAAGCATTTGTCATATACTTATGTAAATAAAATCTTCTACTTGCATACTCAGTAAGTTTGGAAGTAATGACTAGTTGCATTGGAGCTGAACATAAACTGGTAGCTATCCTTCAGCAAACAGAAATAGAAGTATTTTGAAAATGCATTTAAAGGAACCAAAACCAAAATCCTTTGTCCTAAAACATGGTGCAATTTTGTTGAAATAAGAACCAAATTTTTGTTATTCTTAAAAGCTGTCTGTTTATTTTACAATTTAATCTCCACCTTGATTTGTCCAGAATGATTGATTTTAATTTTACTATTATTATTATTATGGCTATTTATAGTCTTTCTTTTTAAATGCATACTATGTATCTTATCTCAGATTTCCTAGAGTGACTTGTAAGTCACCAGAATAAAACAGAGGGCACCACAGCATGGAGCAGACAGACTGAAAGCAGACCTAGGAGGAGGTTCTCTGTTTCCTCCATTCCAGAGACAGGAAAATTATTAAACTGAAATAAAGCCTATGTGTGAACCCGGGAAACATTCTAGATGCCTTCTAACTATTATTTAAAAGAGAATGGGTTTGAGAAAGGCAGTACAGTACATCTATATAGTCTTACCCTTTTTATAAAACCTCGATGACCTAATGCAATTGCAGTTTTGTTATACCCATTGCCACCTTTATGGAACTAGTTTGATTTCTTTCTTTGATCATTGCTGGATTGTTGTTTGAATCTCCCTTTTAGGCATCCATTTGTTTTTCATTTTCTTAATCCTCATCTTTTTCTTTCTGTATCATATGGAATTATTTAGCTTCTATGCCTTGGATCTTTGCAATGGGCTAATTTACTTTCATCTCTCTAAATTTCTGTCAGTTGTGACAAGGTAAAAAGTGTACTTACTAAGGACTCACTTAATTTTTAAGGAAAATGTATTTAAAGCAACTTTACTTAGGAGGAAAAAAAACCTTTTTTTTTTTTCTTATTCTCATCCTCCTGAAAGTGTCATATTTATGCTTATTAAATTCAATCTGGGAAAACGAATTAGGGACCCCTTACCAAAACAAGTTATGGTGTTTCTGTAGGTATTGTCTCATTCTTACCAAACGTATTTATTCTTGTGCAAATTTGACTTGTTTCTGAAAGTGTAGAACTGAAGCATGCAGACACAGAAAAATGGAGGAGAGCTCACTGCGCATCATGTTGTAAACGCTGTTCTATTTGCTACAGAACGGAACAAGCCATCAGGCAGAGCTAGACTGAAGGAAATCTTCCTTCATCCTTTTTGATCCAGAGATCTTCACAATGCCAGTTTAATGTTGATGACAGTCTAAATTAAGCCTTACCTTTGCCATAATACTGTTTCCTGAAATTTCAGTAATTCTGTGATGACTGTCTCTGAATCATTTGTAATGTTATTTTTTGTGAAAAATTAAGTTTCATATGGGTACAGTGAAAGGTGCAAGTCCTCAAGGAACTCTGCTATTGCTTTCTTGGGACAAACATATTACTTATTTAACCAGCTATGCAGGGGCTTGATGATCCCTCATTGGGAATAACAGACTGGGATGATTGAAACTAGTCTGCTGTATTCCTTGAAGTCTCATAAACACATTACACACTTTTTTCTCTGTCATTTTTTTTTTCTCAATGATCAGTTATAAAGCTACAACACTGTTGAAAGAAATAGGAAAAAAGCACTTTTTTCAAAAAATAAATATCAAGTGCTTTTTTCCTATTTCTTTCAAAAATGCTGTAGATTTATAACTGATCATGGAGAAAAAAAATAACCCAGAGAGAAAAAAAAAAGTGTGCGATGTGTTTCCAAAGGTAAATCAGAGCTTAGATCAGCCCAGCAGTTCAGCTATCTAGGAAGCATTATTTCCTCAGATGGTAGGATTGACAAAGAGATAGACAACAGGTTAACAAAGGCATACAAAGCTTTTGAGAAGCTTCATAAAAGAGTCTGGTGCAACAAACACCTGAAGAAAAGTACAAAGATTAGTGTTTATAAAGCCATTGTACTGTCTACTCTTTTAAATGGGTCTGAATCATGGGTCGTGTACCACCATCACCTGTGACTGCTCGAATGCTTCCATCAGCGCTGCCTCCGTATAATCCTAAACATCCCCTGGACTGACTGTCACCAATGTCACCGTCCTTGAACAGGCAGAGGTCACCGGGATTGAGGCCATGCTGTTGAGAACACAACTGCACTGGGCAGGGCACGTTTCCAGGATGGAGGATCCCCCCCTCCCTAAAATTGTGCTTTATGGTGAACTCGCCACCGGCTGCCGCAATAGAGGAGCCCCAAAGAGGAGATACAAGGACTCCTTGAAACAACATCTCAGTCTTGGCCATATTGACCACCATCAGTGGTCCACTCTGGCCTCAAATCGAGAGACATGGAGATACATCACCTATAATGCTGCTGCCTCCTTTGAAAACTCATACAGAATTAGTCTTGAAGAGAAAAGACTATGCAGAAAGAACTGTGCCTCACCAATACCACCTAAGGAGACTTTTGGCTGTGCCTTTTTGTACCCAGACTTTTCTATCCCGCATTGGCCATTTTAGTCATCAGTGCACTGGTAGCAAGCATGGGTAGAGCTCTTCCCATATCTTCTTTTGTGAGGTGTAGCCATGATGATGATGATTATATTAATAGGATATGGATGGATGAAAAGTGTGAAAGCTGCTCTGAGATGCAAGCAGTATTCCTCAAGCAAACCTCTGCAAAAGTAATGTTATCACAAGTAAGACACAGATGGGGCTCTTACAAAAGAAAGTAATGTGCCACATTTGGAAAGTTGATGGATTCTTTGTATATTTTAATACTTTTTTCCAACTTGATAATATATATTTTGAAAACAAGGATGGATTCTTCTGTGTATACAGAGCAGTAGTAAATATGAGAAGGAGATGGGCCAGAAATGATAGTAGTTTTGTGTTGTTTCATGTTTTTGTGATGCAAGATCTACAGATAATTGAAACAGATTATTCTGTGGAAAAAAGTTCAAGAAATTCGTGGTTTGATCTGGAAGATTTTTTTAAGTTTCCATTCCTAATAATTAGTTGATCAGTTTTCTACTGGAGTTGACGACACAGATTTTAATTCAGTTTCAGACAATCTTGGCCTGGGAAATTGGTTCTGCTGAGCTATTTTATGTTTATGAGCTAAACTGACCCAGCTAAACTTAAAGAATCTAGGTAAGGATTTTGTAGGTTTCGGTTTAATCTTCTCAACCTATTTGCTCTTCTTTGTTTCCAAAGCCACCCTGCCTATCTTGTCCCACAATCAAAACATTCTGCCCTCCTCTCCTGGGACATTGTGTCACATCTGGAAACAGTGCCTCCCAGGTACAAGATAAAGCAGAGCAATGTTTCAATGAGTGAAGGTCACTCTGACAATGCCAAACATGTCTCATAAGCTAGTCTTTGTCAATTTCTAGAACATTATTGATGCATGAAAGAACTCAACAGAAATCTACGTCTAGGATAATTTCAAGTTATCTTCAGTAAATGGCAATGCTTTTCCTTTTTCCTTGCCAAACCCACATTTCAAAACCATTTGTTTCTATATATTGTCCTTGATATTAAGACAGAGTCTTCAAGTCCACTTGTCAATAGAAATTTCAAAAAATTTTCTCTTTTTTATGTGTGAGCTGGGAGCTAAACACTGTTTGAATATTTTTTATACATCAGATTAACCTCACAGTGCTCAGTGAAGCTGAATTAGATTTATGGCAACATTACTGAAAGATAATTTGGTCTCTGGCCACCAAGAATGCAATGTATTGTAAAACTAAGCCGTAGGAAGATCTTCTAGAATCCATCTCTGGTTGAAGCAGAAATTCATGTAGAAGGAGGCAAATGCCAAGTGGGTCTTTCTGAAATATTTTGAATCTGGGTCATACTTGTATATTTAATTTCCAAGTAGTACATTTGCTAAGATAATATGCACAGATATTTACAAATAAATGGTTTTGTCCTTTGTAAGTGGTTATACTTTAAAGGCAGCTGCTATATAAAATATCCTAGCTTTCTTGTGATGTTAACCATAAAACAATGAAACACTCTGTTCCCATGTAGCTTGTGTTCTATCGATATGGAAATATTTATTATAATTGAAGTAGATCTACTAATGCACAGAGTAATTACTAACTATATTTCAGTGTAACCACACCATCTTTAGGGCTTTTTGCTTATTGCTAGAAAAGCACAATTAAAACCACAAATTATATAATTACCTGCATCCTGGTGTCACTTGCAAATGTAGATGAAGCCTTGAAAACTTAGGAGCTTATTCAGTGTAACTTCCATGTCATTGTAAACAAACATGAAAGGCAAAATCAAATATTTGCCTTTTCATAATTTACTACATGAGATAAATGAAAGCACATTTAAGTTTTTTTTGAGTGAACACTTCTCATTTGAAGAACTTTGCACACCACTCTCTCGGTACCTGATAATGAAGACAAAATAATAAATCAACAGATTTTTTTTCCTTATTCAGAAATATCTCTGAAGTACATGAATAGCCACAAAGTTTCTGAAACAAAAATTTTCAGTAGATTCCTTTTCAAAATTGCACATTGTGGTCTTTTAGCCAATACCCAAATTTTTTTCTGTCTCTGTTTTTATTAAATTTTCTGTACCAGCAAAGAGATGACAATTTGACTTAAAAATCTTAAAGTATGATTTCATTTTTTCCTACAGATTGGAAATCTTGGAAAATCACAAACTTCCACAATGTAGTATTGCACTATTTGTTTATTGAGACCTCAGTGCTTTGCAGCAAATCTCCACTGGCTGTGAGACTGCTAAACTACTCTCCATCATTCATCATCAGTCCTGGCTAACCAGAGGACCCAAGACAGCTGGAGGTTGATCAATGTGACACACATCCACAAGAAGTGCCAGAAGGAAGAATGGGGAACTACAGGACTGTTAGTATACAAGTTCACAGACAATGATAAGTGAGGTGAGATCACTGTTTTGCTGGAATGTAGGAAAGCTCTGCAGAGGGATCTGGACAGGCTGGACTGATGGGCTGAGGCCAACTGTATGAGGTTAAACTAAGTCAAGTGCCAGGTCTTGCACTTCAGTCAAAACAACTCCATACAGCTCTACAGGCTGTGGGAAGAATGGCTGGGAAGCTGCCCAGAAGAAAAGGATTTGGGGCTGTTAATCCACAGCCCACTGAATATGAGCCAGCAGTCTGCCCAAATGCATCCTGGCTTGTATCAGAACTAATATGGCCAGCAGTACTAGGGAAGTGATTGTCCCTCTGTACTTGGCACTAGTGAGGCCACATTTTGACTTCCGTGTACAGTTCCACCAAGCTCTGAACACATTTTACTTGCTGACATCCTAAATAACATACCTAGGATTTTTCTGAAAGTAATTTGGTGATGAATTCTCTTCCTTCTGCTCAGTGCAATGTCTAAATTAACCTGATTTTTATGGATGACATGGATGAGGGTATTGAATCTTTTATCAGTAAATTTGCACATGACACTAAGGTGGGAGCTTGTGTTGATCTGTTGGAAGGGAGGAAGGCTCTGCAGAGAGATTTGGATCAGTTAGATAGATGGGCAGAGTCCAATAGGATGGAGTTCAACAAGTCTAAGTATCATGTTCTGCATTTTGGCCACAAAAATCCCCGGCAACACTACAAGCTGGGGACAGTGTGGCTGGACTGTGCCCAGGCAGAAGTACTGGGAGTACTGGCTGACAGCTGTTTGAATATGAGACGGCAGTGTGTCCTGGTGGCCAAGAAGGCCAATGGCATCTTGGCCTGTATTAGGAATTTTATGACAAGTAGGAGCGGGGAGGTCATCCTTCCCCTGTACTCAGCACTGGTGAGGCCACATCTCGAGTATTGTGTTCAGTTGTGGGCCCCTCAGTTTAGGGGGGATGTTGAGATACTAGAACGTGTCCAGAGGAGGGCGACAAGGTTGGTAAGAGGCTTGGAGCACAGGCCCTATGAGGAAAGATTGAAGGAGCTGGGGTTGTTCAGTCTGGAGAAAAGGAGACTGAGAGGCAACCTTATTGCTCTCTACAACTTCCTGAAAGGGGGTTGTAGACAGGTGGAGGTCACTCTCTTTCACCAGGTGGCAACTGGTAGAATGAGAGGGCATTGTCTCAAGCTGTGCCAGGGGAGGTACAGGTTAGATATTAGAAAAAAGTTTTTTACAGAAAGAGTAATAAAGTATTGGAATGACTTGCCCAGGGAGGTGGTGGAGTCCCCATCTATGGATGTATTCAAAAAAAGACTTGACATAGTACTTGGTGCCTTCATCTAGTTAAGGTGTTAGGGTATGGGTTGGACTTGATGATCTTGGGGGTCCCTTCCAACATAGTTATTCTGTGATTCTGTGATTCTGTGATTACATTTGTTTGACTGTTTGTTTTGTTTTTGTTGCTGGGTGGGCTACTTAGCAGTGAGTAATAAGGTTTTGTAGCTTTATAATTTGAATGATTTCACAATGATAACCCAAACACTTATTGCTTTTTGGTAACATGGGGTGAATTAATGTAAGTTCATAAAATTATGGTATTATATATATTATAATATATGTGAGACGTACATGGATGCCCCTGGAAAGGTTTCTGTAAAAGTTGTTTGTATGAGATTGCGGGACAGGCTAATAATAATAATCATTAAAAATATGAAATAAAAAAACAAACAAACAAACCAAAACAAACAAAAAAAACCCCAAAACAACCCCCAAACCCTAGTATTTCATATGAGTGCAGAGCATCATGGAAATGACAAACAAAAATGGCTTTATCGCAAATAAGGCAATCACTGCCTCAGTATAAATTCTAGCTCTAACATGATTGTCAAAATTTATCAAATGACTTTTGAAAAATAAAATTTCCTATCATTGCTTTTATATTTTCACATGACTGAAAGGACCATCTGCCTAAATCTGTTAACACACTTTTAAAAGTGCACATCTTAATTCACAGTTGAGTGTTCTTCTGAGTTGCATCAAAAAATAGATAAATGCCTTAGAATTGTGCCACCCAGCATGGCAAGAAGCTGTGATGAAGTCATACGGAAGCCCTGTAGCCCCATAGCCAGCTTAATTTTGTCATAACAAGACCTGTAGCTTTGGAGGACACCATAGTAGAGCTTGTTGCTGCAAGATCTGCCATTGTATAGCCAAATGCACCTCTCAGTATAGTTTCCATTTTGCTCTATTGCTGTGATGAAGGCCCATCACTGGTGAGCCTATGTACTGAATTTTTGCCTCCCCACAACTCTCTTCGCATTTTCTAATCACAGTGTAAATTTCCTTCTGTGTCTTTCTCATCTCAGTTACTGAAACACCTTCCTGTCCTACATCCTCCTCTCCAACCACCCTTGATATCCGTTTAAACTAGAGTGTCTGTAATAATCTTTGTCCACTGCCTAACTGTTTTGGCTCCTTGTATGTGAGATTCTATATTTCTCCTTTTCTCTCACTGCCTCATGTTCAGGTGTTTGCTCTCAGCTCTTGCGCCTTTCAGGCACTAATCTTCTCTTTCTTTGTCTTACCACGTTTCTCCCCATCTGACACTTCTTCTGCTGCAGAATGACCTTTAAATTGCTGGCCTGCAAATCCACTTCTTCCTCAGATCTCTGTTTTGCATCTTACATTGACTTCCTCAACAACTAAAAAGTCCTATTCTGCAGATATTTTGGTGTGAAAGGAAGATCAGGTGGTTACATGTAGTGCAAGGTCAACTGGTCTGACTGTTACCTCAATATAGTGATTTTGGAGGACGTCTGTCATAGATGGGACATTTATTGTTGTGTGCAAGGCTTGTCAGAAAAGCAGGAACAGAAAATTAAAGAAAACAATGACAGATGTTGTACATGGCCCACTTTTTAGCAGGTACTCCTTCAGATAGAACAGGCAGTACTTTCATATGATGACAACAGATGACTGAATAAACTTTGCCCAGCCCAGGTCATCAGACTTACGTATTTGCCATTACTTGGTTGCTGCAATTTTTTTCTGGATTTGAAGAAATCCATGCAATGATCTTGGAAGAACACTGTATAACTACCTTTTCTCCCACTTCAGAAGAGCGTAAATTCCTGCAAAAAATTTGCTCAGTATACTGTTCTTCCAGAGATGCTTTGGCAGAAACCAACTGGCAGTTGGTGTAGAGTATGCTGATTCTCTATTGAAAAAGAGGAATATCAGGAACACAGGAACACATCTCCCCTTCCCTGTCTATATGCTAATTTGTTTTTTTAAGCTGTGTGTTATTGGGGTAGCAAGGAGAAAAGTGGGAATCTTAGCTTTTTTTGATATTTATCCAGCAAAGTGCACCTAGATTTTCACTAGAGAACCTCAGTTCCATGGCCTTTGACTCTGTCAGCTTTAACTTTCTTGCTACTCTTGTTTTCTTCCACAACAAAACCATTGTATAAGCATCAGTACATCCTCATATTTTCACTTAGGAAGACTTCAGAAAATATTTTATTACAGGTTTGATTGTGATGTTTTCTCTGGAGATGTTATTCGTGTTATATTACTGGGGCTTCAGTCTACTCTGTTTAGAGGCTTTGGGATATTTTTGTGTGTATATGATTTTTCACATCCCAAGAAAAAACATATATTTAAGATTTGTGCAGAAAAGCATCCTTTTGTCAATTTTGTGCCCAAGAAAGAAGTGACTCTTCAGAGAAGTTGAGAATAAGATGAAAATAGTTTCTTCCACTTTTATAGAAAATCCTTGTAAATATAAATACAAAATTGTAGCTTAGGGAGTTTTATATACAAGCTTTGATATCTTAATAGAAAGAAAAGTATCTCTTTCCTGCTTAGAAACTGTGGAGGACAGAGGCTAAAAATAAAAAGTAGGTTCTTCTCCATTTAAAACCCATACTGCCTAAAAGATAATATCCAGACACCCCTTTTAGTTTCATTCGCATTGAAATTCTATGAGGTTTTTTTGTTCTCTCTGAGAATAAAATCAGACTGCCAGTCCAGATCATGCAATAGTGAGGAAAGGAAGGGATTTCTTATAAAAGCAATGTAGAAGGGCTCTTTGTCTCCTGTGAGCATCCATTTGTATCAGTCATGCAGAGTGCTATTGGAATTGGTGGGGTAAAAGCAAAGGTTCTGTCAAGGGAGTATCTGAAAGATTTGGTTTTATGTGTGGCTTATTCCTACCAGACACTTTCCATTTACCTCTAATGATATGAACATTGGTAGCTCTTTGCCAGAAACACATAAACCTCTGTCATTTGACCTTCATTAATAGCATTAAATGTTTCCAAGACTGATACAACCCCTTCT
This sequence comes from Calyptomena viridis, assembly GCA_013390005.1. Lineage (NCBI taxonomy): Eukaryota > Metazoa > Chordata > Aves > Passeriformes > Eurylaimidae > Calyptomena > Calyptomena viridis. The sequence goes on from WEIV01008080.1 coordinate 52,279, forward strand.
GGGCTATATCACTGATTTTCTACATAGATAGCAGTATGAACCAGAAACAGCCACTAAATCTGATTCTTTTACTTCCATTTTCTGTTCTTCTATCTGAAGAATTACCTAGGATCTTCTTAAAACCACAGGATTATCTTTCCTTAGCTCTCTGAAACATGGTCCAGGTTTGACATTGGGCTGATTTTGCTTTGTAGACAAGAAAAATTGTTGTGGGGAGCCAGGTTCCCTATACTGCTCCTTGAACTTGCTGTTAGTATGATTTACTTTACACCTTCAGTCGTATTTTATCTTTGCAATACAATACAACCTAGATAGCAACAATGTCAAAGCAAATTAATTCCTCAGATATTTTCTTATTTTGAACTTGCACAGAGTGCATTTGGTGTGAGAATGTAAGTATATCAAGGAATAATACTTACGTCTGTAAAGCAAGATGGGTGCTAGCCATAGCAGCAATCAATCCACCAAAAGGGGAGTAACATAAACTGATTCAAAGACAACAACTAATTTAGGTCATGGAATAACACTTCATAAAAAGAAAGACTTCTCTGACTTGTGATGGCTGTTTCACTTTTTTGAATGCAATTACAATGCATATTGAGAAAATGCCCATTTGCCACAAACAAGTGTGTTAGAACTTGAGAGCTCTTGAATACAGTGAAGAACAAACACTGCGAGGGACTTCAGTGTCAGCTGTACAAAAATATAAAATGATGAAGTCTTGCTTGTCATATGTTATTTATGGGTTCCTTTCTCTCTAACTGATGAAAAACAACATTTCCAAGACATTACGTGAGTGCTGCTCTCTGCTAGAAGTTAGATGAGCTCACACTGAAATGTTTGTCTGTCCTGAATTGTAGGAGTGCTTGCTGGCCTCCTGGGAAACATCAGTAGTATTTTTGGTAGGTATCCATATATGGGTGTGTTAGTGTATAGATAAATTTTTAAGGAGATTCTGGAGAAATTGAGTCACAGGGAAATCAAAATGGCTCCAACTAAAATGACTTCCCCACACCTATTTTTATAAGTCTAGAAGTGTGAGTACTGAGGAGTTTTTTATTGTCTTCAAATTCACTATGGTTTGGAGTGCAGGGGTTGTTTCTGGCTTCATGCTATTAAGCACTGCACTTGTGAATGAGCAGGAAGATGTCTAGTAAAAAAGGCTACAATTTCTGGGGATTTGTCTGTGATCTGACAGCTGCTGCATCATGACATGAAGATTTGGTGCCCATAGTTCAAGGCAGAGGTAAATGAGATTGCTGAAGCCTCAGCAGTAGTGTGTGAGTTATGGAATTAGGCAATTTGCATTACAGAGAAAGAATAAAGTCAATCCATATAGATTCTGGAAGGGAAGATTAATTAATGTCTTGGTCAGTCTCTTAATTTAGTATTTACACAGAGAATAGAAACTTAATAAGAAGGGCTTCTCATTGTGGTAACCAAAACTATAGCAGTAATTGAGAGAATTTGAAGCTAGAAAAATTCTGATTAAAACTCTACACACATTTTGGGAAATGATGAAATTAGTCACAAGAATAATTTGTAAATTACTCTGTGAGATGCTCCATTGTGAAAAGTTTTACATTGAGACTGTAGACTCCTCTAGAACACATACTCATGTTAAGCCCTTGCTACAGAAATCAAGATGATAGGCCTCAAAATCATAGTATGCTCTCTACAGAGATAGTGTTAGACCCTTTTCAGCCCATGTCCCCCAGGTCTGCTTGCTCACACTGCTCTACAGACCAAAAGCAGCCAGCATGGCACAGATGGCACAGCATGGCACAACAGCTTGCCTGGAAAATCCTGCTTCGGAAAGGGTTCTTGATCTTTTTCAGCTTCCTTGCCAACTTAACCTCTGCTCAAGTTGAAAGGAAACACGTGTTATGGTGATTATTTTCTTTTTATTTAAGCTAAAAACATCTTCCTGTTTCTGTTGAGGCTGCATCTATTAGTTTGGGTTACAATGACTCAGGACCTGCTGACTTTAGACCCGTTTGACCTGGTGTGGTATCAAAACACTTACATAGTGTGCAAGCTGTGTGTGTTATTCTGTCTTGTGAATGGCATCAGTGACAGATGCTGCTTCTTTTTAGCAATTAAGTAATTTATTTAGTAATTATCCCTCATTCTATTTTTGTGTTGTAACCTTTCTGTATGCACACACAACAGAAATTCAGAGTGTATGAAGACTTATCTCTTAAGTAATATATTTTCCTAAGAGCAGTATTCTTTAGTACTATTCTCTTTGGTAGCCTGATTACAGATTTGACCCAAAAATTCAACAGAGAGCAGAGCATAATATTTCAGAGCACTCTCATTCAGTTATTCCCTTGTCCCTGTAAACTGCCCTCCACAAAATTTATCTCTGAGTGCTCTGGTATTGTGATGAATTTTGTGGAATGATAAAAATGATTAAAAAAATCGCCTAGACTTCCAAGTTCTTGATAGCAGTCTTCCTAGCCTCAGACTGCTTTCTCCCACAGTCCAATTATTGTGAAAAATGATGCCTTCCTCCAGCATCTATGGAATAGCTGAAATGTGGAATTACTGAATGTCAGCCTTTACTTTTTACTGAGTAATCAGTTCTAGTACTGAGGTTATTATTTTTACTCCTTCATTTATTTGTACTGGCTCCTGTCTCTATTTATTAATTTTTACTTCATCAACCCCCCCCAGAAAAGCTCTTAAGAAGGAAACAAAATGAAAGGCAGGGTGGAAGGTAAATGAAAACCTAGCGCCGTGGGTTGATACTGCTCTTCACTACTGTTTCCACATCTTTTTTCCCAGATTTAAGCATTAGTACAAGAAGTCATGTTTGATGCTAAGGCACTTTCCTAAATTTAAATCAAACTGGGGAACCAAATACTCATACATATTTAGTGATGATATTTAACCTATCACTAGATTGCCTGCTCCCCACTTCAGCCCCTCCCTTAAAAAAAACCCAGCCACCACACAAATAGACCAGTGTCATGCCTATTTCTTTAGAATGAACATGTTCCCTATTCTTAAAAAATTCCAACACACACACTCTTTACTGGTGAGGAAAATGTCTATGCAGAAGTGATGCCAGATTCTGCAGCCTGTCTGTCTCATTCTTGGTCTACTCAGCACCCCTTCCCTACCTCTCTTTAAAAGTTTTGGGGTTTGTGGGGATTTTTTAACAACTTGGAGTGGAAATGTTTGGGATTAGTATTCTCTTCCTATGGTAAGGCAATTGGTTTTGAGAGGAATGACAGATTTGTCTTTACAAATAAGCAGTGAGTCTGCTAGTAGACAGAAATAGCACGGAGAGATAAAAGAAACAATGGAAAAGATTCCACTGATTGATGAATGGAGGAGAAGACATTTGCCTTTCCAAACAAACTGTAGGTTTGGTGATAAATTAAATTGGATATTGAAAGATGAAAGAAAAAATGAGGAAAACCCATGAATTCCACAAGAAGTAAAAATTAAAAGAGGCGTTATACATTAAAGGGGAATCTTAGGTATTAGACATTCCTGGAAGTCTGTACCTCTCAAGTACCAAGACCAAGAAAAGGGATGAAGTTGATTGTTGGAGTAAGGTCGTTAAGTTCTATTAACAAATGAATAGACTGGTGTATGTCTCTAAGATAGCTGTAATCAAGCCTGGAACCATGGCCTTTACAATAGTAAAAAGGTGACCCACATGTGATAGAACTTGTCCAGCCAACCAAAAGTTAACTATTTTGTTGCTTGGATACGGTTATCCATATGGTATTGTTCTTAGAAAGATCGAGAGAGAACTGAGACAGGAAGCATGAAGCAAGACACACACAGCTTCTGAATTCCTGGCAGCCATAAGTTAGTGTATACCAGTAGTACCATGACAATCACTCTGAATTGCACTAAACTGTTTCCTTTTATTATATATTGGAAAGATACTGCATTAAATGGCAATCAACCACTCTTAACATTTCAAAATATTTCTCCTTAATTTTCCTGTGACTGAATTAATGCTGTCAGTTGAGGTTCTCATTCATCTTTTTTCGTCCAGTTCTTTTATCATGTTGCATCCTATTCTGTAGAAGAGCCGTATGGCTTATTGAAAAGTGCAATTTTTTATGTTGTGAATGACTGTGGTACACATGGAGTTACTTATATTGCAGATGTCAGTTAAAAGTTACTGCTCACAATGCTTGGTTGATAATGCAGACATCACAGCTATGTTGAGAGCTATAGACTCCAGTTAAAATCCATATCATCCAAACTACATGCTCTGTATTATATTCAAGCAAATAAACATGAGCTAATGCATAGTTTTTCTGATGAATGCTCTTTGATGGCAGAAGGTATCCAATCCTGGTTCCAGAGATTTCAAAGAGACGTGTGGCATATATTGAAAGTTCAATCAAGCAGTGATACTTTGTTCCTAGAAAGCAGTTTTGTGCATAGATGTTGGGGTGGGAATTTTAGCTTCTTACAGCATATTTTAGTTTGTCAGGGTTTGTGATTGTTCATCTTTCTGGTTCCTTGTAGGCGGTAATAAGGTACCTGATCTGCATTTCAGGCCTATTCAGTCATCTTGCATCTCAGAACACATGTCAAATGTCTCTTCAAACACCTTCTCTGTTTTTCTGGATAGCATAAATGTGACCTTCAGTTCTGCCAATGAATGAAAATAAATGTCTGGAGTTCTGTTTTACAGACACTTCTCATACATTTGCTCTAGCTCTGTATTTTCAATTTTCTTAGAGGTATATCGAACTTTCACAGCTTTGCAGCCTGTATAATAGGGAAAAGCTGCTCTTTCATATGTTATGAATAGCAGCATAACAACAAACCTTAAAAAGCTCCTTCTTGTCCTTTCATTGTCTCATTTAAAATAAGGGAAATTAGTGGTTTGATCGTTATGGATCAGAAAAGATCACCAGGCAGAAAGAAAAATATCTATCTTGCATTTAAGATAAATAAGGTATGTAATAAAGTTGTAAAGTATTTCTAATAAAACATTAAGAAAAATCTGTGGAGTTAACTTTGATGCCACAGGAATGTCTCTAGTTTTCTCCTCCATGTATACAATGGATGCATTAGATGTCAAAAGTTGAGCCTATATTTCACAGTAGATTTTGAATTATATTCAATTTATGGAAAGATGAAAGCTTGTGATTGCTAAATTACGTTAGCCAGAATAATCACATATAGGCGTAGAAAGGAAGGAGTCTGAAAATCGTGGACATGTCTTGATAAATGGTGTGCCATTTCTATTCTCATTCCAGATATCTAACTATCTAATAGATATCCAGATATCTATTCTTTTTTAATACTGATAGGACAGTCTGTTGTTGCTCATAAACAAAGTTTCCCTTGATCAGCATTTTGACCTTACAGAGTTTTTCTGTTGTTTAGCTTTAATGATAATTCTGTATCCCCTTCTACGATATCCATTGTTTCCTATCTCCTTTCACAGCATAGTATGCAACCTAATTGAGAAGTAATTATCGATTGTAATTCCTTGGTAATCTTACAAAATATTGAAAGAAATTTTCTGATAGACCAATCAGAAATGATTATTTAAAACCAAAACCAATTGAACAAAGATCAATCAACAAAAATGACAAGGAAATTATCAAACCAACCAACCAAAAACACGCACAAAAAAAACACAAACCCAAACCATCACCAACAAAAAAACCAACAATCAAATAGCCAATATGAGAATTAGCAGAATATTTTTTTAGATTTCCTAAAATTGTATAAAACTTTGGCTACTTGTCACGTGATCGGAACTCCCTGGACATTCTATATCCTTTTGCAGTTCTCTGTGCTTTCGCTTTATATTTATATTAAGAAAGGTGGGAAATACAATCTAGATAACACCCAGATTAGTTACTAAGCAGAGCTGACGGAACATTTTCCCTCTGATGAAGAGTGAATTTTTTCTGACCAAAATGAATATTTTTTATGAATGAATGAAAATCAAATGATACGGAATGGAAGAGTTTGCATTTCAAATGACGAATTAATAGACCCAACCTGAAAAGGAAAAACTGCTGGCTTTTTTTTTTTTTTAAACTTTTTCTAATCTTTTCCAAAGACAAAGAGAGAGAAGTTTAGGAAAAAAAAGTATTAATTAAAAAACTGTTGTGTTTTATCCGCAGCAATTTAACATGGTAGGAAAATGTGACAGATGAATGAAGTTGAGACTCTCTGCTCATCTTGCTATGAAATTTCTCTTGGCAAAAATCTCTCTGAAATTTATGATATCTGAGATGCACCAAGAATATTGCAACTACCCTTGTAGTACTCTTACTGTAACTAATGTGTGGAATCTCTGTTCCCCTCCCAGAGAAATCTGAAGCAAATCAATTGACTTCAATAGGAACGTGCTTGTTCCAATACAATTTGCAGCCCAGTACCACCTTCAACATTATGGTCTTACCTCTTACAGAGATTGTGAATTTTGAGAGCAGACTGGTAGTTTAAAAATGCTTTTTGTTAGACTTGTGCATATAGGTTGTACATTCTCTTTAAATACAGTTTACATAAATTTATTAAAATGAGACCTCAAAATGAAAATTGAATGAGTTCCGTTTATGTGCAGAGGACATTTAGTATCACCTATACAATATACATGAAATGTGCTTGATAAGACTTCCCTTTGATAGGAAATTAATATATATTAAATGAAGCATTGATATATCTAGAAGACTGGAAAAATTGAAAAGGCAGACTATTTACAGCTTGAACTATAGTAATTGGTATCTGCTGTGCCTTGTTTCCCTTTTTAGTCTAATTAATAATATATCAGAACTTTAATGGCATTCTAAAAGAGCTACATTAATCCTGTGCTTTAAGAGCTATTTCTTCTAGACTTGAATTAAATCATATTGATTCCAGGAAGAGCTGAACGTACTTGGTCTTTCACCATTTCTGCAATGATTGCCTTGCTATTTCCCTTACTTTATAGTCATGAAGCCCACCAAAGTGGCTCTTTAATGATTCTTTGTCCTGTTTAATCCTTTGTTGCCCTGGCCAAAGGCAAAACATGTTGCTACATGTCACACAGAAATGAGGTGAAGATGCAACATTGAAGCTCTGCTTTCCACTTTGCTCTCTCTTGCCAGAGTTAGACACAGTAAAAATAGTGTGCCCTGTGCTAGTGGATGCAGAACTTAACCCGAGTACTAGTGCACCCTGAGTAACTGGAGTCAGGACCTAAAATAATTGCCACTATTGTGAGAAGATCCCTTATTGCACATAAAATCTGCGAATGCTGCTAGAAACAAGATTTCATTAGTAGTGCAGCTTCTGGAGAGCTGGGGAGATTTGTGTAATGATCCTCTCAAGACATCACTTCCTTTTCTTTGGTTTTGGGGACTTTTTCTCCCCTTGTCATGGTTTGACTCTGGCTAAAAGCCAAGAGCCCACACATAGATCTAAAATTCTCAGAGAAGGGAAAAAAAACCCTCGACTTTTGTGATAAGGATTACAAGCAACTGTTTATTGACTACTTCACACAAGCAAAACA
>WEIV01008081.1:1268-23744 GCA_013390005.1 Calyptomena viridis
TAACATGCACTTACTTACTGACTGTGAAAATCCTCTCATGCGTTCCCAAGGGAAGCTTTGCTTCTCCACCTACTGTCTATTTATCTCACAAATGTCGTTGAAATAATAAGACTGAATTTTTTAATTCACAAATCAGACAAAAATGGGCAGTAACACTGGAAACGGTCACAAAATTGCCAAACTACTTCTAATGCTATCAGCATAATTTAGTCTCTGTAGCAGTCCAGAGCTTCCACTTCTGCATATTGCTGGTCAAATTTACTTTAGCACTAGTTGCAGAGAGTTGTGTGATACTTCCCTACCTTCCACAAGTGTTTTGAGGCAAGTGAAAAAAAAAAGAACAAGACAATTCTTTGCCCCATTCTGCCTTGACAATCCTATCCAGTTTTCTCTTGAACGTTTTCCACATATGGTTGTGAAATCTAATGTCTGACTTCTTTTCTAAATATAGAATCATAATTCTTTTTAAAATCATTGATGCAACAAGTCTTAATTGTTTTTAAGACCTTTCTTTCTCCTTTTGCAATACAGTGAAAAGTTGAGCACTCTTGTGTTTTCCATTCCCCATAGTCACTTTTTTAATTCTTTTTTTAATTTTTTTTTTATTGGGGAGTATCTCCTTTCCAGTTCTGAAGCAAAAAGCACAGTAGCAAGGACCACACTCCTTTGCCAGCAGAAGAGTAGCCAGGCATGAGTACCCTGTGCCCACTATTAGCACAGATAGAACAAATGCAGTGGCAGTAGCAAAGCACAAGCTTTTTGGTTTCTTAGCTGAGTTTTGAGCATTTGTCTCTTACTTTGCACTACCCAGCTGTAACCACCTTGTGTGCTTCTGCATTACTGAAGTGATCAACTGGAATGACTTTCAGATGAACGACTTAGAATTCTCTCTCTTTCATGATGCAAGATTTTGTCTCAGAGTTGAAAAGTGACTGAATGTAAGTCTAGATTGTGAGGAGTAGAGGAAACAAAACTCATTCACTTGACTTGATTTTTCACAAACATTCATTTGATTTTTATCTGCACAAAAAGCAGGAAACAGCCTGTGTTTTAGTAATGTGCTTAGAACAAAATCTGAGGTTTTGAATAGCTTTCAGTGCTTTGGCAATGCTTTCCATTGTCAGATTTACAAAAGCTTATTACAGCAGTATTCAGAAGCAATTCCACCAGTGTAGACTTCAGTTTTAGTGGCCTGTAACCCCAAACCACTCCACTCCTTTTGGTCAAGAAAAGAATCTATAGTGTCATATCAGGAAAGAAATGGGTTCTACTCATAAAGAGAAGCAATTAGACTACAACTGGCAGTCACAACTGTTGATGGTCTTTTAAAAGCAGACAGTTCTTGGGGGGGGAGGGGGGATATACAAAAATATGAAGTTATTTTAATATTGCCTGTCTTTTTTTTAAGTTGGATGCACCAGGTTCCGTCCTGCTAATGTAAGTGTTGTTTTGAATAACTAAATGCATGTTTGAAAAATCAACCTGCAAGGAAAGGAGCAGTTTTAAACAAGACTATTGAAAAATCCAGAATTACATGAAGAAAAGGATTGTTTGCTTTGTGTCATTACAGATCACCAAAGCACTTCAAGTTTTGGGCCTATTGGTTTGCAAATTCTGCATTTTGTATTTGAATAATGGAATTAATTAGAGTCACAATAAGTAGATCTCTGTTTTCTTTGTTGATAATCACATTCAATCAATGACATAAAGAAGTGGAAAACTGCCAGAATTGCAGTAACAAGTAAAGCTAATTTCTTGCATAATTTCCTGACTAGCACTTTCCCAGGCTGCAGTAACCCTGCATATGGCATCTGAAAACATTATCAAGTGTTACAGAATGAAGCCCAGTACAATTCAGTATCTGAGAGAGCATAAAGTAATTTAAAGTCAAAGTCTGAGGATACAGTGTCAGTGGAATGGTCAAGAAGGGACTTGCATTCCTAGATGTTTCTATAGGAATGTTACAGTGTTCTCTCTGTGTCTGTGATGGGGAAAAACATAAGTTTTGCCACTCACTCATTGTCACTAACAATTTCTGGCTTTTTCTATTGGATTCTCAGTGAGAATGATAACATAAAAATAGTGAGCTTTCAATGCAGATGGGAAGGAACTTATTTTGTAACAGACTGAGTTTTGGGAGTATGGTGTGGGTAGAAGAAGATATGCATTGCTGGTTTAGTCTCAGACATGGTCAGATCCTTTTGTTTGAACCTCCCCACATTTTTCAGGATGTGAGTGGGAGTATTCTCACATACATGAGAACCTTAAACGACTCCTGTGACTTCTCCTACAGTAAGCCTCTGATGTTATTTGTTTCTAAGAAAAGAATTTTAAATTTATGTTTAGGTATGACAGACATGGAGGTCTAAGAACACATGGTGAAGTACACAGTGCTTCTGAATCTTCTGATGAAAGAATTGTGGTGTGAACCATGGCCTGCAGGCTGCAGAAAGGTGAGTAAATGAAATAGCTACAAGTTAAGGCTCCAGATTAATAGTAGTGCTATGCTGTATCTTTAGCTTTCTAACATAATGCTTATGAAGCCAGGAGGATGAAACTTCTTCCATTTAATGGTATTTCTCTTCTGGTGAAGGTACTGGTCATATAGATGCAACAGCAGAAAGAGCCATAGCACAGCTTTGCTTACCAGGTGAATATAGACTCATGCAACTATCAGGGGAAGGAAACTGAATGTGTCTAGAGCGCCTTCCTAGTCGTGTTAAAGGTAGATCTCCTGTGTTTATATATAAACTGCATAATAATTTATGCCAGAGTATCTTCACAGGACTACCAGCAATCTTTGCACCAGGATTTAGGTGTGGTCACAAGTGCATTAATGGATGACAACATCTTCTGTTGTAACAGACAAATTTTTACCTTCTACAACTAGAACACGAACGTGCAGAGGGAGAGAGGAAGCAGAAGAGTGTAGTTCAGTTGAGGTAACTGTTTGCTGCTTTCATTTTAGGGGGTTTATGCCACTTGTGAATTTAGCCTAATATACCTGCTTCCTAAAAAACCCTCAAACAATCACCTCCTCAACCAGATCTTAGTAGTGAGAGTGGTTATATTAATTTCTCTTTTTTCTTTTTTTAATTCAGACAAACTGTTGACACATTACAGTTCAGTTGTAATACAGTTACAACTTGGCAACAAGGGAAGTTTTTTTCCTACTTGACTGATTAGCACACGAAGTCAGAGTGATTGGCAAAGCCATAAAAATCTCTAAGAGAAAATAAAGCAGAGCAGCTTATGTAGTAGAGAAGTAAGAGAGGAGTTTTACTTTACATCTCCTTAAGGGACAAGGTTGGGGAGATTCCCTGATGTTGTTAGCATGACATAAGATCTTGTGTTTGAAGACTTGCAGGAAGGTATCTCGTGATGACTAATCTCACTTGTCTTTTCTATTTTTCTATCACCATAACTGTGATGTTTGAGAATAACTGGTGTCCTTAGAGCTCAGCCATCCTATGTTTGTTTGTTCCATATGAGTCTACAGACTGAGCCAACTAGGACGGCAGTGAACCTGAACTTGGAGTATAGAGTCCTGTTCCTAATAAACTGAGACCTGTAGGACTTTTAAGGTGAGTTGTCTTATGAACATGGGCCTCCTAGAGCTTGGAAAGAATAGTTTTGCTTTTCTCTGAAGAGAAAGATGTGCAATGAAGTCATGTTTTCGATTCAAATGAAGGCAATGAAGCTCAGTAACTTGACCATACGGACATCTGGATTAGAGGCAGAGATGGTTTTGGCTCTCAGTATTATTTCTCTATATGGAAAAGTTGGTTTTAGGTGAGGTAAAGGTAAATAGGCCTTTTTGGAGCTCTCCTTTACCTTTATTTTTCATTTAGAGAGCTCTTCTGGGCACAGTATAAGTTCTGCTTGACATATTGCTTGTGAGTTTTTTTCCTAATATTTCAGGTTTTTGTACGGAAAGTGAAGTTTAACTGTTGAAGGATAATGTGGGAGTTTCTGAAACTGAATAAGTAAACATACTCTGGGACTGTCTTATTTAAGAGATTCCTTGCTTGCCACTAAGGAATAAGAGGAATCCAAAAAATGTTTTGCACTTAGCTGTAGCTGTCATGAACACTGGAGGAGGTCCCATAAAGGGGCCAAAGATATTTCATTCTATCAATTTGTCAGACTAATCACTGTCTTTCTGAGAGGGATTATTTCAGTAAAGAATGAAAGTCAGCTCTCAAGTGAGATGAAAATGAATGACATGAAGAGATATCTGAATCATAATCAACTCTGATTGACAGGTGATCATGCACAATATTATATAATATCATACAAATGTAGTTTGAAGGCAGTGTATGGTGACTCACTAATTCTGTATTCTCAAACTTTATAAGGCATTGCATTAAGTGATTTCTCTCCTAGATGCTGAATTACTTAGGGTAGCAAAAGTACTTATTCATTTTGTGTCAGAGATCCTCCTGGTTTTTAAGTATAACTCCTGCATGTCTCCATCTATGCCAAAAGTAAGTCTCTAGGTGACTCAAAGAAGAAAAGGATAGAGAAACTGGAATATTTTGCAGGATTGTCTTGCATTCAGTGCATTTTCAGAATCCAAATTCCTTTAATGTGTATTTGAGAAGCACTTGCCAGTTGAGTTGTTCCATTGTGCATATTTTACTGAGTTCATTGAGTTATTGTCATTGTTGATTTAAAAAGTCTTAAGGTTATTTCATGCACAAACAAATCATGCTGAGGTCAAAGTAAGTTTAATAACACTTCTTGTTGATTTCTAAAATACAAGAGGATTATTCTGCATGAATATTTGGCAGCTATGAAGTGTTTTAAGGAACAGAGCCTTATTTCTAGATGATTATTAAAGTAAATACTCTTGGTGAACATATGTGTTTGTATAGCAAGGAGACTTTCTGCACCTCTCTCTCTTTCAAGCACGTTTTTTCTCAAGGGATGTAGCCTGGAGCTCATGAAATGATTTTGTAGTGCAAAGATGCAAAGCACTAGTTAGTAAAGAGTTTTCAAGTGCAGGTGCTCACAGCTACAAAATCTGTTTCTATAACTTTACTCTGGCTGTTATACCCATAAAACACTTTTGTATGTTCATTAGTAATGCATTAACACCAAACCTGCAGCAGCAAGTGCTACTGTAAAGTTACTCTTACAGAATGCATAGGAAGGAAGGAAAAACATACATTTCTCCTCAGCACCTACTCATCACTAATTACCTTTCTAACCATCACATTACCTTTCTAATCCGAGTTTGTAGGGTAGGATTTGAGATGTCCCACTCTCCAGAAACAGTACTGATCATAGTGATAGTTGAAGTTGTCATACCCCACATGAACAGTAAATGAAGGCAGTTAGATCTTATAAGGTAAAGGAAACAATACACAAGAGAACTTCTTATCTGTGATTGTTGCTGACAGGATAAAAGTTCCAAAAAGATCTAGAGCTTTTTTTATAGTTTCCTTATTTTTTATATTGATAGGCTTCAAAAGCACACAGCAATTAGATAAATTGTCTAGCAGTCCTTAAAGTGAGGGGCTGATACAAAGCTCCCTAAGTCAGTTGAGACAGGTAAGACAGAGACTTAGATCCTAACAAAAGTAGCTGGAATTTCTAGCCTTAGGAAATGCAAGACAGAAATCATCTTTGGTTGAACATACATAAATACACACAAAGGAAATTATTGGTATATAGAACTCACAGGAAAGTAAAGATAGTGCAGAATTCATTGTGTACATCTTTAAGGAATGCACAAATTTTGCAAGAATTTTAAGCAAGAAGCTTGCCAGTTTCTGTGACAAAGAGACTGTAATGTATTACTTCCCCCTGATTAATGAACTAGGAGGTGATTTTTTGTAGATTTTTAGAATGTCTGTTGAGTGTTACAGATTTCTAAACTGAAAAGAAAACAAAGAAAAGTGTAAAACTTACTGGAAGAAGACAGCATTGTGCAAAACACTTGTTTTTGCTCTTCTAATCCATACATAAAATTTCTTCAAATCTGCCTAATATACTGTGAAGGATGCAGTTCAATAATTTAGCATGGGTTTTAAAAACTTAGCACTATCCCATACTTAATATTTTACTATCTGACTAATATATTTGCTACATTCTTTGCCTTTCCTTTGATTGAACAGTGGTTTGTTACATTTTACTTGTATAAGAAAGTCAGTCTTCCATATATGCAATACAAAAAATATTTCAATAAATGAAAGTTGAATTTAAAAGTGACATTAATCAGGCAGCAAAACTAGTTGATCAAATTACATGTAAACAGTGCATTAAAGGCAATATAAAAATGTGTGAGGCAAAATGAACACTACGAAGTCAAAGGCTACTCTGTAAAGCTGGGACATTGTTTTTTCAAATGTTGCATATCACAGAAAAAACCACTCCTCTACATACTTCAGAAAGCCCTTTTATTCTTTCATCCCAAAGCAAGGATAAAAATGAAACCCTTGCTGAACTAATAGTGCAGCCAGAAAAAAAATGCAAATTTTTGTTCAACCATTTAACATGCATAGAGAGATTAATTCAGTCCACGAGGCCTGTGGGAAATGTAGAAAGTACTGTAGGGATACTTTGGTTGGAGGGAAGAGAAACTGGCACAGCAGTAACTCCTGATGTCTTTTGCTGGTGAATGGTCTGTGACGCTCTTTTTCTTCCTGCAGTTCTGAACTGGAAATGCTGCATCCCCAGGCCCAGATATTTCTCTAATCTGAGAGGGGTGCTCAGAGGAGGAAAGAAAGCTTTAATGAGATTTAATGCCTAGTCTGGTAAGTCTCCATGTGACTCCTTGCTTTGACCCAAAGCTTATAGTTATTTCAGTAAATGAACAAGCTCTTATATGATCAGGAACAAAGAGACAGGTCTCTTCTGTGCTTTCTTTTCAAAAAAGAAACAAAGAAAATTAAACCCAGACTTAATGTAATTTGTCCTGTGCTGGCAAGACTTCTGAGCAGAATAGGGGAAAAAAAAATAAAATTATTTTGTCCTTGTTAATGAAATGGCAAAGTGTGGACTTGTAGCAGAGGCAGCGGATTTGTGTTAAAAATCCCTACAAAGCATGGTGGAGTCCTATGACAGGGGAGCTGTGCAGAGCCAGTTCTGTACCCACTCATCTGCCTTACTAGAATCCACATGTCCAGCCATGAGAGAGCATCACGACAGGCCAGAAGGATGGGAAGAGCAGTGTCTGCCCGTCTTCTGATGCAGCACATGCTTTTGGGAGGAACTGCTGCCCTCACTGCCTCTCCTCCCAGCTGCAGAGGCTCTGAGCAGGGTTGGGTGCACGAGCAGCAGCATTTGGCTGCTCCCTGGGGATGTTGGGGGTCTTGGTCTCTGTGCACTGAAGCTGCTGGATAGGGTGTTGGTGAGAGGGAAGGTTGCTCAGGCAGCACCAGGGGTTTTGAGTATTTGTTTTGCTCGTTTCTAAAATTGGTCCTGACTCCAAAGCTACAAGTTTTTTCAGCAGCTGCAGAAATCTACAGTCTTTAGCTCAGAGCCTAGTCTGTCATTTTGTGTTACATCATGCACTATTCCAGGAGGTATCAGGCAGCAGCAGAGAACTGCCTATGATTTCATAGCAGAGTTGATTTTCTAGCTTGATTCCTCAAGGGACCTTTAAGGGAATGGAAACCTATAAATAAAATGAAGAAAATAAAATACATTACTAACTCCAAAGTGCAGTATTTATTTGGATTAATAAAATAAAAAAATGCTAATGATCCTTCATACTGGATTTGATTTTGGCTCTGCAGAGAGACCTTTGTTTTAGAATAGATAAGAAGTTAGAACTGATCAGGCTTCTTTGAAGCACTCCCTGCTAATTCAATATATTCCTGCTTTCCAGTGTCGCTTTGTTGTTAATTTGGAAAATGTTTCCTGAGGGAAATTAGCTATAATGTTTTAGCTGAAAAGGATTTCTTCTCTTAGGGAGGTGATACTATGGAAGGTCTCTAATTGTTCTTAACATGTTTTAGATTTTCTGGACTACTATCAGTCTGTATAAAAGTTTTGATTTGAAGTCAAAGTCCACCTTTCATATTGAAATATCCCAAGTTCCTCAGGTGGAACACAGATACTGAGCTATTGAAACATTTTTTAAATTCTGAAGAACGATCCCAACTCATTCTATAAATTTTTTGTATATAAAACTGTCTGGTGTTTTTGGACTAATTAAGCTTTGGAGTAGGTTGAAGTTCCCTCTGATGTAGAGGTTCTGCATACCTCTAATAATAATGGGTTTATCCCATTGTCCCAAGTCAAGAAGTGTGGGGACGGTGCTGGAGGAACATCCAACCTAGTTTAGTTCCAAATGCAGCCTAACTTTGGAAGTCAAGATCTTTTTAATAGTTAATCTTGCCGCCTTTGCTGTTAAAGAAAGTGAACTATTTTAGCATATCCTGCCATAAACAGCTGCCTGAGGACAACCAAACAGTATGTTGTGATGAGAGGATGCAGGAATGCTCTAAATGGGCATTACCCGATGTGGGAATCAGAGAGCAATAGTTTTGACTGCATATTCTCATGAAACTGTTGTGATACTGTGTGCCAGTTCTGTAACTTGGTCCTCCTTTAAGTTATACGTACTCTCAAACTATGTTACTGTAAGCATTTTCTGTTGACTCGGTTGTTAAGCCTTCTCACACACAGCTGTGAATAAAATTGAGTTAACTGCTATGTCAATTTATGTTTTGAGAAGGACTTGGGGCTGCTGGTGGATGAGAGGCTGGATTGCACTGACAGCCCAGAAAACCAAACGTGTCCTGACCTGCATCACCAGCAGTGTGGGGAACAGAGGGAGGGGATTCTGCCCCTCTGCTCCCTCAGGTGAGACCCCACCTGCAGAGCTGCCTCCAGCTCCGGGGGCCCTACACAGAAAGGACATGGACCTGTTGGAGTGAGTCCAGAGGAGGGACACCAAGCTGACTAGGAGGATGGAGCACTTATCCTGTGAGGAAGGGCTGAGAGAATTGGGATTGTTCAGCCTGGAAAAGAGAAGGCTTTGGGGTGACCTAACTGTGGCCTTTCCAGTACCTGGAGGGAATTTACAGGAAAGATGGAGAGGACTTTTGACAAGACTATAAAGTGAGAAAACAAGGGGGAATGGCTTCAAATGATGAGGTATTAGGAAAAAAATTCTCTGATGGGAGGGTAGTAAGGCCCTGGCACAGATTGCCCAGAAAAGCTGTGGATGGCCCGTCCCTGGGAGTGGTGAAGGCCAGGTTGGACAGGGCTTAGGGCAACCGTCTCTAGTGGAAGGAGTCCATGGGCAGGGCTTGGAACAAGATGATCTTTAAAGTCTCTTCCAACCCAGGCCGTCCTATGGTTCTGTGAAATATTGCTCCTGCTCCGATTTGGACTTGTGCCACATTGCGATGCCGAGCTGGCCTGTTGTGAGTGTTGCTCGGACATTACGCGGGCAGGGGCTGAGGCGGGGACGGCCCCGGCCTGTCCCCTCAGGCCCTGCGAGGGGCCGGGGCCGCCACCTGGCGGCTGAGCCGCGCCAGTGCCCGCAGGGTTCCTATAAAAACCAGCTCGCGTTACGGTTGTTTCCCTTCTCCATCCACCGCCCTCAGGCTCTGCAGCTGTTTCTGTTTCAGCTTTATGAGGTGACAAGCCAAACTGTCCTACAAAACTTGACTAAGGTGCCACTTGCTGCTGCCCGTGGCAGATGCCTGAAAAGGTCAGACCATTGCCTCTAGTTAGCACATTGATTTCTTGTGTGTTATTCCTACTGTCATGAAAATGTTCATATATGGAGAGAGAATAATGTGAGTCCTTCTTACTGGAGTGTTCATAGATGCTGGAGTGTGTCCAGAAAAGGGCAATGAAGCTTGTGAAAGGTTTGGAGCGCAAGGCTTTTGAGGAGAGGCTGCAGTAGGGAGCTTATAACTGGTCAAAGTTATAAAGCAGACTCAGGGAAAACCCTATCGCTCTCCACAACTATCTGATGTGAAAGGTTTGGAGCGCAAGGCTTTTGAGGAGAGGCTGCAGTAGGGAGCTTATAACTGGTCAAAGTTATAAAGGAGGCTCAGGGAAAACCTTATCGCTCTCCACAACTATCTGAAAGGATGTTGTAGACAGGTGGATGTTGGTCTCTCTCAAGAAACGACTGATAGGATGAGAGGAGACAGCCTCAAGCTCTGCCAGGGGAGGTTTAGATGGAATATTAGGAAAGAGTTTTACACTGAAAGGGTTGGCAAGCATTGAAATACGAGGGAGTGGAGTCACCATCCCTGGAGGGGCTTAAAAGACTGTGGTACTTGGAGATGTGTGTGGTTTAGTGATGGCCTTGGCAGTGCTGGGTTAACAGCTGGACTCCATCTTATAGGTCCTTTCCAACCTAAATGATTCTGTGAATCTCTGCTGCATGCTTTATGCTCCTCCAATGCATNATAAAGCAGACTCAGGGAAAACCCTATCGCTCTCCACAACTATCTGAAAGGATGTTGTAGACAGGTGGATGTTGGTCTCTCTCAAGAAACGACTGATAGGATGAGAGGAGACAGCCTCAAGCTGTGCCAGGGGAGGTTTAGATGGGATATTAGGAAAGAGTTTTACACTGAAAGGGTTGGCAAGCATTGAAATACGAGGGAGTGGAGTCACCATCCCTGGAGGGGCTTAAAAGACTGTGGTACTTGGAGACGTGGTTTAGTGGTGGCCTTGGCAGTGCTGGGTTAACAGTTGGACTCCATCTTATAGGTCCTTTCCAACCTAAATGATTCTGTGAATCTCTGCTGCATGCTTTATGCTCCTCCAATGCATTTTTGTTTGCCTGTGTAGCATGTCTGGTAATTTGTGGTAGGTTTTAATCCCCACAGTTCATCCACCCTTACTGAGATCAGCATAAGCTATAACATACCAGAAGTCTTTTGATTTCTGCTGTCATCATTACTACCACTAAGGAAACTCCAGAGTCTGAGTTAGGACAATATTTTTAATTGCTTTTTTATTTGAGAACTGGAAAACTGCTTAAAGGGGAATGCTAATGTTTCCTCCCCTCTAGCTACAATACTCTTTTATAACCTGGAATTTGAGATTTTTTTTCCTGTCTGTTTATTATAAACACAGATTAGTTTCTGTATAATGGCTCAAAGCAGGGGGCTTCATGCAGAAGACAAAATTGATGGAGAGACTGCTGCTTTGCATGAACTTCGAGACTTTTGGTTGGTTATCTAGTTTCTCTTAAGTCTGTGATTTAAACTGTTGCTGTTCATACTCTGTCATCAAGAAGTTGAAATCAAGTAGGGCTCAGATACTTCCTGCCCCCAGTCTTTCTAGCAGCTGCTGTTAGACATGAGAAGTTTTAGTTCAACTGTGGCATTCCTAAGAAAAATGTGACCTCTGATCTGGAAGTGCTATGCTTTTGAAGGGCATGCTCTGTAACATGGAAAGATGCAATTTTATTATATATTACTAAACAGTAATCTGAAATAATCTGGAACTGATCTGATTTACACTGAGTCTACAGACTCATTGGAAGGCTTTATGTTAGTGTATTATCAAATTCAGTGTTTTAATTAAATTGCGTCTTGGTATTTGAAGGTGCGTTGGCTTTTGGGGTAGGTTTGGATTTTTTCAGAGGGGGGTCTTTTTTGTGGGTTTTATGTGGGGTTTTTGTGGTCGTGTTTGGGGTTTGTGGTGGGTTATTTTGGTTTAGTTTGTTTACTGGTTGGTTGGTTTTTTTCTTTTCCACAGAAGGAAGGTCCTTTCTTCTTCCTGCAGCAAGTGATGTATCTCGGTTTCAGTCGTCGCTCTCCTTGTGTCGGGGAAGGCTGGAGGGTTCGCCCTCAAGTTTAGAAAGAGATTGGTGGAACTCGCGTGGAGGTTTTCTCAGAAATCTCTGGGAAAACGGCCCTTGTCAGGAAATCCTATTTACCGCGGTATCCCCTCCTGGGAGCCAGCGTGTCGTTCAGGGGTGGCTGTGCAGGAACACCTGCCGGGCTGGCGCTGCGCCTCGGTTTTGGCACCGGCGGGGGCTGGAGCTGCTGGGGCGCAGCCCGTTTGTCCCGAGCACCGTCCCGGTCCCGTCCCCGTCCCGCTCCCGGTCCCGCTCCCGGTCCCGTCCCGGTCCCGTCNGTGCTCGGTCAGACCGCCCGGCTGGCCTCGTCCAGCGCCCTGCTGCAGGTGCGGGGCCGCCCCAACCCTCCTCCTCCTGCTCCTCCTGCTCGGCCGTGCCCCGCAGGTGTTTCCCGTGCGGCTTCTTCCACAGGTGCTGTTCCGGGTGGTCACCTTCGGGCTGAACGCCTTCACCCTGCGCTACCTGTCCAGGGAGCTCATCGGCGTGGTCAATGTCAGGTGAGGAGGAGGAGCAGGAGGCTGAAGAGCCCCCGGGCGGGCGGGCCGTGCCCCACGTCCGACTCGCGTCCGTGAGGAATCCCCAGGAGCCGGGATCCTGTTGGTGGGGCTTTGGAACAGCGCTTGTTTTCGGTGCTGGGTCTGAGTTCTGTGGTCTGTACAGCTGTATTGCAACTGTACACACTTGCAATGCTCTGTATTACGCTGTTTAATCTACTTCTGGGTGTTTCAGAATGTTAGATCATTTAAGGTCTCCCCGGTTCTGTTTTGCTCTGAAACATTGCTAGCACTGGCCTGTTTTCCTTGTTTAAAACATCAGCTTGCAGAGGAAAAGCTAGACACAACATGCTGTTCCTATACAATACACTTTGTATCTGCATTTTTGGTTTGTAGCATTTGTTCTTGCTATTTGAATAATTGCATGTAATTACTTTCCCACATTTTATTAGGTAATGGTAATAATTTACCTCATACTGATCTCATGTTTTCTTTACGTACTTTTAGATTCGTCTGCATAAAAGCTGTGATGCTGCTGCAAGAAGGATTTCTCTAGTATGTAAAGAAATAGTTTTCTCTTAATTTTTTTTCTTCTTATTTCCTTTAGGCTGACCCTGCTGTACTCAACAGTTGTCTTCCTTGCCAGGGAGGCTTTTCGCAGAGCTTGTTTGAGTGGAAGTACAAAGAGAAACTGGACCAAAACAATTAATCTATTGTGGCTGACGTAAGATACCTTTAAAAGTTTACTTTTTTAGAATTTATTTTTAATTCTTGTCTGAAAGCTCACAGAATGAGGGGAAGTGTTTATTTACTGAGGTAATTATTTCAGCATTGAGCATTTAGAAGCCACAGTCATGTTTCAGGACTGATGCAGGAAGCTGGTGAAGACTCTTGTTTTAGCATTTATGGTCTTGATTTCTTTTTGGAGGATGTGGGAAAGTGCATTGCCAAAGGTGTTATCAGGAGCCATTTGTTCTGTTGCTTAACTTGGAGTTTCATTTACGTTGTAGCAGTCGAAGGAAAATCTAATTGCACAAATAGATAGTCCTTTGTTTTTTCTTCCTTTGCCTGCTCAGTCTGGCTCTTTTATTATGTGGTGTGCATTTGTGAATCTGCTTTAGATACCTTTTTTTTTTCCACCTCAGACTAAGGTTTTATTCTTGAGCCAATTCTTTGGGGCCTGGCATGGCAGCATAAATGTTTGGGTAGGAGAAATGTGGAAAGGTGAAAGAAAGAAAGAGGTGGAATTAAAAAACAAGGAGGAAATAGGACTACTTCTTTAGCTGTGATGCTTTTATAGCAGAACAGCTTAAAGTCCACATAATGCTGCAGCCAGAGGGGTGTAGTTGCAAATTTTGCAGCAAAGTGGATTTTGTGACTTGTTTCTCCCTTCTGGTTCCTGAATACGTTCTCTCTTTCTCTGCTCTTTCCCTTTGTCAGCTGTAGCTGCTGTGCAGCCACAATTAAGTGGGTTGGGAAGTAACTTTACCTGCCTGACCTGGTGGAGAACAACCCCTGCATGATAAAATAGTACATTAGGGCACCCTAATGAATTTCCTTGGAACTGCCCAGCTATTAATTGGCTCTGGCTCAGGAGTGAGGGGTTATGTGTCATCATGTGCACCCAGGTATAAAGAAGAGGGATTGTCCCTTGAAGGGATAGGTTTAATACCAATACTTAAAATGCATTAGTTCTGTTCTCTTAACTGTATTATAATCAAGTTCCTGCTATGTGACAGCCTTTCAAGTGGGCATTAAATGACAGATAACATTGACTGTGTGCGTTTTTTTTTTTTATTTTAAATTTTTCCTTGTAGAGAGGCATAACTTAAAATGAAGATTAATTTTTGTGAAGCATCTGAAATATGTCTTAGGAGCTCAATGTGAAATACCTCGGGGGTCTCATAATGTGAGGGTCAAACAGATTCTGCTCCACCAATGTAAAACTTGGTGCACTCTGCCAGAAGCTCTGTGTTCCTGGAGCAGTGTCAGCAGAAGGGAATACGTGCCTGGCCTGGGTTTTCAGCTGCACTTCTGATGGAACTGGCCCTGAGCTGCAGCAGAGCACAGCAAGTTGGCACACGTGAGGCACAGGCAGGTGTTTTCTTCTGGACACTCTGCTGTTACTCTCTGGAGAACCAGTGGTTTCTGGAAGGGTGAGATTTAGCAGTTGTAGTGGTGGCATCTGTATCTGTTAGAACAAGAACCATGCAAGTTTGTCTGACAACCCCTTGGTAACCACAGACTAAATTTGCAGCAGTGAGGATTTGCAGTGTTCTGTAGGCTGATGGGATCAGAATTGTTTGGTATTTGACCAATGCAGGTATTTGACCTTATATTAAGCTCTTGAGTAGAAAATAAACAAGTCAGGAAAACGCTTTTTGTGTCTTGTAGAGTGCCATAAAGGTATTCATTACAAAGGAAAATAATGCATTCTTGGTATAGTAATAACAGAAATTAATTCTTTGGGGCCTTTTTTTTTGTAATCATTATGGCCATATGTGATATTGTAATCTAATTTTCTTTGGGGTTTTCTGCTGAAGTAACATTTGTACTAATTAGTTTTTATGTTAACTTTTTAGAGTCCCTCTCGGTGTTTTTTGGTCTGTTTTCTTGGGCTTAGTCTGGCTACACTTGCTTGAAGTGCCCAATCCTTCTGTGGTTCCTCATTATCAGGCTGGTGTAGTGGCATTTGGCCTTTCTGCCATTATTGAACTTCTGGGAGAACCGTGCTGGGTTTTAGCACAAGCTCATTTGTTTGTGAGACTTAAGGTTAGTAAAGTACATGGGGCTCGTGCATGTGGGGGGAAATTATTTTTCCATTGAAAAGAGCTGATTTCTGACCTAGATCTTTGTATTTCAAGCATATAAAAACCCCCTGTGTGTACTGTTTAGTACTGTATGGAATGATTGTAACAGGAATTTGTACCCATTAAAACAAGCAAGTTGGTTTGTTTAGAAATTATCACCTTCTAGATCATTAAATGCTTAATCATAAGTTTTAATTATGGAAGGAGAGTCACACTGCTTCCACAATTCTACATTTCAGTTGATTGTTGGTATAAAATTGTGAATGTAGAAATTAAGAACATGGTAGTCTCAAGCAAAACTTTCTCCCTTATGTCTCATATGAAGGACTGGGAAAGTGCAATGGAGGAATTGTGAAATGCAAGAATAGAAAGTTTTCGGAGGAATTACAGTCTACAGTGACCAGTTCAGCAGAAGGAAACTTTGTGATAGTCACACTGACTTTGAAAGTCTTATATTCCTATGTAAAATCTGTGTGTTAAACTAATGTATTTTAAGCTTTTGTACATGTTTAAGTTGGCAGAAAATAACACTTCTCTATTTTCTCTTTCTTGAAGGTAATTGCTGAAAGCCTTTCAGTGGTGTCCAAATGCATTTTGACGGTCACTTTAGTAATCCTTTATCCTCAGTGGGGCCTTTACATTTTTTCCTTGGCCCAGGTAAGTTTTCTGTGTTCTCTCTCTCGTGAAATTTATATGCCTTTGACATTTAAGCTGCTAAATACCTTTGGGAAACAGAGAGAGCTCCTGGGGAGTTTAAGATTTAGCACTTGTGTTTAATATTTTCCTGATACTTGTTATTGACTTGGTACCTTGACCTTGGAGGTACAAGAAAGCACCTTGTGTCTGTGAAGGCACACTTTGTAAATAAAGTTATGTGTTCTGTGTAAGCTTTGTGTTGCCTCTTTTTCTTAATGAGTTAGGTGTTCTAATGTCTGAAGGCTCTGTTTATTACCTTGCTTTGGAATTATTAGACTTTGAAGTCTACTCTGTAGAAGACTGAGTTCCATGTAATCACTTGGAACTTTATCAGCCTGAACCACCTTATCAGAAGGTGCTAATCATGTGCAATGTATTCAGGTTAAAATTTTTTCATTGCTACAATGAAGGGGGCACCTGAAAAAAACAGTTGTGGCCTCTATACTGTCAGTTCACTCAGAAATAAAAATGTGATCCACTGCAGGTGTGGACAGGAGGTTATTTTTTTGTTTTGTTCTGTTTTTGCTGCAGTAAGTGGCTTATAACTGTTGGAAGATGGAAATGATTCTGTGAAGTATAAGATGTAGACAGTAGCTACTCTGTCAACTTTTGACTGAATAATTGCTTTATAATTGGACATCATTCAAAAATGCTGAATAAAACATGAAAGTTGGCAAAGGACTATGATAACTTACAGTTTAAAAAAAGAGAGATCAATAGCATTCTTGAGAGCTGTTCAAGTCTTTATCTAGTTTAATATTTGACAGGCATAAGGACTACTTATACTTTCTTATCACATTATTTTCAACTAGTATGTAGTTCTAGCATGCAGTTCTACATTTGTAAGTTAATTTACATCACTGTTTTTCTTTTCCCTGATCCTTCCAGCTTTTATATGCCAGTGTTCTGGTAATGTGCTATGTAATTTATTTTGTGATGTTTTTGGGATCACCTGAAGCAACAAAGAAGTCATTTCCAGTTGCTAGAGTGAAAGCTCTATTACCCAACTTCGTGGAAGATGAGGTAGATTGCACAGTTTGTTTCTTGAGTTTTTTATTTCTCAGAATCTTTAGTGAGAGCACTTTGAAAAAGTTACTTTGAAACAGCAGAGTTAATTGAGTGATTTTTCTGCACTGTAGAAGATATGGCACATTAAAGAAAAAGAATTACATGAAAATTTTATTTGTATTTTGTATTAGTAAAATGCTTGTCAGAAAAATGTTATGAAACTTGAACTCTGTGTTTATGTGGTTGTTTTTGCTGACTTGGCTTGTGCAAAGATAAAACATTAACTGGGCATAGAACATCTGTGGTTGTAGGGGGATGAGTGGGTATCACTGGATCTTATGCAAGAAAGAAACCAGAACCATTTTACCATGGGTTTTGGTACTTTGACCTTTGCACAAAATGGCCATGGTGCTACACAGCATCCTCCAGATTCCCAAAGATCTCTCAAAAGAAAATGAGGCAAAGAAAGAATGACAAGATGCATAGGACAGTTTGAAGAACAGTAGGCAATTTATACCTACACTGAAGGTGAAAGTCATATTGACATGCTGAAAGAGCATGAGTGTTTTTTCCTGTCTCTAACTCAGATTAGTATTTTCTGTAGGAAGCTTCCTGGGGTACTTTGCAACAACAGAACTTTCCAGCCAGAGAACACATTTCTTCCAGATCAGTGTGATGTTGGGCCTTGAATTTAACAACATTTTAGATTGTTACACAGTGGGTTTCCTCATCACTACAGTTAGAGCTAGCCTACAGTATTGCACTGGCTCTGTATTTTCTGTTTGTGCTCTGTAGTTTCAATCATGTGTTTTACATTTCAGTACTTTGTTTGCAGGCCTTTGTTAACTGGAAGGAAGCACGGCTGACTTGGAGTTTCTTCAAACAGTCCTTCTTGAAGCAGATTTTGACAGAGGGTGAGGCTTTCAAATGTAGTTGTGATGGAGAAGGGCTCATTATGCTGTAGCTTCAGAAAGCTTGAGTGGGGAGGAGGTGTATCATTAAAAACCTGAACTAATGCTGTCCATTTAACTGTCTCTTGATTAGTTAACATCAGAAGTGCCTGTACAAGTATTGGGAAAGATTTAGGGACTTGTCCTCAAGTTTTTTATTTTGATCTTACAGGTGAACGATATGTGATGACTTTTTTGAACGTGTTAAATTTTGGAGATCAGGGTAAGTGTGATATTGTGGAATGGTGACATTTTCTTAGTCACTGCTCTTCACATCATTCTGAAAATGACTTAAAGTGTTTGAAGGTAACTTGAAAGTATGAGAATATTTCAAAGCCTTTTATGACTTTTGAGATATATTTTGGGGAATGCTTGATAGAGAAAAGAATTTAAAGATCACAGAATCACAGAATGGCCTCGGTTGGAAAGGGACATTAAAGATCATCTTGTTCCAACCTCCCTGCCATGGGCAGGGATATCTTTCACTACATATATATTTCTCTTCTCCTGTATCAGTAAATCCTTACATTCCTGTTCTCATTCAGTGAAATACATCAGGATCCACTAACTTCCTCTACAATAAGAATTTTAGAGGTGGTTTGTTGCTGTTATTAGATTCGCATCTGTGTAGTTGATGCTTTTGTCCTACCTTTGCCATCTATGAGCCAGGCTTGCAATTTTAAGTTGTGTTTGCTGTGACTGTCAGAATTTTTAGAGAAAACTGCTTTAATGTTGCACTGAATTCCACTTGTTTTCTCTTTGTTTGATGGAGATGTTAAATTAGAATTCATGTTGTTATTAAAGACTTGGAATTAAAATGCATCCAAAAAAATCACAGATTGCTGCTATTTTTTTTCCAAGGTGTATATGATATCGTGAATAATCTTGGTTCACTGGTGGCCAGGTTTATCTTTCTGCCTATTGAGGAGAGTTTTTATGTCTTTTTTGCTAAAGTGTTGGAAAGAGGGAAGGCTGTAAAGGATCAGAAGCAGGTAAGTTAGTTTTTGATTAATTACATGCTTGATTTTTGTTCTAGATAAGTTGCACCACAGAAGTGTGACGGACAAAAACATGTGTTTACATTTGAGTATTGAGGCTGTTAAAAGTGAAAAGTCGAAGTGGAAAACAAAAATATTGAGTGAGGCTGGACCTAAAAAAAGAAAAGAGAATAGGTAAAATGCCAAAGAAATAAAAATATGCAGTGGCATAGTACTGCCTTGTGTTAATGAAGTGACCATCATCTCCTCCAAACCCTGTGGTGTAAAGCCCTACTGTACTGTGTATTTCCAGATATAGTTAAACCATTATTTGAATCATGAAGTCATACTATTTCTCTTAAATAATTTCTTGATTTACTTGAAAATATCAAAGCTGTTAAGTAATATTTCCAAAGAGTGCAGTTTTGAGAAGAAAATAATTGTGTTTTTCTTGTGCTTGTGAATTGGATGTGGAGTGTTAATGAACAAGAGCTTTGTTCCACAGAGTAATATTCCTGATCAGTCCTGAAGGTCAACATGGGCTGACCTTCCTGTACTAATCCTACTTGCACATCAGCACTCAGTTTAATCCTGTGTTCCAGGTCATTGGTGGGCTAAGGGGGGGTGCATATGTGTATATTTTATATACAGTGGAACTGGAAAAATGATGGGATAATAAAAATATAAAAAAACGTTCCAAGTTAAGCCCATGTGTATGGATAATTCAATAAGGATAAGTTTCACACCTTTTTACACTGTGAAAACTGATTTACTTTTTTCTGTGAAGTAGCATTTCTGTGTGAAAATTACTATTACATTGATTCAGATTCATATAATTGACTACAATTTTTTTCAGGATGATGTTGCTATGGCTGCAAATGTGTTAGAATTGCTGTTGAAACTTGTGCTCCTGATTGGCCTTACCATCAGTGTTTTTGGCTATGCCTATTCTCAGCTGGCTCTGGATATTTATGGAGGCTCAATGCTCAGTTCTGGAACAGGTAAAGATTTATAGAGCTGGCAAAAAAAGCACCATTCTTTAAGAAGAGAAACTGCAGCTATTACAAACTTTTTGGTAAAGCAGCAGATTTTTTTTTTTCCTGTAAAACTCGTATTGAAATTTGTGACTTAGCTTATTAGAACCCAGAACTTGTGCCTTTGTAGTAGTGTCTTTAATATGTAGTCACCTTAAACTAAAATATGCTGAGGGTCTCTAAACAAGTGTGATGAAATTTGGGTCTTTACCCTCCTGCAATATCACATTATTGGAAAAGAACATTTAAAGGATTGTTTGACAAAGCCATGATGTAAAATTGCTGACTCTATCTGCTTAGAACAACAACCTCCCCACCAAAAATCCACACAACAAATGGGAACTAAAGATTTCATAGTTTTAACATAGAAACAGTAATACTCTTTTTTTTTAATAATGCTGAACTGCATAATGGTAACAATCTTGTACATATTGCTGAGTAAGTTTAAGAAATCTGTCCACAAAAGCAATCCAGGAATTGGTAGATTACCTTGGATTTTCAGGACAGAAGGTAGAGTTTCATTTAATTCCTTCTTATTGAAACCTAAACACACAAATTGAAGCCTGGAGTTTTCTTGGGTTCTTTCAGTGGTTTGTCAGTTGACCTGAAGCTGGGCCTGTGTAAGATCACAGCTACAGCTGAGATGGTTCTTGGATGAAGATGTAGCAGCTCCTCAGAGGAGCTTTTTTGTTGTGTTTCTGTCTGGAAGTTTTGCCTGTGCCATTCTGGGAGAGTTCTGGCTTCCTTCTTCCATTGCACATCTATTATCTTTAAGACAAAGTTACAGGGAACATGTGACATGTGACAATATATTGTGTTGAAAGCAGATTTCATCACACCATAACCTTGGATTATTGCTAATTGGGTGTTAAAATTGATTGCAATTACCTCATTCAGTATTAAGGTAATTTTGTAGCTCCAAGGACACTTCCCTCTGTTTAAATTGATATTTTTGTTTTAGTAGACCCTTGCATGTTTGCTTTAGACAGTTATATGTTATTTGGAAGCTGGTGTTTGATTTGTAGAGTGATTTTAAGGAAAACCCCATGTTTGCATAACTAAGAAAAAATGTTAGTAACTTGCATATTGTTTTGAGTTGTCTTGCTGCTGGTTCTGTCAGATTTAGTTTTAATTTTGAAAGCAGATATTGTAAAAGATTGTCATTTTGGACCCTGGCAGCCAACTCTTTTTATGAAGAAAATGTATTCCATCCCTCTTTCTCCTCAGCATGGAATGTGTGGGCCCAATCTTTTAGACACTCGAGTGAGAAGGACTATGTTTAGGAATATGGTTGCAAGTCGGTGACTTGCATGTAATTTTATTTTTTTACTTCATGATAATGTGTGAAAATGAAATGCTGAGCATGTGCACTGCCTTATTTGACCAAATATTCAAGGATATATAATTTGGATGGGTTTTTTTCCTTTGAGTGCTCTCTAATATCATGCTTTTATGCAAATTTGGAAAAAACATCTTCAGCTCTGCCCCACACCTGCAGTGTATTTACTGTCCCTGGCTGGTCTTCAGAACTGAAGTAGGAGGAAACTCAAAAATAGGAACTACATTTCTGCCATCAAGAAGGAATATTCATGGATGTGCATTAGCCTGTTAAAAAGCATGGGATTTTTTTCAGTGTTATAATTTCTAAAGAACAAGAAAAAGATGAGTTTGAATGGAGAATTTTTAAATCATGTCTAAATTATCTCTTGCCCCTAACAACTGGAATATCATTTTTCATCTAGCACAGTTTTGAATGTGTTGAACAGCCTTCCTGTTTTTCTTAGTGTTGAATTCAAAATATACATTTTAATGCTTCTAATACCTCAGTGACTGTTGGATTAATTTCCACCAATTTGTTTACAAGAGAATACCTGAGTTATGATAAATATCAGTTTTTAATTAGAAAATGTTTTTTAATTAAATACTTTTAAAATGGATATCTTTTCTGCTGGTGAAATAATAACTGTTATTCTTAGATGGTTTAGCTTTTATTTTTGTTTTTATTTTGCCTTGTTTATTTGTGTTCTTGTCGAGATATCTTCATTGAACAAGTTTCCATTATTAGTAATAGCGTTACAACTTGTGTCAGTATCAGTGGGTGTAAAAAAATGTGGTTTGATAAAAGAAATAAGTATTTATTTGTCTAATGTGTTTTAGGTCCAGACCTCCTCAGGTGTTACTCCTTATATGTCCTATTCCTCGCTGTCAATGGAGTAACAGAATGTTTCACGTTTGCTTTGATGTGCAAAGAAGAGGTGGACAGGTAGGAGACTGTCCTCACAATATTCCTGTAAATTTAGTTCTGTTGACCTTATAAAGAGATTGGTCCTTTTGAAACTGGCATAAAAATATCCTGCCCCATTGAAAAGCAACTCTGTAGCAAATGTTTAAATCTTTGGGTAAAAAGGTCAGAAATTAATAAGTAAAGATTGGTACATCACTAACTGAGAAAAGTAATTTAAATGTGTGTTTTCTGTACAAATGAGCTTGAAGTTTTACTTTTTAAGGTAATCACTTGACTCGTTAAAACTTTGCAACTATTAAAATTTTTATGTACAGTTATTGTACATGGACCTAGGAATGATCTAAATTATGGGTGTAAATTCAGTAGTTTATCTACTGTGTAAGAGGTTGAACTAGGTGACCTCCTGGATTATTTCTAAATTCTGTGTTCAGGCTGTCCCTCATGTGGCCCTTCCAAACTACTTCAGTGAGC
>WEIV01008081.1:24168-41309 GCA_013390005.1 Calyptomena viridis
AAGATAAAATCTGTTCCTCATTTTAGAAAATAAAAGATCATTAGTAAATGAATACTGTAACTGTTTGCAATGTTAAATCTGGTTTCTTTTTTCCCTAGGTACAATTTTGTTATGCTGGCCCTGTCTTTTATATTTCTGTGCATCTCTTATTTCTTGACCCACTGGTATGGCAGTATAGGCTTTATCCTTGCCAACTGCTTTAACATGGGAATTCGAATAGCT
Source organism: Calyptomena viridis (assembly GCA_013390005.1). Lineage (NCBI taxonomy): Eukaryota > Metazoa > Chordata > Aves > Passeriformes > Eurylaimidae > Calyptomena > Calyptomena viridis. The sequence goes on from WEIV01008081.1 coordinate 24,391, forward strand.
CACAGCATCCACTATATCTGGGATTACTTCAAGGAAAGCACTTACAGACCTCTGGCAGGTTTGCTTCCCTCACCCTTTTTGGTGCTCATTTATATCCTCAGTGGAGTCATCACTGGTTTCTCAGAGGTGAGCATCTTCCCCTTCTTCTCCCTCTGAACATCAGTGTCAAGTGAGTTTTGTGTCCACAAGCAGAGATGTACCATTAGGAACAAGGGCTTTTGAGCATAGGCTGGAGGGTTTCCATTGTAGGCAAGGCAAGATATAATACTTAGAGATTTTGTCTCTCTATCAGTTATCTCTGCCACCTGTACAAGGTACATCTCACTAGTAAAATAAAATTTAACACATTTCTACTGTATGTAGATAAATCCATGTGCATTAGATAGTAATAACTGGAATTTTTGCAGTAGCACCAAAAAATTCTTATTAAAAATTCTGTAAGAAAAAAGTGATTAACAATCAAAACAAGAACAGAAACAAAAATTTTCAAGAGCACATTTATCACATTTATTCAGACCACAAGATGGTAATTGCATATACTAATTATGGAGATGGTAGGTTTTCAGTGTACGAAAATTTGACAGATTGAAAATCCGTTATGCCTGAGAGAGAAGAGCTTTATATTTTGGAATGGGAAATTTCCAGTTTTGTTAGAAAATAGCCTAGTACATTGCTGCAAAGCAAAGCAGCAGACTTGTGTGATAGAACCAGTGGAGGCTTTGTGTCAATTTTGTATCAATTTTGTGTCAATTAACATAATTCTGCTTGCCAGATAATAGGAACTTCCTCCTTTACCAGATACCTGCTAACTGCTTGTATTTTGCTGACAGAATTCCCTTAAGAGCAGAAGTGCTGTGACTACTAAAGATGAGTTATTGTGGGTCAGTGCATGTGGCAAAACTGCACTCAGCTTGAGGGAGGCGTAGCCAGTTCAGGAGAGGTGTTGGACTTTATTTTTTTTTTTGACAGTAAATNTTTTTTTGAGACAGTAAATCTACTTTGAGCTGACTGGTTTTCCTGCAATTGCCTGTTTTCTTTGTTGTAGGTGTTGTTCTGCTGTGATAAGGGTTGGATGGCAAGGCTGATCCATATCAGTGTGGGTGCTCTGTGCTTTGCAGCAACCCTCGTTACGATGTTCTGCACAGAGACCAAGCTCATCCACTTTGTCAGAAGCCAGTTCCTCTCCCGGTATTTGAAGAAAGGAACATGACATGCCCCTGTGCAGAACAGTTCTTGTATGTGCTTGCAGTAAAGGGCTGTATTTTTCCATAAGATCTGTATGGGAAAAGGTTTTCACATGTGTTTGGAAGCATTGATATTGGAGTGGCAATGCAGAAGATTGCCAGCTGAATGTTGTTTTGTCTTCTGAATTGGTCAGCACAGTGAAAGAGAGATTAATATTTTTCTCTTTATGCACCATTATTTTCCAAGCTTTTCTTCAAACAGCCTCTTAAGTAGTGAATGAAGATCTAAGATGCACCTTCTGTTTCACAGACTTCACACAGGGAGCTCCTGTTCCTAGCAGTGGGCAGTGTGTGTGTGAAGACATGATGTGGTTTATATCTTAAGGTGTAGTGAAGAATGCTCTTATTTGCCATGGGAGGCTGCTTAGCTGGTGAGAAAACAATCTGACAAAAAAACCCCAAACAACCAAACCAACACAGAAACCCATAAAACAAAACAGAAGCTGAGGAAAACACTAGGGCAAGGACCAAAAGCAATGTAAGTGTTGCTGGAGCAGAACAGTGTGGTGCAGTGGGATTGAGTTGTCAGTGTTTTGAAGTGTAAAGTGGTGAACAGAAAGTCCTGATGCTTACAAGTAAATTAATGGAAGACACAGTATGTGACCATGCTGACTATGGGATTAATTTATTCAGCATATTAATTTCTGAGGGCACTGATTAATTTGTCAAAAATACTCTGAAGCCTCAGCTGAAAGGAGAACAGGCGTTTGAGCAGTGTCTTACAGGAGGTGTTAAGTACAATCACTGATGCTGAAGTTCCAGAAGGTTAATCATAAAACTTTTGTTCATTCCATTGTTTTTTGGTTTTGTCTGAGACTTTAAATGCCAGCATGAATTTGTCTGAATAAAAGTTATTTCGTTTTGTCTGAAATTGAATATTAAATATGTTTACTAAGGATTTTTTACAATGATTTATGAAGCTTTCATTATTGGGTAGAAAATACCTTTCATTGCAACATTTTCCTCACATCTTGTTCCCTTGTTCAATCTTTATCTTCGGATTGATTTTTTTTTGAATTGTTGAAAATTTGGACGTTCAGTACTTGTAAAATTCCATGTAAGGTTGTTGGTTTGAGTTTACTAATGGTGTATTTTATTTCTAGCCTAGGATCTGAATTTGGCAGTTTCAGAACATACAAGTGGCAGGTTTATAATGATTGGTGTTCCCTTTGCAGTGTTTGGATGGACCAGAAAATGTTACGTGATGACAAATGTGTGCTCAGACATGTACAGTTGAAAGCTTTTAGTTTAATTATGTAGCTCTTCTGCAGATCCACAGTGCCCAGGGTAAAAGGCTTTCTGGCATCAGTGTCTTCAGCTTGCTAGTTAGAAATATTTTCTAAACTCTGTTAATTCCCACTTGGAAAATATCGTCAAAAATACTTTATGTAAGAATTTGGTGATTGCAAAATTATCACAGAGAAGCCAAAATGTAACAATGGAAGGGAAAGGTGCCCATCCTCAGCTAAGGGCAGTGTCTCCATTGCCTGGCTGGAAAGGAGTAGATAGACTTGCTTATTTTTCTTAGGCTCTTACAAAAACTATTAAAATAAACTCAACGTTATTCAGTCCTGTTAATTGAGTTCAGTACTTCTTTGCCTTTTAAATTTTTCTCTTCTGAATGGTCTTGCAGCTTTTTTTCTCTTTTCTGTCAGGTGTGGAGTTTGTTATGAAGTACAACTCCATATGTTGTAGAGGGTTGGAACTTTTTTACTACGAATGTCCATACAGTTTCTTTGCCTTTACTCATTGATAGCACAGACAAATCAAGACAATTGAACATATGGACTGGTTTTTAAGGTATGTCTTTTTCTGTATGTCTTTGAGACCTTAGTGTGGGAATACCTCAATGTGTGTAGTTCTTGGAATGAGATATTTTGTATGGCCCTGCACTTACAGTGCTTTGGAGGTCGAAGAACTTTTCATACAAAGTGAGCTCGAAGTCCTGCTGCCTTGTCTAGTCTTACAGTCCAGCTCCACACTGATCCCACTGCTACTTACAATGTCATAAGTAGGGTGGTGTGAGATCTCACTGTTCAAATGGCTGTCTAGTCTCAAATATTTTTTAACATAAATGCGACGTATGCATTTAAAGACAAGTTATACTTTTAAACTAATTTGTTTTATTTCATATTGGAAAGGCTTTCAGCTATCTCTTGTGTTTCAAGTGAATGCAATTTCATCTGAATCAGGAAGACATTTAAGGTGGCTTAATGATTGCTCATTTGCAAATTAAGGACACATTCCTCTTTAAACATCATCTGTAAACTGGTTGACTGGGGTTTTGTGATGTGGGATATTTTATTTTTAATGTATTTTATATGGCAGGAAACTGCAAGGAAAGGCAGGAAGTAAAGACCTCAGAAGCTGTCTCCTGCTTTCTTATTTATCTGTGGGATCCTTCATGTGGAAGCTGTTAATTGCTTTATTGCTATAAAGCAGCAAACTGTCAATCTCAGGGACATAGTTGAGATTGAATTTGACCATATTTCCCTTTTGTTTGTAGTTGTTAGTCCGTTAAAAGGACAATTTTCTAAATTTTCATGAAGCTGTTTTGTAGTGTCAGTTCAAGCCAAAGGAAAATGAAAAGATTTTCTTTGGAGAAGAAGTTACGACTTGATGCTTTGTGATGTGTTTTTCTTATTAGTTGGATGAATGACTTTGAAAAAACTGTGTAATGGTTATATAATAAGGTAACACCAAATAAAATTTGTTTCCTTTACATTTTGTTTTTGTCTTCCACTTGAGCGTTATTGGAGTTTTATTTGTACTTCTGATGCTTGGTTTGGATTTTCTAAGATATTTTATGTATAAATTCATTTATCAACCTAAATTTACACACCATTTCCTAACACACAAATGCACACACATATGAAATTTGGTGTAGTAGTTTTGTGAGAAGTGGCATCATTATAGTCACTCTTTTCCTCTTTGTTTCTGCCAAAATGTATGTTTGTATGGATTCAAATGACCAAGTTCCTTTGTTTGCCTTTACAATGCATTTTTGTGATAAAAGCTGTTTAAGTGGCCAGGAATAAATCTGATACTTAATGAAGTTTTTCAGCTGAATTAGACTGTGACTGGCAATACTACTGTTTGGAACCAACCAACTGACCAATTGTTCAAATGTTGTTTTTTCCTAGTATTGTAAATATTTAATTTGTAAAGAAGTAGGGCAGTGGGAGCGTATTTTTAGGAAAAGAAATTAGGAGTTAAAGCTTTACCTTGATGGTTATTCTGCTTTATCAGGCACAGAAGACAATAGATCTAACTTTGAATGTTGACCACAGTTTAGCACCCAGAGAGGGTGTTGGTTTTTAGTTGGTGTGAAGGATTGCCTGAGTGTAAGTACCTTGAGGTTAGTCCTAATTCCCTGGTTTCTGGATAATGCTTCTATCTAAACTTTTAAATTCTTTGTGGATTTCACATTTCTTGCCATTTGAATATCATACTTGGTGGTGGTTTAATTACCTTATTTTAAAGATAATGCCGAGAGAGAGGATCTGAGGCGTTTTGAACCATATCAGCACATCAATAGATCTGCTGAGATGTAATGGTTCTGTTCAGCACAAAATGCATAATTCATCTGCATTCTGATAGTGCTATGGAAATGGAGTTCATTTTCATTGTAAGCTTAAAATGAAGTTGAAGCTCTGCACATCTGATGTACAGCTGGGCCATGCAAACTGAGTGCAGGGCCTGCTCAAAAGCATTGGCAGCTGGAGGATCTAAAGCAAACACTGATAGGAAGTGCTTATCTCTGTTGCAATTTGGATTGCTTCCATGGAAAGACGTTTGTTCTCCTTAGTTTCTGGATCCTAACTGGTTCATGCACTACCTTGCTCTGATCTAGAAGGAGGAGTGAACCCTTTTCACCTGGGGTCTGTAAGTGCACACTGCTGTAGTGAGCTTTGCTCACACAATCTGGTCGGTGTGAACTTTCATGGGCAGCTAAGGTAGGATTTTCTTCTTGTAATTGTGGGGAAAGGTAAAAGAACTTGGTTTTTTTCTTTGTCAGACTTCCTGTATAGCTGTGGTAAGTGAGCCTCTGACAGAGCTCTGTGTTGATTTGCTGGCTGGGGTTTGTGATTTACAGATAATCTGTGTTCAGTGTAACTTATTTCCAAGGTTCTGTGCCATCCCACTGGTCTAAGATAGTGGAAAGGAACGTGACCAAGAGGACAGATGTGTTACATCTGTGGCCCACTTAATAACACTGAAATAATGAAAGCTGTGTCAAGAAGAGAAAAAAATTGAGAGAGATAGCAGTCCTTAAACACAGCTACGGTGTGTGAGTAGCTCTAATTCACTAAACAAGAACCATATGTTGTTCTTTGCAATTCTTTGGAGAGACTACTCCAAAAAGGGAAGAATGTAGCAGAGCCTGGGAGAAGACTACAAGGTTTAGCTCTTAACATTCTTGAATGCAGGAGTATTTCAGACTCTTCCATCCTTGTAGCTCCCCCTTGGGAGAGGGTTGTGTGTGAAAAGTGCACTGATGCTGTTCCAGAGGGATGTACTTGTGTCTTGGAGGGCAACTGCTTGTGGGGAAGTGCCTTGATTTCCAAGTGATCACTTGGAAATAAGTATCTTCAATTCCTTTTATTTTATTCCTGTTGCATTCCTATGTTGGGAAATGATCCATAACCAACTCCTGTATGTAGGTATCTTCCTTATTTGCTGTAAAAAGGCAGCTTATCCAGTCTCAAGGTGAAAATGCAGTAAGTCACCAGAGCCCTGCACTGGGCTGGAATGAGGAGGGTGTTGGTCACTTTGCTGAAGGCTCTATCTTGGCCTACTTGCCACCCCTGACAGCAAGGAGTGAGCAGGGAGCAAATTAAGGTTGCACAGAGAAATTTAGTTGTGGCTTCTTCTCAGTTCTAGATGTTTGACTTGGCAGTACTAATGTTTTCCTAATGGAAAAGCTTTCTGGGAGTCATTTTATAAAACAAGTGCCATAAAATGCACTCATGTGCCTGGTTTTTAGCAGCCTCTCGGCGTGGGTGAGATGGTGTGGTATGAGGAAAAGGAAACATAGCCAAGTATGGTAGGTGTGCAAGGAACACAGTGCTCTTGTGAGGAAAGGCCTTTAGTCTGTGAGTTACTTCTCTCTGGATGCATTTCTGTCATTGCAAACAAAACTCTGAAGTATGTCTCTGCACAAGTTCTGTAGGCAGCCAGGAGAACATGCTTGGAAGAAGCAGAGTAAGCCCATGAAGTAGAGAACACTTTGCTATAGACTGCTTGTCATTTGCTGGTCAAGTAGGATTTATTTATGCATTGAAAATAGAGACAATAGTTTGTGGTAATATTCTTTTTCACTCTCTCTGTAACAGTCCTCCCATTTGAGGTTGACTCTGTATTAGCCTGTGGAAAACTGTTTTTCTGTGGTTCTTTCAGAATTGTGCGGATCAGTTTTAGTATATTTTTTTCACCCTCAAATGACTTTATTACACAGTAGCTTTACCCATGTTCCTCTGGGAGCTCTTCTGAAGCACAGGGTGAGGATCAGGGAGGAGCTACAGCTTCACTCGAGTCCTGTTCCACACAGCAGGGTTGGATGAGGACTGAATGGAGCCTCCCCTGCTCAATAGGAGGTAGGTCTGATGTCCCATGACCTGGGTCTCTCGCTGCACAGCTGTGAGTACCTTGCCTCAGGTTTCCAAAGAGAAGTTCAGAGAGCTGCAAAAAAAACCTGTAGTAAAGCCAGGCAGTATAGGAAAGTTAGGATTGCCTTCTTGAGACAGCAACTCTAGGATTCAGGAGGAAAACCAAGTATACATTCCTGAATGTAAACACAGAGTTGGAAGGTAGCAACTTTTGAGCCCTAAAGGTTTTTGGGGAGCTGCAGAGATTCTCTGCTGAACCACCTGCTCTGAGTTTTACTGAGTGTTGTGTGTGTACTGTGCTTCGTAGTTTTTTTAAATTTCACTGGTTTTGTGCATCTAAACCAATAGATGATTTATCTTCTCGAAGTTGGATTTTTCATAGAATCATAGAATAGTTTGGTTTGGAAGGGACCTTTAGAGGTTAACTAGTCCAACTACCCTGCCACGGACAGGGACATCATACCCTGCTTATGGAGGCTATTTCTAGTTCATGAAAGGTGCCTGAGTGAAATGGCTCAGAGGAAGGAATGCAAATCTGTGGAGTGCAGCTGAGCCAGGTGTTTTGGAGTGAAAGGCAGAGACTGAAGCAGAAAAGCAGAATAACAAACTGAAAACAAATGGACAGTGTATGGGTTTGGTACCTGGGCATTCAGGGTACTCAGAATTCCACTGGGACTGGTTGCTTACCAGGTGGGGAGGACTTTCTCCCCATCCAGAGGAAAATTTAGGGATGTAGGTCATCTTAAAGCTATTTTGGTATGGGAGAAGGAAGCTTTCCTGGTTGAAGATGCATAGAGGAAGGCTGAAAAAGCATTTGTGATCTGTCAGGGGAGCAGTACATCCAAGGCAACACTAAGGATGCTGCAGTATGGGCCTTGAGGTGAGCTGCAACCAATTTGACTTAATCTGTTACAGTTAGGAAAAGGAAAATTAGTCTCTCTAGGGTAAGAAAAGGTGGATTTGAAAGCAGAGGTTGAATTATTAAAGAAATGGGAATGGAATTGGAGTGGAAGAACAGAAGAAAAGTAGTGTAGAGGAATGTGTGCTGCAAAAAGCCTGTGTTCAGCATCTGGGGTGAAGTGAGTGCAGACGGCGTGTGATGAAGGACATCCAAAAGGCTAGACAGTAAAAACTCCAGCTGTGCAGTTAGTTGGGCAGTGGAAAAAAGTTGAAGTAGGTTCAGAGGGATAGTTAGAAACTATATTGTGATCATTCAGCTTGCTAGAGGAGTCACCTGGTCTTTGAAGAGAGCATTGCAGGAAGAGCAAGGTGTGATGGGATTTGTCAGGGCAGAATTTAGCCCAGAGGACCTCAGCCCTTGGGACTGAAGTGGAGGTTGTTGGTGTATTCCAGAGGACACTGGTGTGGATATACCAAGTTTCCTGGAAAACACATACCCTCTGTCTCCCCATGTTCTGCATCCAGACTTAGACCCTCTTACTAACCAGGCTAACTACTACTGCTGCAGTTCCCCTCTGCTAACCCACATGGGTTTGCAGCCCTGAGGCAAGAGAAGGGCAGAAATTGTGGGTGGTGGCAGATGGATCAAAAACTCTGACACTGCCAGAAGCAGCTGTTGCACCAGTAGTGTAAGTGAGAACATCCATCTTTGTTAGGGATCATGGGACACAGGGAGTACATGGTCCTGAGGGGTCACATTGAGGTGCAGACCATTCTTTCCCCAACAACATGCATGCTGCCTGAAGGGACTCAGACTGGAGAAATAGGAGGCCCACATTTACCGTGGTGTGTCCTAAGTTTAATGAATTGGAGAACAGGAAGATAAAATTAGAAGGGTTTTGCACTGATTATGTATTGCAAATAGAAGTGTGTTACTATTAATGTTTGCTATTAAAATAACAGAAAATTTGGTGCGTTAAATGTGGACTCAATCTTCAATGAGCAAAGAAAGGCAATTGGTAACTGTTGGTTACTTGTAGATCCTCTTCCTTTAAACAAAGGGGGGGGTGTATGATTTACAGCCATTTGGGTAAATGGAGAAACAGAAATGAAAGGGAGTGTCCCTTCTCATGGAGGAGGGGAAACTTCAGCCATTAAAAGAGTAATAGAATACTCAGAGAAATCACCCTTTTCAAAGAAGGGCATGTGCTGAGGGAGTGGTAAAACATCCTCTGGGGACATGTGGCTCCGTCCCCAGGGGTTATACAGGACTATATGTGAAAAGGTACTACCAGCTGTAATTGCAGAAAGAGCTTGTGCTGTGTGTCAGAAAGAAATAACAGGATTAAGAATAGACCCATCTTGGAAGAAGTGATTTAATCAATTTAGTCACAATTTTGAAAGAATGAATAAAAAATGTAGTAACCTAATATCCACTTTACATTCTTATGGTTTATTTTGCAGGATGATACTACCAGCATTATTGGCTTGAAGAGAAGTAGCTCAGTGTAGTGGGGATAATGTTGACTTTGTTCATGTCCCTTCAAGCAAGTGTAGCTGCAGAGATACTCCAGGAGAGGTGAATAAAACAGAAGAGAAAAGGTTTGAGACAAAGGAGCACAAAATACCAACAGTACTTTAGTAAGGAGTTCAGAGAATTGTGGAATTTAACATGCATATGAAGTAAAAATTACTAATGAAATAGTCAAATCAAACTGGGATAGAGGTAAATGAAAGGAAGTTTGTACAGGTAAGTGTTAAAGGAGGTTTGTATGTTTGTGCTAATCAAGGTTTGCTCCCTCCCTCCCCTTATGGGTGTATCTGTAATATTTTAAGTGTTAACCATGATTTCAGTTGATAAGCATAATTGCTGTTGATAAAACTGACTGTAAAATGAATACATCTATTAGAATAAAGGGAAAACTGATAGAGGTACCTGTAGTCCAGTAACAATATCAGACATCTTAACCATGAAAGAAATCTTTTTTCAGTGCAAGCTTTAAGAGTTTAGAGCAAAGACTTCTGTGATGAGTGTGTACCTAGGAAACATGATGGTTCCTGGTAGTTACTGTTCTTTATGACCGTTACAGAACACTGCTGTAACAATTGTTTTTACTAAATACAAGTTAGCTGTTTGTTGAAGGGGAAAAGTGGAACCAATGTGTATCAAGCAAATGGAGAACAGACATAAGGAGATCACAATATTATTCAAGCTTACTGACTAGAATATCAGCAAAAAGATGGTAAGTAGTTTGGTGCCTGGATACAATTAATGCCTTGCAAAAGTAAAAAAAAAAAAAAAAAAGTAAAATAGATAGGTCCATCAAATTTAAAAATAACACCAATAGTAATACTCTTAATTTTTCTTCAGTGTATTATAGTATTTCTCTGTCATTAAAAATTACAAACAACAGTGATGGCATATGAACTTACAATTAAAGACTCACTGCCATGGAATATTAGCTGAAGACATCCCTTGACTACAAAAGAGTTTCATGAAGGAAAAAAAGTTAAATGAGCTTTACAGTCCAAAAAAGAAAACAAGCACAAATGTAAGTGAAAGCTACTCATGCAGAACTTGAGCAAGTCATTACATGCAATTACTCTTAATCTTTGGCACTGCAATTAGTAGTTGTTTTGATGCCATATCTCAGTTATCAATAAATCACCTGGCCACATAATTGTTTCCATGGAAATGTCAAAACCTTGATCAATTCCTGTGCCATTTGTTGGCATCACAAACTGCTGATGTTTGTATGGGTTATGACAACAGGCACTGACTGCCAAATGCATTTTGCCCAGATAATGTAGGTGTGTATGTCAAACAAATCTGTACACGTGTTAGATCATAGACCAAAGAAAATGTTTCTGTTACTACACAGCAAGCATTAAACATCAGGGAAACCCAGTTTTGCATTGATGTATTCATAAATATTTATTAAATTAGCAGTTCTTGAAGACCATTTCTTGTTGAGCACCACAGGTAGCTTGTATTTTACCTCTGAAATAATTAGTAAAACTGTCTGTCTGGGAGTTTGTTTCCTTGTTTGTCTTGTGGCAGAGTGCACAGGATCGTGGTGACTGTGACAACTCATACACAGTCAGGATGAGATAAAGGGATTGTGATAACCTTTGGCCAGGGGAATGGTGCTCTGGTGTTCCTGATGGGTCACAACACACTGGTTATATGTCAAAATGTGCTGTGTCTTGGATACATGCAGTGACTTAACTTTGTTCTTCTTTTTAGAAGATCACTTGAGAAACTGTATAGAGTGTACCTGCTGAACACTATTGGTTTTGTCAAATCAAGAATGATTTTTAAAAAATTCAGATTTCATGATTTCTGCACAAGTGAAACAATTCATTGCATGTCCTTCCTCCACTCCCCTCCTGACTGTGTCCAGAGTGGTGCACAGCAGTTCTCTGATACACTGACTGCCAACCATTGCTGAGATCACACTGTTGGCAAAAACGCCAACAAAAAGAATTCCCCCTCTGCATATTCTATCTCATTGTTCCCCTCTCTCTTGATGCCATCTATGTTTTCCTTCTAGTTCCTTTGCTGTAGTGACCATGGGACCACAAGGAGATATTTTTTTGTGCATTGAACTGTGAAACATTTAGATGCATGTTCCAGTTGATCCTTCAGCTCAGTCATTTATTATTTGAGAGAAATCTATCTGTAGCAATTCACAAAAGGTTTAGATGTCATCAGTTACTTCATTACCTAATCCTGGACTTAAATGTTTGTGTTCAAGGTAAGAAAGTGTTCATCTGATCACAGAAAATAAAAAGCATAGATCAATTATTTTAACAATATCTCCCTACTTTGGGCATTAATATAAGTTCTGAAGTTGTAGAAATGACCTGTTGCTAAAGTCTGGAAAAGAAAGGATCAAAGCCAGGAGGTGTTAAGCAAATACACTTTTCCAATAATAAATGGATTCTGTCACCTGAATTGAAATATACTACCTGAAACTAAAAGATCCCTGATTACCTTTAACAGTTTATGAAAGGTTAGTGGTTATTTGGATTTTTTTTCCCTGCAGCTGTGAATTAGATGGAAAAATACTGCAGCTGAACATAACATTGTTTTGTTACTAGAAAATTCACTGCTGGCATTGAATTCAGCCTGGAAAAGTAAAGAGGTCATGACACAACATCTGTTTTGTGGAGAGCATAGTTATAACCAACAGTAATACTGCAAACACCAGAGTGGAAAAAATAACTCCAGAGCAGAGATGCTGTAATGATGCCTTTTTGACCATGGTTTTATAGACTGTGGTAGGTGGATTTCCCATTAGATATGTGTTTGGAAAGTAAATTTGAACAAAATACTCATGATGCTCAAACATAAGGTGGAGCTGTTTCTTTGTGATAGAATTTCTACCTCACCATCTCCACATCTTCCTTCTTTTTTTTCCTCCTTACCACATTTTCAGTGTTGCCAGTGATTTTACAGGCAATATGCTGGAGGCATGTGACTAAGGTTTGTTAAATTCCTGTAATGATTTACATTTGCTCTTAGATTTCATTTTTAACTAATACAATCCATATGAGATATGAGAGGATCTCACCCTGCACTTAGCTTTGGTTTATCCTCCTCACCCTATTGCTAATCTGAACTGACTTTAATTCCCATACCTTAGCTCCTTTGGGCTGTTGGAATACCTTCTTACCTCTTCCTTTGAGTGATGGCCTTTGTGTATCAGAGACAAGTCACTCTCTGGACTTTTCAGGTTTTTTGACTATACCATAATATTAATTTTTTCTTTTGTGTTGATGCTTTCTACAGACAAATCACTCCAATAATTAAGAAAACTTGTAGGTAACGTGTGTGTTTAAAGCATTGACACCATTAGGCACCTGCTTTGCATGTTTGAATTCTGATCAGCTTTTCCTGTCTCCTAAAGCCAGACAGAGATAATTCCAACCTAAAATAAAACCATGATCTGGCAAAACGAGAAGTGTTAGGGACTACTTGGAATTGCTGGTGCAAGTTGTCAGGTCTTGGAGCACTGGCTAAGGCAGTTTGCTGTACCTGTCTGTTCTTTGGTGAGGATGGAACAGAGGCCAGCAGTTTGTAGATTCTGTTTTTTCTGGTGTTCTTTGAGTTAGAGTGTGTGAGTTAGTCATGTGGGACTTACAGCAGATCCAATTCTTCTTAATATTGAAAAGATCAATATTAAATTGTAAGATCATTATCAGAGAACTTCATGCATTAAAAGATAATTTCTACAATAAAAAAATGTAAGGCACATAAATATCAAGTACTTCTTGTCCATTCCATGATGTCATTTCTCTATCTTTACTAACAATTTTAAGTTGTGGTTTCTGGTGAGCATGTGCTGAGGGTAGGCAGTGGTCTGATATCCTTGGAGGCAAGGTTCAAAGTTAAGAGAAATATTTTACAGTTACTTTATTGACACCTGTGGCGCTCTGAGCTACTGACCCTACTAAAAGTATCATAGTATTGCATTTCTGTGCTTTGGAGGAATGATTTGAAATGCAGTGCTCCCAGGGGAGAGTTGGACACTGCAGTTGCAGGCAGCCTCCAGAACTGAGCACCCTTCTCCTGTGCTCGTAAAACCTGTCCTGTGCCTGAGTTGCTTTTTGCTTTCCCCAGATCCTGACTTGCAGAGCTCTGGACTCTTACCCGTCTTTGCTAAAAGCCCACTCATCGATCCTTCCATTAGCTGGCTCACTTTGAAAGTCTCGGTTGTTGATTTGAAAGCTGCCCTGTGAACTGGCTGTGTTGAGTGATTTAACTGGGATTTAATTTGGAGCCAGCAGCTCCAAATGTAAGATGCACTTTGTGTGTGTAGCAAGTGGTGTTACATAGCTCTGAGAAAAACTCATCACACACACATGAAACAAAGCAAACTGTGGCAACACTTGGGGATAATGAAGGTTTCTTTATCCTCAGGTTTTGCAAACACTTAAGGTATTGAGTAGTCATCTTCTGTCAATGCTCTTAGGAGTTGCTGTCCATAAGGTCACCTGTAGCTAGTGAAGCAAAATCCTTTCTGAGGTCATTCTTCTTTCATTCAGTTATGTAATAGAAAAGTTGACTCTCCAACCCCAACCCTGCAGAGGTAGATACAATATCTACAGTGCCATTTAACTTTTTCAGCCCTGTTATGCTGTGTATTAGTCAGAGTTCATTTATTTCATTAGTTTACTTTGTAAAGCAATTACATAACTGTTACCACAATAGGACTAGAATGGTGTTTTACATTTACTAAAATAACTTGGCAATTAATTTCAAATGATCTCTGTGCAGTAATCTCCTACATATAATAGAATTATTCAAATGTCTGTGAACACTTTACATGCAATACTAGAGTGAATGAGATCAATCAAAAATTAATTGCATCCAAGGCATCAGTATAGCCTTCTGGGATCAGCTGAATACCAGTATGTCACAATAAAGTCATAATAATTGATGTAGCATTGAATGGTGCCTTTGCTTCTCCCTTATAATGGCAATTTTATTAGCTGAGAAGGCTAGGTGGAAAAATGAAAAGAAAAGAGAAATGAGAGTAAGTTAAATACCAGCTAGTGGCCATTAACTTTGATTTAATTCTGTGCTTATGTGGTTTATCATCCTGACATGTTCTGTATGCTTAAAAAAGCTTGTCCTTGTTTTGCACAATTGCACTTTCACTGTATTTCCTATTTATATATGTGTAGAGAAAATGGAATGTATGGCTCAGTATTCAGTTGTCAGCCCAAAATATGTCTTCTGAACTTTTGATTCGATGACTTGGGCATTTAACATGAAAAGTATCTCTCCCAGTAAATGTTTGGTTTCTCTTTTCTTTCTCAAGGTGTGACTCTGATGATTTATGTTGTAGAAGTAGCGCTGGATATCAAAATATTTAGTAATTCCTCTTTTTGCCAGGAGATTTCTTCTAAGTTTTTAGGGGTTTTTTCAGTCATAAAGCAGGACTGTTGCTGTATCACAACTATTGAAGAGCTATTGAACTGGCTCCATACTTTTTTTTTTGTGTGTATTAGGGAACAAAGAGGAATTACTTAGCTTCAATTCAACTACACACTTTTTATTATTTTCAGACAATCTGCGAAATAGCCAAGTTTGTTTACCTTATTTGAAAACTGCAGTGACAGTCATCAGGACTAAAAAGACAGTTATAAAGGAAGAATTTTGGACTTAGGTGAATTTTTTTCCCTTTTTATGTTTGCTGTCATTTTTTAACACATCACTGCTTGTGTCTATGCCTGCCACTTCGTGGTGCTTCTTTGTAATGCTATTAGGTAGCCAATGCATTTTTGACTGACACAAAATGGTTTGGTCCTTTCTAGTCCTCATCCAGGATCCCAATCAATAATCACTGCTTTCTCAAAATGAAAGGTGGAGGAGCTGCTGGAGCTCATACCAGGAGTCTGTGATGATGTGCTGCATTAATAGTGTCAGAAATGCAAGTCTTTTTTCCCTAACTGGACAAAAAGAGAATAAAACAGAAGAGAGCAGAAGAGGAAGCCATCAAAGAAATACTTCATCTGTCAGCATTTGCTCAGTAGTTTTTCTGCTCTTCCTTCTGCCCCTTCCAGGGTTGTGTGCTCTTGCTTATCCTTCTTTATGCTCATGCCTGTGTTTGAAACCTTGCTGCCTGAGTTGTGGTTTGGACAGTTGTGTGTTCTTGTCTGAGGGGGTGATCTTGCACTGTAGAGAATGTATATTTCCTGTTTCTTCTGCAATACAGAAATGCAGTCCTTTTGCAGCCATCTTCTCTAGGGGGTGACATGGTGCAAAAATGAACAAGAAAAACACAATGTTGCTCTGGGTGAGGGGGAGGTAAATGGTAGCAGTTGTTTTGTCTTGTTCTATGGCAGAGGGATCTGAAAACAGATGTTGAAAATAGTTAAACACGCTCAACTTGTAGGGCTGTAGCTAGTTACTCAGGGGGGAAAAACATTCAAACACAAGGTGGAAATGCAGATCTAGGGAAAAAATTCTGAGCTGTCAGGGTTCATGAGTACTGAAAGTGATGTAAGAGGCTGGAAGGCATATTGGAACCTGAGAGCTGGCAAATGGAGCACTGGAGGTTAATGTAGGACTAAGTCCACATAATGTGACTTTTCCCCCATGAGGTTGCCTGCATTACAAAATGCTGTTTTATCTCGCTCCCTTTGGTGTTACATCTATCCAGTCTTCTATTGTTACTTCATTTTACTGCTAAATTCTTAAAAGCAAGAGCAGACTCAAATCTGCAAAGCTGTTGTGCTTGAGGATAGGCAGGAAAACTGAGTTTTCGCTCTGAGCGAGCCTCAAATGAGTGTATTCAACTTGTTAGTGGTGGAAGATTGAAGACAAATGTGAATTTCTTTGAACTTCATACATGAGAACTGCTCAGATCATGATGGATATATTTAAAACCAAAAGCACCTGAATTTTAGCAATGAAACTGTTATCAGTTCCTAAAGATTTCCACACTCCTGGAGGGCAAAAACAAGGCAATAAGTGGATAGATGATTTAATTGTAAGTGATTTAACTATTCAGCTAAGCCCAGTGTGGCAGGCCCAGTACTGGTAACAACTCAGCCGGGCTGGATTCATTCACATTTGCAAGCACCTGATCTGGCTGCACTGTGCTACTTATTTTTGGACACTGGCTCTGGAATATCTTAGTTGTGTGTGGTTAGATTGCAATGTGCTTAGATTTGCCCTGTAGTTGATGACATAGAGGCAGATGATTGTCCAGACCTTTGTTAAATATGTGCAGGAATGGGAAGGGATTGTGACAATTTACAAGGCATGAAAGAGAATGGAGAGGTGAGATAGGTTAACACTGTCTGGTTGGCATGTGGTAAAAACACAACAGTTGGCAGGAATTTTTCCTAAATTACAACTTCCTAATTTGTTCCTTATTTAAATTTATCTAGAATAGATATCTCTGTGGAAGTGACAGCAAAGCCCTCATGTTTGAGAGGTAGTAAAATTAGCTGACATGAAGATGCAAAACATGGTGTGGATTATGTAGCTGCAAGTCTATGGTGGAAAAATCTGTTCCCCTTTCCATTTACTGATTATGGATTTCCACATGCTATAGGTATTATCCAATTTCTTTTTTAATGCTTAGACCTGAGTTAGAAGGGACAGGGGTAATTCATTGGCTTCATAAGGATGTATTTATTGTCTTGG
>WEIV01008081.1:43235-75311 GCA_013390005.1 Calyptomena viridis
ATAGCTGTGAAGTACAAAGTGTTTCTTATCGCCCAAGCTGTGTTTGTGTAAACAGTTTTCAGTCAATTAAGAATTACGCTGTGGACGTTTTTTTCCCCTAAAACCACAGGTGAAGCCTGGTGACATTTTGGGCTCCCCAAGTTCACTCCGTGTCAGGAGTGTGAGGTGCAGTCAGGGATCAAGCTGGTGTTGGAATTCACTTTAGTAATGTGGCTTCTGCTCCTGTCCCCAAGTTTCTGTGTTGTAGATTTAGGGCTACTTTGANTAATAATATCTTCATGCTTGTCAAAGTATTACTTCATTTACATTTCTTTTCAAGGTGTTCTAAAGATGTTCTTTCTTATTTCAGTATGGATCTTGTTATTCAAATGAATTAAGTTGGCAACTTCAGTGAGGACAGAGACCTACTGGGCTGGAGCCTGGAAATTTCCAGTCTCTACCAGTTCACTGTGCTATGAAGATCTCAGCTGAGACTTGGTGCTTTTGGGCAGCATCATTTTATACAAGGCATCACCACTGGACATCTAGTTCTACTTCCAAAATGAGAGATATCCAGTGCTAAGCTTTCAGCTTGTGGGACGAGCAATGCCCTTTGTATCTACAGCAGTCTGAGTTTCCAACAGCAGTTGGTGGAGTGAAGGAGGAAGAGGGAACTCAATTGCATTGCACTCCTTTCTTCTGCCAAAAGATGGGGTAAATGATCTACTGAACAGCCTGTGCTGCTAATTGATTTTCTAGGTAGCTAGGAACTTTTCCACAAGGAAGGAAGGTTTTCTGTTGCCTTGTAGTGTTAAAGCATCATACTTCTCATAATTTGTGCTAAATGTAATGAGGCAGTTCGTCTTAATGAATTGACCAAATTGGTTGGTAACAGATGGCTTGATGACAAATGGGTTAATTAGTAGTCTTGTATAATCAGTTTTTATTTCAATTATTTTGTCTGCTTATGTGTGAAAGAGTTATTTTAAAACAGTCTTTTCACCTCTTGCAGAGAGAAGAAATATCTGTGTTATTGGTCAAAGCAGTACCTTCTACAAATATAGGGCTCCTCAACAAATCAAACTAAAAATAGTATTGGCATGCCATAATTGCAAGTGGAAAAGCTGGCATTTTCAGTAGTGCAAGAAGATTATTTTAGACAGTTGCTATGGAACACTAAATTTCTTTAGCAAATAAAACCATGTGCTGTAAGCGTAGCTGGGTATATATTGTCTTTTCTGCAGAATTTCATTGTCCATGCTAAAATTACCTGTTAGGTACTGTTGATTGAGCTTCTGTCATCAATTACACTGGCATGAAAGTAGCAGACCTTGGCTTTTTCCCTGTATCTTTGTTGCTATGTGTGCTTCACTCAGTGTCTGCCTTTGTTCCAAGGGACTCTGCCTAATTGTTTCTCTCAGGTACACACCAGGTGACCTGACACCATTACTAACCCCTGGAGTTCAGTGCTGCCAATCTGAACTGTTAAATAAGTGCTGGAAAGTCTAATCAGGGTAAGTTGAAGGAAGCTGAAATCACCTGAGACAGACTGTGTAATTTAGATTCATCAGGTAAATGAACTGCAGGTGTGTATTATGGGTAAAACTGGTCCCAGAGTGGCCTTTTTTGCTTAGTAACACCGGGGTGACATTCCAAAGGGTGCAGCATGGTAAGCTACCATTTTTACTGCTGTCTTCAGTATTTGTGTTGCATCTAATGTCTGCTGTCTTCCATTGCCTGGAATTTATTGTCCCCCAGCATTCCTATTTGTTTGTAGAAATCTCATCTGTAGATGCAGTCTCATTTGACTTCATCCAGAATATCCCTTTGTTAGTCCTGACTTTATAGCTCTTCAGAGAACTGAAAATGGAGGAGTACTTGTAACTTTTGAACATTCCCAGTAATGCAGATTTTTCCCTTTAAATGTCAGTAACTTAGAGCATTGGAACAGAAGTGGAATGTCTGGCAGGTGGCATAAATGGGATGTAGAGGTTAAATGACTTCCCCATGTGCACTTGGGAACTCTGTGTTAAGTTTCAGCCCAGAGTTTGGATTTAGTATCTTCTCCAGGCTATGGATGATGCTGCTCTCAACTTCCCTGTATGAAATTTTAAACATAACCTCTTGATTCCTCTCATGTCCTACAAA
This sequence comes from Calyptomena viridis, assembly GCA_013390005.1. Lineage (NCBI taxonomy): Eukaryota > Metazoa > Chordata > Aves > Passeriformes > Eurylaimidae > Calyptomena > Calyptomena viridis. Next base: position 45,363 of record WEIV01008081.1, read on the forward strand.
AATGCCCCCAAACCATTGTAAGCACTGAATGATGATTATGTGGAATTCAGTGTGGGAAGGTGAAGGAATAACAACAGCAAATTGGGAGGTTGTTTTGATGATTCAATGAATTTTGTACATTTGGGACACTGCAAACACTGGCAGCTCTAATCGTGTTTTACAAGACTTTATTCAGCTTTCAAGTGCATTTATATAATGTTTTTTTACCCGTTATTGTAAAAAATGCAAGTATTCTAGCTAGATCACTAGCTCACATGAAGAATGCTCATATTGAGAGAATGATGAGGAGAAAAGCTTTAATTTGGCACACACCAATGAGTTTTTACTTAAATGGAGTCCTTTGCAGTGTCATATTTGCATATTACACTGTTGTCAAAATAAAAAGGACTCTCAGGCTTATAGCAGTTTGTACTTGAAATACTCTGACTTTGTTGCTTATTCTATGTAAGATAAAACTATCTGGAAGAACAAACTTAAATGTTAATGCATTCAACTGCTTTATCCATTCTATGTGTATTCATTTTAGGAGAATTGGAAGGTGTGAGATGAAGCAAAAGGAAGATAAGGAAGGAAAAGAGATGCTTTGTATAAAACAGTTGCTTCTAGATGTGCATTTTTCTCTTCAGGTCTAGGTACTATTTCAGAGGCAGTCAATATAATGCACAGGTTTACTCCTCCATTTCTTAAAAAAAGGTGTCAGGTGTTTTAGAAATAATATAAAATTGGATACTGTTAAGGTGAAGTATGTTTAAATTTACAGGACACAAAATTAAACATGAACTGGAGCACATTGTAAAGGGTGGTTGCCAACCCTGTGGTGCTTGGAGGTTGGCTTAGTGTTAGCTCTAATTGCCATTTCCTTGTGTGATGGGGATGTACTGCGTGGGAAAGGACTTCCAATATGAAGATGGCTAATGTAATATTTGCAAATATTAAATTTTTCCCAAGATCCCAATTACTGTAAATGTTAAAAATGTGCTTTTTCCTGACATGCCAAATGACTTTTGGTTCCTGTGGGCCACAGGTATGGTGCTGTCCATTTAAACATTAAGAACCAGATTTAATACTTTGAGGTAGACCAGAGTATGAGAAACTCTCTAGAACCCATTGTTTTATTTCTGCTGTGTGCTTGTTTTAGCTGTGCCAGGAGCTCTGGACAAGCTCTGTACATAATTTTATCCATGGCATGGTGCAGGGATGCTACTGTGATACTTGAAGGAGCAAGTAGCTTGTGATCCCTACTTGTGTGGACATGAAGATTTAGTTTAAAAGTATCCATGGCTGTCTTGGTGGAATAGACAAAATAGGAGAGGTCTCATTGCAGGAGTTGTTTGCACCACACCCGTACGAGGTGCGTTTCTTCACGTGCACGAGGCAAAGTGCAGTGATGGGGCTGTGGGAACTCTGTGCATGCATTGGTAGAAATATCTTTCAAAGTATTTGATGCCCTTAAGTAAATTGACTTGAGATACAGGATTAGTCTGCAGTTTGGGTGCTCAGAATTTAGTCATTCAAATCAAAGGTGTTGCCTGATCTCTTTACAGAGGAAATTGCAAACTGCAGATATAGTTTCATGGTTTTAGTTTGATTTCTGGTTGTCCTTTTCTTAGGACTGCTGAGAACAGGCAGAGTTGTGCTGTAGCTTTGGTTGTAGAGCATGTTAAAGGGGATTGTTTCATCTATCACTGTAACATAAAGTCACAGCTGCAGAGAAGTACTTAGTGGTGTAATTGTACATATTGTGATTATATAATAGTTTTATCTGATCTTCCTACTGAAGTAATGAAACTGTCTTTTGAATAAAAGTAGATTTGAATTTCAAAAAAAAGGTTCTATCTAATATAGTGTGTGTATATATAAAGTCTATCTTAGAGATCAAAAATCTATCCTTTTGGTGTGGTCTTTTATAAAAGGCATGTTGCAATGTTGACAGTGCAGTTTAAATTGTGGTATTCATTTGTAGCAAGGTTGAGTGAGCTCCCAGGTCTATCTTTGAAACCCAAAATATTGACAGTAATGTAATCAAAGTTCTTGCTTTTTATAGAAGGTTTCCTGAGGCTGTCCATCAGAAAACTATTAAATCTGAAGAAGAAACAAAAACGTAGTCTCCTAAGGTTGACTAAATGATGCAGGGAAATCAGATCTCCACTGAATCTCTCTCTCATTCTTGACATGAAACTAGTGTGGACTTTTTGAGCATTTTCATGTTTCTTTCCATGTGCATTCTTTTCAGCATTTATAGTGGGGAATGTATTCAAAGACACCAGAGCTGTTAATGTCTTTTTTTTTTTTTAAGCTTTCTTGAGGTTTTGTTTAAAACCATCCACAGGGGCTCTTCCTGTCAGACTCTCTTGTATTTAAATCTATAACATTACTAATGTAACGACCCACTTTCCCGGATGAACTGGCTTGTTAAACGTATGGATTTGTTTGAAAAAAAATTCAAAAGGAGGAGTCTGAATTTTTTAAAAATATGTTACCATATTTCATAGCTACAGTATGTATTTACTGATGGGACTAGTGGTGTAAGGCCTTTGATGCAGTGTGTCTTCTAGTTAGCTGACTCCATGACTCTTCAGGTGCTGCTTTTATTCTAGCCTGGAATACATTCTAACCTCCAAAGGTGTCTGATATGCTCATCACAGAAAATTGTCCTATTCTTTTAGGTTTCTGTCAAGATTCTTAGGGAGAAGATCCCTTTGCAGGAGTGTCTGTAAGAATATTATAAATGCTTGTAAACAGTCTTCTATTTGTTCAGTTACAACATTTACTTTAAAAGATCTTTCTCACTGAAAGATCAAGTTATTTGTAGAAAGTGTTTTTTAAAACAAAAACCCCCATCCAGTGGCATAGCTCCTACTTCATGTGGTGATTTACTTCTCATGGCCTCTTCAAACACACTCAAAGGAGTGTCCATTCTAGTCATAGGCAAAAGTTCTTAAAGGTGTCCTGTGTTAATGTCTGCTTGGGTTTGTGAAGGTAGGACTGGATGCTGACCTTTCCTAAATAAATTCAAACTCTCCGTTGTGTTCTTTATGTTAAAATAAGTTAACTGACCCCTGAATATGCCAACTCTGCTCCACCTTCTTCTTACCTGTCCTGCAAATACCCCTGCAAAGCTTGGGCCTTCCTAGTTTTATTTTCTGCTGTTCTCTGATCTGCCCTGAGAGCATCACGTATTCCCCCACGGAAAAGGGAAGCTGAATGGCTGGTGAATTACTGTTTGTTTTTCTTTCAGATGCAGTTATTTAACCCAGGTGTTTTCAGGAGGGGGAGAGAATTCAAGGAGTGTTCAGTGACCTTCACACTTACCCTACCATGTGGTTTAGTGTTGGCAGAACAGTCTGTGCTTCCAGTGGGACCTGCCTGGTATCACCACAGTGGTTACACAACCCTCCAGGTTTCCTGTATGTAGTATTTTTGGACAGTGGAAATTCCTGCAGGTGGAATACTGTTTCTCTATCAGGAACATTCCACATGTGTAACTAAAGAGGATGCTTTTGTTTACCTTTAATCCCTGGCCCATTACCTTATTTTTCTCTCTCTGCAGACATGAAGAGATCCTCATCATCTCCTATTTGTATTGGACATAGGCCAGAGGGCTTTCACTGTATGGACACTCAGCTGTGTGAAGTATTGGTGCTGCAGAGTGTAAAAACACAGATCTTGACCCAAGAGAGCTTACAGCCACTTAGGGGCACCATTTGGGGGGAGGATAGGACAGGGATGTTCCGGTAGGTGAGGCAGAGTGAGTGCTCAGGGCAAAGCAGCAGGGCAGTGGTGGGAGCAGAAATAATTCCAGCTTGTTTGAGTTGTAGGTTATGTTACTCTGTGTCCTTGTCTTTGGCAAAGTAGGCAGTCAAACTTGGCCAGCTTAAAGGATCATGTCCAGAAGAAAGAAGGAGACTTTTCCCTTGGTTGAAAAGGTGACTGCTATGCAGAGAGTAATGTTTGCTATTAAATACAGGAATTAAGTTATATATTACTCATTCTTCCACTCTTGATATGAGTCAGTAAATAAATACTTGTTCCATTGTCTTGGTTGCCCTAACTATCCAGCAGTGACATTAACACAACCTGGCTCTGGAGACTTTTGTTTTGCAGGCAAATTGTTACTTTGGATTGATTTGATTTCATTGAAATATAAATAACATAAACAAGATGTTATGAGTTTGTAACAATATCTCCTATAGACACCTGTGGTGTCAAAGCAAGTGGTACTACCTCTGGCTCCAGGGTTGAAGTGAGGCTGAGAACACATTTGTTGCTTCAATGTTAATCCTGGAAAAGTAGTAATTTAAGAATACAATGGCAGCGTTTTTCTATACATTTCTTTAAAAAAGTAATAAGTACAAATAAATCAAAGAATGTTCTTAGTACTTGGCAGGAGGAAAAAATCTGTTACGGAAAATCATAAACCTTGGAGTTGATAGTTTATTTTCTCATGGTTTAATATTTCTGGAGTGGGATAAAATTGCTTGATATTACCTTTATTTTTCTTTTTTCACCCTAGTTAATATCTCTGTTTTGGCACTGGTTCTCTGGTGGTTTACAGCTTTTTTGGGCAGAGTCTGTTGAGGAATTTTCTCCTTACTGTTCTTGTGGTGCAAAGGATGAAAACAACATTCTGTTATGAAGAATGAAAATGTTTCCACCATCGTGTTGAAACATCTAGGCTTGTTTTCTGATTTCTTTTAAACTGCCTCAGAATAAACTGTAATGGTTCATGTAAGCCCCTTACAGAATGCAATTCCCACATTGGGAGTTGTGGATCAGGTTGTAGTGTCCTTGTTTGGCTGAGTACAGCCTAATTCATACAGTCTTCTAAACCTAGATCCTGTTTGTAGCAGTGCTTGAGCAGATGCCTGGGAAAATGCTTAAGAGCAGGGTAAGTGCATGAAAACACTTCCCTCACTATTCCAGTGATCCACTCCATTTCTGAACCTTTGTAAATTTTTATATCCTAAGGGAATGAGTTATACAGTGTAATTACATATTGCAATTTCATTTGACATCCCATAGCTCTTGTACTGTGAGAGTTATTGAACACTTGTTTCCTATCTAACTTTTCCGTGACTTCTAGTATCTTTAAAATCTTCATCATATGCTTACCTGCCTCTTTTCCACGTGCACTACCAATATATTTAGTTTAGAGCATCCTTATTCCTTTGTCAGTAATTCCTGGTATTTGATTTGATTTTTTAACTGCTAATAAAGATTGAGTTGTTTACAGAACTGTACACTGTTACTTCAAAATCTCACTCCTGAGTGGTAATAGTTTCTAAGTCAATCACTCCATGTATAAAGTTAAGATCATCTTTCTCTGTGTGCATTACTTTGAATTTGTAAGTCTGTAGTTTTATTTATTCTTCTATCAGAGTCATTCAGCACTGTGAGAATCTGCTGTAATTCTCTGCAGACAAGTTATAATTTTATTATTATAGATGCTTTATTAGCATAAGCAGACTTTCCCATTTTGATATTCACCCTTTTTGCAGATGATTTATGAATACGTTGAACAGTTTAGCCTTTAGCAGAAATCTGTGCTGTGATCTCTGTGATGGCTGCTTGAGCAGTGGGATCACACTGGGTTAGATGAGTTTATTTTTGTGTTATTCATTTATGAATGTTTAACCAATTTAACTTGTATATTTCTGTCCCTCACAGATTAATTTTATAAGAAATTTCACTGATATATGTGATCAGAAGCCTTATGGGAATCCAACAAGACTGTATCAGGCATATAGATCTTGTCCATATCTCTGTGACTCTTTCCAAGAACTCTATTAGCTAGTGAGTCATGATTTTCCTCTAGAAACATGTTGCTAACTCTTCCCCCATATGTTCTGTTTATGCATGTGTCTTTAAATTTTCCTCTTTGCTTCTGGCAGTTCTACTGCAGCAAAAGCTTGAGGTTCTGATCTGTATTTCTTTGAATTATCCCCCCAACTGCTTTTAGAGGTTGACACTGCAGTTTGCTACCTATGGTTTCTCTGGCATCAAGAGGAGTTTACATCTAAGCTATTTCATTTATTTCCTGAAGTACTCAGGTGTTTGATTTTGGACACTGCACTACTTTTTGCTTGCTTGTACACATGCAAAATGAAGAGACTGACTCAAAGTTTATAGTACTTTAATGTGAATTGGAGGATACCCTGAGGCAAGTGGTGCTGGGCTGTTGTGGGAGCACTGGGACACTTTTCTGACCAATAAGGCTCCACAGGAAATAACTAATGGGTGCAGCTAGTTGGGATGAAAAGGGAGAAGCCCCTTCTTGTTACTGGCAAGCTAGCCTTTTCCACAGAGGATATCTTCAAATGGAATAATCTGTATTGTCTCTGGGATTCAACAAGGCTTTTAATGGGGTGAGTAAATTCAGAATCTTGCCACAGGCAGTGGATTATTGGGCAGGTATGAGCTCTGTTCTGTGATAATAATTACATGTCATTAAAAGGGGAAAAGAATTACTTGTTCTAAATTACTTATATGGGATCTGATGGAGAGAGGACATTGATAGATTCTGCAGAGTCAGAGGACTTAATCCTGCTGGTTAATACACGACTTCACACCTCTGCTGCATGTGTGTTGTCAAGGTGCATGGCAGCACATATTGGCTGTGTGGAGCAGTTGGAGACCATGTTGACTTCTTCAGTGTAATTTTTGTTTGCAGCAGGTTACTCCTGATGAAATTTCTTACCTGTCTGTGTCAATGCTATTGTAACAGAGCAAAGTTTTTCTCAACCAGTAGGTATGCAGAGTTAATTGTTTGCTGTCACTGCAGCTACCTGTGCCAGTAGAGAATTGGATTTGATAGAAAACAAATGAATGCTTTTCCAAAATCACTTCATAATAATTTTGGCCTCATTTCCATTTATGTTGGTAACTACTGTAGTTTTTCTCCTGTTCACAACAGTGCAATGAGCAAAAATCAGGCTTTCCTGTATATCTGTTTTTGTAAGAAAACCTGCCTCTATCACTCTTTTCATTTAATCTGTTTGTGCTGCAGTTAAGCTTGTGGCAGGGTATCAGAGGTCTACATTCAAGTCACAAAGATGGAAAGAGAATGTCGTGCAACATGAGACACAGGCAATTGGCTTATATAATTTGGTGTATGAGTGGCTATTTTAGAGAGAGATTGTGTATGTTTCTATTTGAGCTCTCTCTCAAAATACATAGTATATATGCACTTTATAGAGACAGAGTATTCTGGTAATATTTTGTCTATAGTATACACCAGGGAGTAAAAAAAAAAGTAGCTGTATTTGTTCTAAAACAAGTTGGACATTTTTGAACACAGTTGAATTGGATTTTTTTTTTTTAAGCTTAGTAAAGTTATGAATTCTTTTGAGGCCTATTTCCTTTTTGTTCTGTTTACCCTTATCAGGACTTATTCATACAAATGCTGAAATGTAATGTTAACACCTTTATAGGCCATGAGTCCCATTTACAAACTCCTTTTCAGATACCAAGAAAGGGCAGAATTGTCAGAGAAAGAATCACACACATTTTAAAAACACACATACAAAGGACAAAAAAGCCTGTGCTGTTAATTAATTCTTTCTCAACCTTAATATATTATAATTTGCTAGTCTGATAGTTGCATTTGACAGAATGGTTTAGGGTCTGCTTGCCCTATCTGTATCCAACTGTTTCTATTTTCTTTCATGTATCTGGTAGCATTTATATTTTATATTAATATGATAATTTACAGTTTGTTCAAGGCAAAATTGTACAGTCAAACTTTGAATCTCTTCAAAGATGGAGGCTCCACAGGAGGTGTGTGTAGGTGTATGTATGTATACAGGGTTCACAGTACATACTTTTGTAGCACCATCACTCAGTGGCAGCAGAAATGTGCTCAGTATGATTAGGATATGAACTAATTAGCATGATGTCATTGTATGTCTTCAAGTTTGAAGGTGCAGTTTTGAATGTTGCCAGATCTCTCCAAGCTTGAATGTATCTGCTTCTCTACTGGAATAGATTTTAGTATGTCAGTATCACCATTATCTGCAGTGCCTTTAAAATATACCTGTTTCTAGAAAATGGGATCATGTTTATGCATGTAACTTATTATATGATGTTGTTATTGCAGCCCCCAGTAATAAATCTTTTATTTGCCTAATACTGTAGCTGACTCTTCTCATCCAATTCATTTTAACATTTTGCCTATCCGGTAATACAGGGATGTTTATGTTCCAATCTGAGTAAATTTGATATGCATTTAGTGTGTAAAAAGCTTAACTTTGTACAATCAGTGTAGCAGGAAGCAATCTGTGTATGCACTTGATACTGTATTTTGAGCATAGACCTCTTCACATAGCACACAAACTTGATATTATTTGAGAGTGCATGCAGTGAGACATTCATGCTTGTTAGGATTACATACTTCATAGAAGAATTTTTATAGTCAATATACAAAATTCAATCTTGGCTAATTGTGTTGTCACATGCTTTTACTGTTACATTGATTTTTAAAAAGCTGGTGGTTATGTTTTCTGTTGTACAACCCCTTTTATCTAGTTTCTGTATTTAATGAATTTGAGATCTAGAAGTGTTTAGAAGTGTTATATTTAGTTTGCAATTGGTTGCCTGACAACACAGCATCAATCTTGTCCTTCTTCACTAGAGATATGGTAATATTCTTGCTAGGCTTAAGAATACTTATACACTTAAACTGAGAAAAAGGACCTGTCAGCAGCATATTGCAGATTTCCATCTGTTATTTTCAGGTACCTTGTTAAGGTGTACTTATTACTTTACTAATAAAAATGAGGGTTTCAAAATGGAACATTAAAATGTTGAGAAACAGCAGGTTTACAGTTGTGTGGTGCTTGTCATGTACAGAACAAGGAGGGAGCCCTGTACAAAATAAATATGCAGTTGTGCAAGTGAAGGGTGTTAAAATGTGGGAGCATATGGAGGGGCAGAACTGTCTCTATTCAGGGATGTTCTGGCCTGGCATTTAAGTTGAAAGCTTGATTTAGCTTAATTTTGATATTAATTCAGTTTCTCAGGAACTTATTGCTCTCCATTGTCACAACAAAAAAAAAAGAAGAGAAAAATGTTGTCTTCTGTAAAATATGTCCCATTGTGCATATTTAGATCTTGAGCTTTTAATATTCATTGGAGGTGTTTGCCAGACTTAATTCAATTGGTGGCAAGAAGACCTTCCCTGGAGGGAATGGTATGTTAGTGTCATGTGCTGAGAGCTTATGGAACATGAGAGGAATCTTATCCAGGAGCCACTTCCAGCTCCTGCTGATACTGTTGGATGCAGATGCTGGGGCTTGGGCAGAGTTACAGCCCAACACTGCAGTGTTTATAACACTGGCTTTTATTTCACCACGCTCACCAAGTTTATGGGACGAGCAAAAGCCAGTTCTGCTTGAAGGTCTGGTCCTTTTCTGCCTTGCAAAGGCTTCCTGTAAATAATGGCTTTCCATTAACCAGGCAAGGTTCTTCAGTAAGTGGCAGTAATGCTCAGATTCCTTTCTTGCAAGAAAATGCTTTTGTTAAGATTGTGGGGACCCACAGCTTCCGGTGAGTGGGTGAAGTGATGAAAAAGATGGTTTTTTACATTTGGCACATGAAAAAAGTAAAAATAACTAAGAAAAATAATTGAACTTCTTTTTAAAACCACTATTCCAGCAGAAGTTCTATTTTCTTACTTTAAAATTTCTATGCTTCACCCTTTTAGAGAGCATGAGGGAAGGAAAGCTTTTAATACCCTTCTGGAGAAAACAGAACTAGAACTGAACTTTCAATTACCTTTGTTTAATGTTTTTGTGCCATTGGAAAAATATGGCAAATTTTTTTCTAAACAAAAATATGAAGGTTTTTTTCATTAAGTTCAATTCCTCAGTGGGAACATCTGTGTTGGGAAGTTTACCAGCTTTATTAAGAATTCTGATTATACTGGTTGTTGACTTCCCACTCTAATATATGTAATATGAGGATATCTTCCCTTGCAGTGCACAGCAGTCTGCTGCTTGTTCATTTCCAGAGGCTGTGCTGGTTTTGACACTTCCAGGACACACATCATTAAAGATCTCCTGTTTCTCAGTAATTCAAAGTCTGAAAATTGAGAATGGGATACTGGTTTATTTCAGCACATCTAGAGCTTTAGAATGACCATTCCTTAAATCTGTCTCACTTTGATAATTGCTTTTAAAAATCATAATACTGACAGACTGTAAATATCTGTTTTTTGGCATGTCACTCATTTATTAGAGCAGTTGAAGGATTAGTACATTAGGAGTGTTTTCAATGAGTAGCTCATTCTGGAAATTGATACTTTCCTTGGGATTTGAGCTCTTTGTTGGTCAGAGTTTGGATCCCAGACCTTTATGATGCCTTCCAAAGTTATTACCATTTGAATGTGTTGTGAAAGCAGTTTATAGTCACAAACCTGGAGCAGCATCAACTTTCTCTTCAAAACTTCAGCAGAGATTGTGTTTCACTGACTCAGGAGGGTTTCCTGAACACAAAGATCATCTGGCCTTTTTGTGGCTGGCAGAGACACTAATGAGATTGGCCTGTTGTATGCATACAAAATTTTTTTCTCCTTAATAGTTAAATGCTTTTTTTCCAGTGCTAAATGTTATTAAACCTACAGAAAAGATGTTTAGTTATGAGTAGTAGCAACAGAAGTAACGTAGATCTGACCGTAGTATCCATTCTTCGTAAGTATAACAGAGGAAATTCATAATGTGTGAGGATTTCTCAGGTGCTTAGTCTTCATAGAAATCTGAGATAAGTATTTGTGTAATGGAAATAATGTTTCTCTTGAAAATAATGTTGTTCATGTGCTGCTTGAAAACTTAGTTTGCAGTAGATTTAGATGGCAAAGAGTTCTGAATTGTTAAAGAACATCATCGAGGCCACTTTGCTCTCTGCAGTTTCAGGATTTAGTTTCATGATGTGTGTTGTTAAATATTGAACTAATTTTATTAGATGTAAGACAAGTCCATCTTATTTAGCTAGTGATTGCATGGCAAGTGGATAAAAAGGTACCTGAGTGAATCTCAGTAAATGCAGAAATGAACTGTAGATCTAACCTTCCAGGTAGTACTTTGGACCTGTAAGAAAGACTAGAAACAGACAAAATGATCTTTTTCAGGAGACTTGGGTCTACCCTTTCTGGTGCATATTGAATTCCCCAGAGGAATAGCTGTTCTTTAATGTGGAAAATGGTAGACCCTGAAAGGGGAAGGTGATAAATCTAATTGCATTTTTGATCATGATTGAAGCTGAGTAAAACAGAACTTGGTCTTGGCTTCTGTGTATGGACTGTTCTGTATAGGATTGTATATATATGCACACATACAATATGTGTGTCATAGTTGAATATAGTTGTATCTATGGAAAGGTACCTGAGTTACTCTATAGGTGTGAGTTGTGGATTTTTTATGGGAGGGCTCATTTAAGAATCTGAATATCATTTCAGAACCTGAGGCTGTAGACATAAATAGCACCTATGCCTTCATGCCAGCCTAGTCTGATGAAAGCTATTCTTTCCAAGGGAAACTTGTTTAGCTTGTCTAGTAGAAATTGGATGGACTTTTCTTCTCCACTCTGTAAGGGTCCTCTCAAAAAGATTAAATTTGAAATCTAAAAAGCAAGTCATCTCTCAGTGTTAAAGCAAAGTCTGTAAAACTATTTATTGTGAGTTGCAGTACTTAAAGCTTAGTATACACTGGACTGTTTTTAGGGAAAAAATCTCTGATGTCAGTAGCTTTTATGAAACCCAGGAGAAGACACTGGGTATTCTGTCCCTTTCACTGGCAGCTCCTGTAGAGTTTGCTGCTAAGTGTCTCTTACTGGAAAGTGCTCTGAGCTCGTGGGTACTTGCTCCCTATCCCCTGTTATGAGAAAAGTCCTGTAGGATTTGACAGAGAGGAAAGAGTAATTTCAAATGAACATGGAACATACAGATATTCTATGTCCACTTCTGCACCTTCAGTGATTTGGCAGATCCTAGGAAACAATTTGAATCTCAGCATAGAAGTGTAGAATGATTAAAACATAGTAAGAAGATCATTCTCCACACAACACTGAGCATGTTTATGAGTGCAAGAAACAGATGTATGTAGGGGCATATGTCAGGTTTTTCCTTACTGCTGTGCCTTAGCCTGGAAATAGGGAGCCCCAAGGAGTTGACACTGGTGCTAGATGACTCTGCTCATTCTCAGTCATATGTTGGGAAGAGCTTGGTACTACTGGCAGTGCCACTGAGAACACAGTCGTGATCAAAGATTTCTGTGAAAGATGTAAGGAAAAGAATAAAATCTTAGATATATGGAGAAAACTTATTGATATATTTCACTTCGCTGGCTTGAGGTTTCAGCAGAAAATATTGCTCTTTATTCAAGGCCAGAATGAGCCCTAATCTAGAAACAGTGCACAGACAGAAGGTCAAAATGAAGACAAGAAAATGACTCAAAGTGGCGAAGCTTGGAGATGGGCAGTGGCATTGCTAAAAAGGACTTTAATCTACTTACAGGACTCATGAGACTTGGCCACTAAACATGTCTGTTATGTGGTGTATCTGCACTAGGTAATTGAAGAGAGGTGGCCTCAGAAGGGAGAGCTTTGAGCTGCCTATTGAAAGCCAGCAGCAGTAAAGAACTGTTTCAGATAAGAGGCAATTAATTTGACATCTCTAGTTGTGACCTTATTTTCTTCTTTAGCATGCAGTGTTCAAAGAAAAGGGAAGGTTTCCTGGAATTTCTCAAGGAGGGCTGCCTATAAGCTTCTCAAGTCTGTAGCCAAATGTCACTTTTTAAATCCATCAGTCACATGATATCCTGTACAGTGCAGCTGCCCCTGAAGAGCAACATTTTTAACCTGGTTTTTCTAAAAAAATATAACTACCCAAGCAGATCTGTCAGATAGCTAATGCTGCATTTGCTTCAGGAATTTGGTGAGCAAAGGCTGGAAGGAATACAGAGTGGATGAAGATTGTGCTGTGCAGTCTTCTGAACTGTTCAGACAAAAGTTTTTCTATCAAGTATTAGCAATAATTCTGTAGAATTCCCACTATGAATGTCTTCAAAAATTTACAGTTGCTGTCCAGTACATTATTTAGGCAAAAGAATACTTCACTCTTCAAACTTTCAAATAATATCACATAAAGTGATAGATATAATAAGATGATTTTGATGTAACAGAAGAAAGAATTAACTGCTTTCATGATGTTAAGAAATAAAAAAATCACGAGTATCTCACATAAGTTTTAAAATTTTATCTTTAAGAGAGTCTGCAACAATTAATTTATACTCTATGACTATAGGAATGGGTGTGGGTTTAGGAAAAATTTAAAATACATGGCTATTTACTTTTTTTTTAGGACAACTTTGCATGGCCCAATGGCCTGGTTATAATGCTTTCAAAGTATTTTTTTCTTGATTAAGAAAGCCACGTGCTTTGAAGTTGCAGTTTTTGGTTGTGTGTGTGCTGGTTTTGGTGGTGTTTTGTTTTTTCTTTCAGTAACACAGAACTTAGAGGGTACTTCTATAAGAATCTAAAAGACTTGGTTTTGCTTTAAATTGAAGTTCATAATGCTATACATGAGCCTAAAAACTTTTACACAGCTGGGGTTCACTCTAGACCTAGATTGCAATGGCAGAAGAAAAACTTCACCTCTTTCTTCCCTCTTAGCTGCTCTTTGGGCTTTTTACCTTTCATGTTGCACAGTCAGATGGGCTTCAGCTGAAACTGGAGGGGTGAATTTGCTTGCAGCCAGTGTGGGTGAGATTTGAACTGACAAGCCCTGAGCTGCAGTGCTGCCAAACTCCCAAGTTAGCTGGGCAGCCCTGGGGGTGCTATTTAGAAGTGCTGATGCTCTCTGATTTCCTGCCATTTGCTATTTCACTGTACAATCATTGATATATTTAAGATTATTTTAATATTGGATTACCACTTTCAGATAAATTGTAAGCCTGGGGGTGCCTAGTATGTCATTAAGAGGTTGTTAAATGATTTATGATGATTGTGGGTTTATTCTTAGATAATTGCTTATCTCAAGATAGTTTAGGAGCATTTTGAGAATGCTATGCTTTAGTACGTTAAACACAAAGATTTTTTTTCAGCAGTAGAAATGTTAAATATAGTATGTCAGTATTGTTTGCTATTAAAAGGACTGTCTGTATATTAAGTGAAGCAGTAGGAAAATGTAATGAAGAAAGGATCATAGTTTATGCTGAATTGGAAGGGACCTGCAGTGATCAATAAAGTCCAGCTCCTGACCCTGCACAGGACAGCCCCAAGAATCCCACCATGTCCCTGAGTGTCATCCAAATGCTCCCTGAGCTCTGTCAGCCTTGGTAATGTGACCAGTTTCTTGGGGAGCCTGTTCAGTGCCCACCCCTCTGGGTGAAAAACTTTTTCCTAATATCCAACCTAGACCTCCCTGACAAAAAGAAAAAGCTGACAGCTGAAGACAGACATACTGCATAGATGGTTTTTATCTTGATGCATAATTGTCCATGACCTGTGTAAGTCCTCCTGCTCAAGTTACTGGACAGATTCTCCTGCCTCCTGTGCAAGAAGCACAGCAAATTATAGCAAGAGGGGAAAAAAACCCCAAAACAATTCTTGTGTTTCCCCTCTTTCTTTCTGTCTCATATTTGTCCAGACACTACAGCCCATGACTTGTGGGATTTTCCCTTCCTAATTCTAATTTGAAGTGAAACTGGTGAAGCTCTTTGCAGGTTATCCTTCTGAGCTGGGACCATTCTGGAATAGCTGTGTTAACCAAGCTACTCATGAGCCTTCAACTACAGGGTGCAAGTCACTGTGGCAGGGTGGTGGTGTTTCTCTGCGGGAAGTGGAGGCCTGAACTGAACCTGCCTCTGGAGAGAGTTGTCTTTGGTGCCTGAAATCAGAAGATGAGCTTTGCAGTGTGCAGAACACTCTCAGTGCCCATAGCCCCTGAAAGAGTGCTCACTGTCAGTGGGACAGGGTTTGCATGGTTGATCTGCACCATCTGAAATTCCAACCCTAGTCAGAATATCTGCTTGGAATGACTTCACTGGCAGCTATTACTGCAGCAGCTGAATGTCTGTGTGGCTCCTCTGTTATGCCTGCTGACTACCTTGCCTTCACACTGTAATCGTGGATCACAGCTCTGATGAAAGCATTGGGTCATTTTGCTACTTTAAGGTCAGCTGAGGGAGTCTTGAGGTCACAGGTGGCACAGAAAGACCTCTGGGAGAGGAAGAGAGAAGAGACAAGCTGACATAGTGACAAACTCCACCAGCCAATGTGTGAATTGGTAGAATGAGATTGGATGTAGTGGAATGAATAATTTGTGTTAGGAGTGCTTCCATGCTTGGAGAAGGAAGGACCTTGCAGCAGGAATTTAAGAGTATATCTAAGATACTGTGTAGGGCTGTGGTACTTGGCTGGATGGCATTTGAGGTAGATTAGTGTTCTAGATGCAAGAGGCCAACAAATACAGAACTCAGTCTTGTCAAAAGTTATTTCTCTTTGGTAAAATGAGTAGCTACATCATCAATTGCTCTGACTAGTCCAAATAACCCGTCCTGCTTGATGGTAGGGAAGGTGGGTTCTGACTTTAGTTCTGTGCAAATTAATTTCCAAGTTAGTGGTGTGATTCCTCATCTACCCAATGCTGGCCTGTTGCCTGAAGAAAGCAAGCCAGGCTGGTCTCCCCTGACCCCACAGGAATCAGTGACAAATGACATTGAACTTCATTTCCCATTTTTCTTGAGCACAATCTTCCTCATAAAAGTATCCTCTAAAGTTCTTTCAACTTTGAATGAACTCGTTGATTCTGGGGTAGAAATAGACTTAAACTGATAAGTTTTATACAGGCAATAACATTTATTGCAATTATCTTTTGCCTCAGATGCTGTTGTGGTAACTTTTTTGATCTCTCAACCCTTGTCGTCTTCATTTGTGCCTGTTCACCAGCATTTCATTTGCTTTTTCTTTATAGGTGATTTTGATGGGCAGTTTATATGCCAGTGTAATTTAAGAACTCAATAAAAATGCTTTTTGCACAAATAATATTCTATAAAATAGTCACATATCTTCAGGGTAATTCCTCAGATTCTTAATGAGCCACACAGATCCTGTATTAGATCATGACATCTTGTAAAGGGTTTATAACTACACTCAGATGCTTTGTTTGGTGTGTAATCAGCTTTAATAATGGCTATGTAACTATCCATGGATAACAAGAAATCCTATGGAAGGAACTAGAGGGGACTATAGAAACTTAATTAGTGTACATAAACATTTTTCTAAATACCTATAAACACATGAAAATCTGAATTGCTTTATAGCTCTGCTCAGTCATAGTTGAGAAAGTGGAAGATGCCTCATTTAACCTGAAGGCTTTTCCCATAAGAGGCTCTGCAGGACTTGCTGCCACTGAGCTGCTGACCCATGTGTGGCTGAGGATTTGTGCCCCTGTGGCCCATGACACTCTCTCTGTCTCTGCAGGCACAGGGAGCCAGGGGTGATGCCAACACAGACATCCCTGTGGCAGCCCTGCTGTCTGTGTGGTCTTCATGGGACGTGGGTGTGTGTAACAGAAGTCAGTCTCGGATCACTAACAAAATGTACTTGAAATAATATACTTCTTTTAAAATTGTATTCTTTGAAAATATTGTGGCTTTTTTTTTCCACTCTTCAATGACTTCGTATTTCAGTTAATGTTCTCTATGGTATTCTGTTAATTCCTTAAGGTTGTGCCGGGTCCACTGACAGAGTCACACTCCTCATTGTGATGTGGTGTTTGCCAAAATGGGTGTCAGTGATGTCTGGTTTTTGGTGTGTGTGAAATAATATCACTCTCATTCATATCAGGGTTATAAAAGGGAAAGAAGTCTAAAGTTACAAAAGTCTGTAGGGAAACTAAGACTTTTCTATCCACTGCAAGATGGAAAGTACACACTGTGTGTGACCACACAGGACAAGTACCAAGTACTAATGTTGTCTGTGTAATGTTTTGAAGCATTTGCTTGATTAGATGTTTAATTTTGTGTTTTATTTTCTCATACTTGTTATTTTTTAATTACTTTGAGCTAACCTGTGAGTACTTGGCAGAGACAAGCTCTACCAGTCTTGGGAGCAGGGTATGAGTTGACATCAGGGTTTGAGGGAGCTGTGTCCCTTCCAAGTAATAATCAGAGATGAGATGTTCTCCTCTGTACTGATACAAGGGGCAGCAGCCACAAAACAAGTCTTGGGAGGTTCAGATTGTACATTAGGGAGAAATCTTCCCATGGCACCCTGGGCAGGACACCTAGAAAGGACTTGCCAAACTAACATATCTTTTATAAGGGCTATTCTTTCCTGCCTGGTGGTGGGAACAGGGTTACTGACAAGTAAACTCTTTCAGTAGCAGCTCTTTAGTGCCCAGTTCTTATAGCTTCTTTTACTTCCTAGACAAAGGCTAGGAAAGAAAATGAAACAAGAGTTTACAGAAATGGGTATGATAATTGGGGGAGTAGAGAGTACTAGAGTTTATCATAATTTATGAGTGTAGCAGGCTTAACTTGTATTAGCATCAGGGTTTAATAACAGCCATTCACTCTTTTCCCCTCCTTCTGTTTTCCAGGAATAAGAGCACAATGTGTCTTCTCTGTGTCTCTGTTTTCAGTAAAGGACCTTCTTGATTCCAAGGCAGAAATGTCACAGAGAGGTAGGTACAAGTGAAGAGATTATTCTTCACGGTTTCATTTGCTGACAAATGTAGAACAGAACACAGTTCTTTTCACAGCTACCAAGGACAGGAAACTGAATTGCCTGTAGGCATTCACTTCATTGTGAATTTATGGTGCCACTGTAATATTTGCATTAATCCCATCAGCACAAGGCATACATAAATGCATTCAGAATTATGTCGCCTTGCTTGTACAATTTACGTTAAGGTCTATATGCAGAATTGTATTTTCATAGCAAGTTTTACACATAATATTAAAATTTTTTCTTCTTTTCTCCGATCAATATGTTGCGTATTTTTAAGCCCAGCTGGGCTCGGTGCCAGCAAGGAACTACAAGGATCTATGGCAACTGCCACATTTGCACTTTTCATTTACAAATCAGTAACTAAACTCTCATTAAATATTCTTAACCAGCCTGTTCAACATATGTTTGCTTGGGTATTAGTACTTATAAGTTGAAACAAATTAGGAAGCAAATTTAGCTACTGATCTAATAGCCAAAGATGTTTGAGAGAGAATAGGTTTTGGAATGTAGAAGTGGCAATACCTCCTTTCTTCTTTATTCTTTTAAAAATGGGATGTTCAGCTGCTCAGACCAAGTAAAAAAGTGGGAATTTGAACTCCTACTTTGCATTTTCTGTGAGGAGACTGGTATAGGAAGAGATTTGAAAGGAAGCCAGTAACTAACATGGCCTAAAATTTAGGATTTATTTTGAGATACATTTCCTTTTGTTTCTTTTTTCATGTTTCTCCCTTTCAAACGTAAATCTTATATATACTTCCTTTTTCTAATACTAGACTCATTCTTATGGAGAAGCACTTTCACCTTTGACTTCTAAGAGCATTAACACTAATTGCAGAAAGAACCACTTAACAAAAGAAAATGCAAAATCATGCATGTTAGATCATGTTAGACCCTTAAAAAGGTTATTGTCTCTGCTTAAATGGTTACTTCATGCACTTGCAAAGATTGTTAATGATCAGCTTTTAGTAAGTTTCATTGTGCTATTGCAACTGTAGTGCAAGTCGTATTGTGTTTTCAGGTTTGTGCTACTTCATATGAAAGTCAATAGCAGCTCATCCATAATGTATCAGAGATCCCTCTGTTTGGTGGGAATGTGCTGCTCTTCCACAGGCTGTTGGGGAGGTTGGGGGGCATCCAGTGGTGATCCCACCATTCTGTGTGTCTGGGCCCCAAGGTTCTGCTCTCTGCCCTCTCTGGCTGCAATACCTAATTCACATTGTCTTTGTTTCCACATCTCTAAAATGGGCTTCATACTTATATGTTGTAGCCATGTTCCACGCACATTTAATTTGTGCTTGTAAAAGCCTTTGATATGTATTTCTGTAAGTGCACATTGTTAGTAAGTAACAGCTTGGGCTTTTTGAGCAGTTTACAGTTTTCAGTTGTATCTTTGTCCCACTAAGAAAGGTTAAACTGTGACAAAGTCTCTTCATATTTCTAGAGCAAAATTCTTCAGCAAAAAAACCTTACTTTTTTGCCATATAACCCAGGACTCTGACAAATCTTTCATTTTCTCAGTAGTCTTGCCCCATCCCTGATCTTGCTTTTGATTTTCTAAGACAACCTTTTTCCCTGGAGAGACCTGGACACACAACTTTCTTAGTTCAAAGCCAGAAGAATCAATTGGGAAGCTTGTGTTGGTAAGAGATCCTAGTGCAGTGAAATAGCTCTTTGTGTTAACTAGATGATGGTGTCAGTCAGGAAGTGTAACTGAAATATAATGTACAACAACCTCTGATACCTAAAATGAATGGACAGCTAAGAGCCTTTCTTTTAAGAAAAAAACCCCAGAAAACAAACAGGGGTGCTTGTTAAGTGTGAATTCTTAAGAAACAATGATATACAAGTGTGCATGGACCAGTGGGGAGGATTTGGCCCTTAGTAGGAGGCTTCTCAAAGTCAATGGAATTTAGAAAATCATTCTGATGCCTTTTTTTTTTTTTGGTGCATAAACTGAACTGCAGGGAAGAGCAAATGCTTTCTTTTCAGCTTATCTTTGGAAGCAGGTTTTTCTGTCTGCTGCTCTGACCCAGGCTTGCTTGGCATGTTCAGTGTGTGACCTGCATACTGGGGGTACCTCAAACTGTATCAGCAGCTGAGCAGGTGGTGAAGAACAAAGCACCACACAGGAAAATGTTGAAAGCATGTTTGAAACCACTGTAACTGCAGGAGGGGTTTGTTTGTTTTATAAGCATGTTGGTGATGAAAGGAAAGGAGAAAGCAGAAAACAAAGCTATAGAGCAGCAGTGCCAGGCATTGACTGCCTTTCCTTGTGCTGGAAATAGATTTCTTGTGCTTTCTTCTGGTGAAAAGTTGATTTCAACATTTATTTTCATTCTGTAGAAAAAGGGTTACAACCAATTACTTATTGGCAAATAAACTGAAAAAAAAATATGAAGAATTAATGCTTACTTTTAAAATGGAGAAGTTTGGTTGTTTAATGATTATATTTTTTAAAAATTCATATCCCTTACAACTCTGGGGGAACCAAAGGAAATTTTGTCAAGTACTACTTGATTGTTTTAAGAATGCACTGAAAACCTTGGGAAAGCATCTCTTCAAGCTCTATCTGCAGTACTTCAGTGACACTAAGCTGTTTTTCACACAAATTCTAACAGAACAGAAGTGGCTTTTATTCCGATGACAGTTTGCATATTTAGTTTGCTGCATTTTTCAATACTGGTTAAAGCTTGTAAATAAATCTGTGATGCAGTGCAAAAAAAGTTCAAGGCCAACATGTTTTGGAAGAAATGACAACTTTGGTTTTTTTTAAAAAATATAGAATTTTCTTTAAAAATATGCTTAAATGTCAGCTGCTGACTATCTCCAATACATACTGAACACTATTTGTCTGAAAATCAGAATAACAAAATGCAACAGTTGGCCTAAACTATTTCCATTGTTGCCAGATAGCATAAATATTCTGTGATCTTCATCTAAGCTTGTTGCCTTATTTATTTTATAGGTATTTATTGCACAGCTGCAGACAACTCACTAAACTGGCAATAATGTGTTTTAGTTAGTGATTCTGGATTATTGATTTTTTTGTTTGAGATACACAATACAGTGCTGGCTGATATATCTGAACTGCTTTCATATATACAGATGGTCTGGAAATAATGAGGAGTGGACTTAGATGAACCTTCAGACTTGCCCTATTTCTGACCAAGTCGGGAATATTTCAAAAAACATTGTGTTTTGTGATTAATGAAGGTTTAGGATGATGTTTTATGAGCATGGTTGAGTACATTGAGCACCTCCAGGTCACTTATTTTCATTGCAAGTAGCCTTGCTTTTCCTGGGTCTTTACAACTAGTTTTATTGGAGTGAAAAGTGTGCCCTTGTGATGTGAGTGAGGAGCAGCAAAACTGGGCTGTTTTCTGGGTCTTCAGAAGAAGTCAAAACACAGATTTCCAGTCATCTCCCATCACCATCCATAGTTAGAGAATTATTAGTTCAGGCACAGGACAAGAATCAAATTCGGTTTTCCTGTTATTGCAGCATCATTTTGCTACTTTTTTTTTTTTAATGTAATTGCCCACTTTCAGTGAGGTAGAAGTGCTCAAAGTGGGATTCAGCTAGGAAAAAAAATCACACCACAAATTCTTTTATTTATGTATATATACATTGTATATAGGAACCCAACACTAGCTTTTTTACCTCAAAGGTATAAAAGAATTGTGTCATACCTGCATAAAAAATTAGCCATTTTACAGAAGGCTTGCTGGATAGTGGAACTACTCCAAATTCTGTCAGTGTTAAAGGTAATAGAAGGGTGATAAAGCTGAATGATCAAAGAATTACTGGAAATCTAGGAAACAAGTCCTCCTTGCCTGGTTTGCAACTTGAGTGATACTGACAGTATCCTGGTCATTGTTAACACCCTTTAGGAAAGGGATTACGGTGGACTGTGCTGTATTTGTTCCTATGAATAGGCAGAAAAGGAAAGTTGGCATCCATTCTTTCAGTTTGCAATCCCAACTTTAGTAATAACTGGGAAAAGTGAGAGAATATAATTTTTTAAAAAATCGTCGTCTTCTAGAACTGATGAGTTCATTCAGTAGAACTAATTCTGGGTGGTGTGGTAGCTCAGAGCATGGCAAAGAATTAAAGGAAAAGCAAGGTGCATGTTGCTCCTTGAATGGAAATAGGATAAGACGATCTTTCTGACTAATCTAGGCTGTATATTGAACTCAAATAGTGTGCATGACCCCAAAACTTCCAGAGAGAATCACAGGAGAATTTCTGATTGTGTGGAAAATTTCTGACTTCTGCTCTATTATTCGAAGGCACAAGTGACTGTAAACTAACCTCAGATGCAGGAAAAGCTACAGAGGAGACTGTTGGTAGCTGGAATTCTGAATTCTGCTTTAGGAGGTTGTCCTATGGGTGCTGCATGTGGGTATTAGAGTCATTGTGGGGTTTTTAGTTCATTTGTGATGATACATGAGAGAGATGTCAGTTGCAGCATTCAAAGTGTGCCCACTTGCTGCCCTTGGAGTAATGGGTGAATTTTATTCTTTGTGTGTTGTTGTAACCTTAAAAATCTTACATGTAGCTGGTGTAGCAGTGCATGTTTTGGTATATCTGCTCTGTTTGGTTTGCACAATTAAAATCTGACAAAGCCCAAGACAATGTAGCCCAGCACACTCTCCTTTTGGCAGCCTCAATGCTGGCAACACAGAAAGACAAATAGAGGTTTTCATATTTTATCTTAGTAATTACATGCTTCAGAGACCACAGGACCATATTTAATGGCTTTAAGTACACTGTGGAAATAAGGAAGAGGAACATGGTACAGAAGAATTCCTAAACTGAAAACCCACCTTTTAGCCTATGTATCTTTTATCTTGCATTACTGTGCACTGTAATAAGAAATAGCTTGTCTGAACTGATGTTTTTCAGCATCTCACAAGATTGTTCCTGCAGTTCTGAGGTAGCCCTTCTGTTTACAAACCAAAATTGAGTTTGTCTACTGTGGCAAAAGTAGTAAAATGAGAAGCTAACCTAATAATGTGTATAATGGTAACCCACATATGTTCAGCTGCCACTGTGAATGAATGTTTCCTCATTCTCCACTCCATCAAGTATTTGAGGCAACAGATGTTTTCTTTTCTTGGTAATTTGTTAAAAGTAAGGACTTTGGCCACTTTATTGAAGAAGGATGTGAGATAATGTGTGCAGCCTTGTATGCATGAGAGATTTGTGTTAAGTAGGTAGTTACAGTTGTTTCAAGAGAGTGGTAGTTCAATTAATGCAACAACATCTCACTCCAGACGAAGATGCTCCAGTTGACAAGATCTTCTGCAGTTTTTCTTAGCTGGTTTAGATGTATTGTTTAAAGAGCAGTCATGCAGGAGTTTTAACTATACAGGTTTCTAAACAGCCTGAATTCAATTGTTTTCATGCACATAGCAGATTTGACACTTTTTGTTACTAGAGAGCATTTATTGCTTAATGAAAGAAACGGTGAACCCATTTTAGCTGGGAATGGAGATAAGTAGCTGGCAATTCATATATTAAAAACTGCAATCTGTGCCTGAGAAAAGTGCATAAGAATACGATAGTGTGTCTTGTGTCGGGATTACTCTCTTTTAGCTCAGTCTCTCAGAATTAAAACCTGGAAGGCATAAGGTACTGTTAGAAGGAGATGTGATTATAAACTCTGATATTGAGCTGAGTGATTTAGTAGCAGCTTGGGGTTCTTTTTTTTGCCCTGAAACCTGGATGTAAGAACTTCTTTTGTAATGAAACCTGAAACTAGATGATGCTTGTATGTTTTGTGCTTCGTTAACCTCTATAGCCTGTGGTAATTTTGGAAAATATCTCAAACACTTTTCCAGTTTTGGTGAATTTCATTGAAGCCCATTCCTGATGGTTTTCTAATGAGGATATATAGTTTTTACTAAGGATCAGCATCAGGGTTGTGTAGATTCACAACCTGGGATTTTGTTTAGAGCTGCAAATAGTAAATTATTTACATAGTGAAGATGGTCACAATTTTATTCTGCTGTCAGTCATTTACAGAAAGTGGCACCATTTTTAATGTGGGCCTTGTTACCTTCTTGACAACTGTATTATCCTTTAAGGGGGGTTCTGAAACCTTTTAAAACCATCCAAGTGAACTTCCCTGGGAGGTGAGGCTCATGTTGCTTTGCTGTTTTGTGAAAGATAAAGCAGCACAAGACTTTCATGTAGATAAGCACTTCATTTTAACAGACCTAATGTGGTGAGGAATTAGTCAGCATCTCCCTCCAAGCTTGTTTGTATTTACTGGAATGCTGGAAGTAACCACCAAACCTTAGTGATGCTAAAAATACAAGATTGGCCAAATTACGGTCCAACTGGAGTTCGACAGCTTCCCACACTTCCCTGCCCTCTATCACAACTGTAATTACAACTCCCCCCTCTTTTGTTAGTATTCTCCTTGCTCCTGTTCACCTCTTCTCACTTCATTAATGGGCTGCTGTATTTTTTTGTTACTGAGCTACTGGCCTATGACTACATCCCTTTTTCTTTAGCCTACTCCTAACCATTGCCATGGATACAAACTTAGTTGAATTAAATACTGACAACATGTTCACAAAGAATAATGACCCAGTGATGTGTGAGGCAAAGCATATTAGAAGTCAAAGTGATTGTCCTAATAGGTTTTATTGAATACTAAGCAGGGTAGCTGGAGGTTCTTGGAGGGATGCCTTTCTAGTACATCCGTGGAGTTGTGTTGCCATGTTCAAGTTTCTCTTACAAATTGCTGTGCACAGCAACTTCTTCTGACCTTGTCAAACTATGTTTTGTTCTTAGTTTAGTGTCAAATACAAACTTAAATTACACATATGAAGGCGGCTACTTAGCATTTTCAAAACTCCTCCTTCTATCACTGTGACATAGTGATACTAATTAATATATCTAATGAGAAAGTATTTTGGGGGTGAAAAAAAATGCTGAACATATTGGCTTAAACCCGTATTTAAACGTTTTCTTGGAAAGTAATGTTAAAGCCAGTTCAGCAAAACCAATACCACATTTCTAACCTCTCTGGTACATTCAGTATAGTGTTTTGACTTTGTTAGCTCTGGGTGGTGAGTAGCTCTGGTGACCAGCAATGCCTTTGTGGAGCTGCCATTTCTAGAAGGGTGCACTGGATTTGTCTGCTGCAGGGTGTGGACAGGTGTCCATCCACCTTACCAAGAGCTGAGGCATTTACTGAGAGAGTGGAGGGAACCCCTGCAGCTTCTCACCTGGAGAATTCTCAACCCCTCACGTTAATTGTGAGGAGGCCACGTGTATGGGTGATTTATTGTGAATCAGTGTGGGGCATAGTGTAAACAACTGTGCAAACTACTGCCTCAGCCAAACCTACATGTCTTGGTCCTTCATTTCTGACCTTTGTAGTTGGAGGAAACCTGGAACAGTCCTTTCTGCCCTTGGAAAATTTCTTTTGTCACCCATGAAACTTGGCTGAGTTGCTATGCCCAAATCTCCCCAGCAGGCTCATGCTCCTGGGAGGTGGCACCTCTGTCTTCCCAGGGGTTTGTGAGATTTGATCAGTCTTAGAGGAGCATAACCATGGTTAAATGACAAATACCTGAGGCACTACACTGCCACACTCAAATCACAGGGCCAGTGAAGGACTTGCCCAGGTTGTGATGAAACTGGTCATGTTTTTTAAGAGCTCAGTACTCTCAATGCAGCCTTGTTAATCCTTAGCAATTAGTTTGTAATTATGTCAGACACTCTACATTCAGGAGTGACCATGGAAGATTAGAAAGAGCTGATTATGCTGATATTCAAAATTACACCTGTCCCTATCCCTGGTACTGCAATTGCTCTAAGTGCAGTGTCCTGGTAAGTCACTCTGGTTGAACCACATGATTGTGTGTTTGGAACCTGATAAAGCTCACTGATGACATCTACTCTTTTAAGCCTTTCTAGCATCAAAGCTTTGAGAACTGTGGATAAGATACAAAAATCCAGTACAGAGATAATTAAGGAAAAGAACATTAACTGTTAATATCAGCTTTAGCTGTTTACCAAAAATGCTGTTTCAAGACCAATTCATTTGTTTCTGCCTTAAGTGTGGTAAGTCAGGGTGTAACATGTAATTTCAATTAACTTTTCCTTTTCTTCCCTCTTCTTCCATCAAATGAAACTTCTTATCTGTTAACAGTTTCCTGTGGTACAGGAGAATCAGGGACTTTTTGTGAGGACCTATTAGGCAGCCTGTTGAATTCTCCAAGATGTTCCTGTGAAATGTCATCAAATATGAACCTTATTTATGAATTCTTTTGTAACATGCTGTGAAGTACCTGAATTAAAGTTATCACTTCTCTTGAGAATGAATCCAGGGTTCACTGTTTTCCCAGATGGATCTCTAATACATACTATGTTGTTTCACATCCAAAAATTGTTTTACTTAACAGGCAATCATCTGAAGATGAAGTAGGGCAGATGAAGAGAAGGGAAAGAGAAGGCAGTCAGGAAATGGGATGTCTCAGAGACTGCCAGTGCACTACAACTACTTACCCAGAACCACTCTCAGCACTGTGTTACTGTGGTAGTTTGGATTGGTAGCACACAGCTGCCCACCACTTAAACTAAGGACTGGTTGAAGGAAATGAAGCTCATAAATTCTTTGAGTGTGATTTATTCACATGCAAATATTTCCTCAATGTTATATAGTGATTTTGACTGCTGTGATAATTTCTTTAAGGGAAAAAAACACTTTCAAGTTTTGTGACTTAAAAAAAGGGCATTTGGCCTGCTTATTTAGAGTGATGCTGAGAGCTGGGCATTGCAATGAGTCCTTATTTCCCTTGAGGCATTCAGAAGCTTGGTTAAGGATATGCAGCCATTCATCTTTCAGTCTGTATAGGACTGATCAGTTGATTGTCTGGCTATGTAAACATTTGCATTTTGAGAATATTGCGTGTTCTTTATCAGTAACAAATCACATATTGCCATCAACGAGAGATGTATCAGTGTTGTCATCTAAGCAGACCACCCACTGCTTTGGCTTTTATGATTTCTTTGTCAGATATTTGCATAGTAGAAGACATTATAATGAGCATCTACTTTGAGGGGAAAGAATTTCTCTTTTTGTGCAGATCTCTGGAGCCCTGGTATGCTCTTTATTAGATGTGGAGTTTAAAACATCTGTGTTTAAATTGATCAACTGGCATTACTCCTGGGGGAATAAAGCTATTTTCTTATTCCTGATTTTAACCTTTCATAAGCCAGTTGAACATACTGCTTGGAAATGGAACATGTGTGCCTTTCTCAACCCTTCTGTCTCAGACAGCCCAATTAAAGTGAAATGTGAGGGGTAATTGCTCCAGATGATATGCTGATCCAAAATTAAACAGCTAAAAATATTGAGTAGCTTCATTATCGCAGGGTCCCATATGCTTTTTGCAGCTAATAAGAGATGGTTTAAATAACAAAATTGGGGAAATAATGAACTTGGTAAACATTCTGAAGCAGCCAGTGTGAGGCTTCTCATGCCCTAGTAAGGCTGTTGGATGAGACATGCCATGGCAGATCTTCACAGATCACCGTGTAAATGCCAGTGAAGACAAATGCAAAACCACAACAACTGTCTTCCCAAACACAGGAACTGTGTGTAAATTCCTTATTCTTTGACTGTGGGAGGATTTGGAGGAGTCGCTTGAAGCTTTCATGTTTCCCCAAGAGTTTTGTGTCTGTAGTTTTACTTTCAGTATGTGATGTGGGTGCTTGTTGAGGACGTGGTGCTTCCCTGTTTGCTGGGCTGTTTTTGCAGCTGCTGCTGCTACCACTCTGCAATAGGAACAGAACATATGGCAAGGGAAAGAGCGTTGCATCGAGTGTCTTGGATTACTTCTGCAATGAGAAGGAAAATCTCAATTAGTTTATGTGTCTCTTCTACTGTCATTTGTGTTGTAAAGGGAGACAAGGCTCTCTTACCTTGGAACAGTGAGCCAGCACAGGTTTCCTGCAGTGTGAAGGACTAATCAGTTAAGTACAGTCTGTGTGATAAATCTGTCTTCTCTGAGAACTCCAGTGTTACTTTTTCCATGGATAGTTGTCTCCTTTTAAAACTAGATTTACTTGTTTGTGGCTGCAGACTGCTGGAATTACAAAGCAAATGGAGGCTTAGATTTTGATGTGTCTGGCATTTTCTGTCTGTGATACTGACCTACTTCCTTGGCTACTCATGTCGTTATTCCATACACTTCCAATTCACAGATACTTATAACTAATGAATAAATACAGGTCTTAAAAGAAAATGCTGATTTTTGATAATCTCCCCACAGCCCCCAGTATTCAGTTTATGGAATAATATTGAAATCTCTGAGTTAAATTTTAAACTGTTGTTACAGAAGAAGGGAGTTGGAATGGGATGTAATGTAGCCATGAAAATATATAAGAAACCTTTATATCAATTTCAGTTATTCCTGATTTCGCATCAGACATTTCAAGTGTTTTCCGCACATTTTGGATGTGGCATTTAGAGCAATATACTGCTAATTAGTTTTCTTCCTTTTAAAACAAATATCTCTTCACTGACAGTCTAAACTTCATCCTTAAAATTGCTGAGCTCACATTGGTGGCAGCAGCTCAGCTCAATTTCAAGTAGGTCATGTCCAATTAATACTTGTAGTTAGGCACAAGCCTGCATGTAGTATCACAGTGAATCTTTCCAGATGTGTGCCAGAGTGTGTTTATGAAACTGCAGCCTAGGGCAGGAGAGGCTGCAGCTGCACCTCAAGCTGGAGAGGCTCCTGTAAGCAACTCATACAAAACTTTTCTCTATTAGCAGCTCTCTTAAGATGTGCCTCAAGCAGGGTCTAACAGTAGTTTCAGGTAATGTTTTTAAAGATGCCTAACTGTGAAACAGCTGCATTTCCTAAGGTGTTTGCTGATTACTTAGTGATGCTCTGTCCTGATGTCTATAAAAAGCTCCACTGATCTTTGAAGCAAAAAAACACAAGACTTTCCAATTTGGGTCTATCAGGCAACAGTTTTTAAGGACGAATAGGCATCAAGAAGAGACATTTGCAAGGACTTAAGGAGTGTTAAGTAGACTTACCAGCTTTATTAACTGTAAAGATGAAAGGGCAGTTTAAAATTGGTCAACTGATTCAGTCAGTGGAGTTAGATGTATGGGGAGTAGGCAGTGAGAAGGAAAACACAACTTTCTTCCAGATGCCTTTTAATAGCTAGTCAGCAGTGTGGCAGCATCCCAAGTCTTGCTTCAGCCACAAGAGGTATTTACACAAAGTTACACTTTGCATAGATTTCAGTTGTATGTGGTTTTATGAAGAGCCAGAGATTATTGCAACTACATGTTCCTTACGTGAGTTTTTGGGAAATTGTGTGCTGTGTCATTAAATAGCCCACTGCTTTTTCCCTTTGCCCAGGGTTTTAAAACCTCTCTATCCCAAAAGAAATATAAGGCCCAAATGTCAATGTGAATGAGATATAAAGGAAAGATCTTAGGAATACTCTTTGTCTCTTGCCTGGGTTCATTTCTAACTGTGTCCCGTTGCTGAGTTATACTTGCTGTCCCAGCCACAAATTATCCGAGCATTTATGTTACACCATAGGGAGTTTCAGAGGAACTCTCTTGGGGGTCAGGGAAAGAGCTGTGGAACAGAAAAGAGAATAGAATTTGCTGTGAAAATTGGAATTCTTACCAGGATAATAGAGTCATAACAAATGTTTAGGAGCAGAAATGTTGACTTTTCTCAGAAGTTTTCTGTGTTTCATACTGATTAGAACATTTAATAACTCTCAGTCTCCAAAACTGTGTGAAGCAGTAACAAGTAATCTTCCCAGCCCACTGTGCAGGTTACTTAACTGTACCACCTCTCCCACATAAAAACACTTTTGGTCTTAGAAGCTGATAATCTGCAGTGCTAAAGCTCTCCAAACATGGCTTTGCGTATGGTAATAGCTGTTTATTACAGCTGATGTGGAGAGGGAGATCAGGGAATGCTGTGACACAGTGAGCCAGCCAGCAGGTGAGGAATTCATGCCTGCATCCTTCAAAGTACTTTCAGATTGAATTTTTTCTCTGGGGAAAATTTGAAAATGTCTTGTGCTTAAACACAAGCCTCTTTAACATGCGTTTGCATTTTCTCTTTTGGTTTCCCTGGCTACTGATTAAAATACATGTTTTGAAAAGGTTTCCAGATACAAGGTACTGTTCTATTGTTTGCTCATACAATGAATCATAATTTG
>WEIV01008081.1:77760-225485 GCA_013390005.1 Calyptomena viridis
GTGTAAGGTTTGTGCCTTAGCTACAGTTCTCAGATCTGTGTGACTTTGGCTGTCTCTCTGATCTTCACTGAGGACCCACCTGCTTGTGCTTATGCTACAGATAATAGTGAAATTCTCTGGAAAAGTGATATAACAAATAACCTCTCTGGCCTAAAAGGCTACAGGGTTTTTTTATCAGCTAAGACTAGTGCAGAAGCAATTTTATATGAAGCTGATGATCTCCATAACTTTCACCTTCCAAAGAACAGGAAGAGAGGAGAGAAAACTGAAGAACAGTTGAGAAAACCAAAAGAGAAATACAAGTAGGTTATAAAACAGCATCTCTATTGCCCAATGATGAACACATAATGGAAAGGACATGTTTCTTGCTGCACAATTAATTATGCTGCCTTCTTGACAGCAGTGAATTCCCTCACCCACTGTGTCAAGAAATGCCCCATTCAAGAAAATAATTAAATAAAATATATTAACAGTGGAGATTTAGTGTCTGGATTGTATCTCATAATATTTTTGACAGTACTCAGCAATCAATTCAGCAAGTCATGTCTCAAGGGGCTTTTCTTCTGTTAATAAACTTAGGTTGCCCTCCAGCTGCTACAGAACTGAAGGATATTTTATACAGATAAGAAGTGGCTTTTCCATTTTTAATGTATGTGGCTCATGTGTATCTTTGCTTCAAAATCAATTATTTGTCACGTGGGGAGTAGTTCAGTACCAGCAGGGGTTGCAATAGGCTTGGTGTATTTTGTGCTTGGTGCCTGCATTACCTTCTGTCTCAAAAGAATGGGACCATTTTCTTTTACTTGACTTTTCTCTTTAAGCATGTATAAGAATACTTTGCTGTAGTATTCATCCAAGAAACAACAGAACTTTGGGTGGATAAATGAGAAAATACTGCAATAAAGACACTTGTGTGGAGCTGCTTGGGCTGATATTCTACTGCTGTTTCTTTGATTTTTAAAATATTTGTAGTAGCTCTTGTTTTGTTAGTTTAGAAAAGGTAAAAAGGAAGATTGGGAATTGCTTAGAAGTTGTCAGTGATATTTTTTCCTCTTGCAACTGGTGAGACACTGTAATAGAGGAAGAATTACTCTTGCTTGTTTTCATATAAACCCTAATACAGAAGGGCAGGGGAAAATACCTCTGAGTTAAGGGATCATAAACTCGTTTATGCTGGTTGGGTGGGAGGGGCTTTCTGTTTAAAACAGAAAAGAGAAAAATAACTACTAGTAAAAGAGGAAACTGCTATTAAATGTTTGGTAAGTCTCCAAGACGAAGCAATGGAGTAGTTTATTGTTCAAAACATAGTTGAGGAAGTTGCCTGTTTAGCCCTTATTCAATACCTAAGGGTAGAAGCTTGTGTATTCTGTAGTGTTGTTTGATACGTAAGACAAATACATTGAAAATTAAGTGAAAGGCCTGCTAAAATCTCTTATTTGTTTCCCAAAAGGCAGGATGGCCAGGTGGAAGTTTGCTGTCCTGAGATGGTGAAGAAATATTCAGTAGACATTCTTTCTGCACCTCTAGTAAAGTAATTGCTTAAATTGCAGTGTGTTCCTCATATTTTATGTTTCATAAAATCGATTTAACAGCTTACTGCCAGTGTTCTTGCCATGTAAGACTGTAGATCTTCTTTTAAAACATGGAAGATGCATGGAACAGGGAGGAACAAGTAGGCAGGTGAGTGAGGAAGTTCTCTGGGACTCCTCACCACCCTGATCTGTGTGTGCTCCTGTGTTACAGTGCAGGTGAAACTGATGAGCGACAGGTTCGTTCTTGCATCTCATTTTACTTTTTCTGTTCTAATACTGGGTTTTTCAGATTCTGCAACACTTTAAAGCACTAGAAGTACGATGTATCCCGGTTATGCTGTGAGCAGGAATTAATCCCCCAAAACCACTGCCAACTGATCTGTAGGCTGGAATTTGTTCAATCCCTTCTTAAGACATATTTACAGAAACTTGAAGAACTCCTCATGATGACTTTAGAATCAGAGGAAGCATCAGATTAATTATCAATTTATTGAGTGCTAGTCAGGTTGAACAAACAGAAATCTATAATTTATTACTTGAATAGGAAGAAATTATATTCTTCTGAAGTCAACACAATTTCAAGAGCTATCTTGGAAAACTTTTGTAATTGAAAATTACTGGCTTGCAAAGAACAAAACTTTGGCAGAAGCACATATTCCTTTCAGAATAGCTAGGATTTCTGGTCAAAACACCACTTGTGTTTTATAGCAGCATGAAACCTGATGTGTTAAGAACAGGGTCTTCTTTTGCATGTTGTACATCTTGACTAAAGGGGACATACTTGAGCAAGAAGGCAAACAGGGAGCAATTTTCCTCCTTTAAGCTGGATTTTATTTTATATTATGCAAGGTTTTAAGTAACTGCCTTTCAGAGTATATCAGCTAAAGGATTTAAAGGCGGAAGGTGAGATCTATTTTATACATTAGTATGTCTATCACTTTCCTTAAGTATTAAGTTACCATGCAGTACTTTGTCTACTTTCTGTGCTCTATTCATTCCACTGATACCACGGAACTTCAGCAAGAAAAGAAAAATAATGAAGGATTTAAAGTTTTGTATGAAGAAGTGTATGGAAAAGCGTTTCATTTATTAGAAGATTTCGGTTCAGAGATCTGTATAAAGCTGAGGTGTTTAAGCTGAATCATTACCTTTATTCTTTGAGAAATTAAATCCTTCGTCTTCCACAAAGACTCTGTTTTATATTAGTGAGCTCTGAAAAGGATCCTTCACAAAACTAAAAGCACCCCTGAACTTGCAAACTGGAAAAGCGTTTAAACCCGTGAGGCAGCTTTTGGGTTGATGAGTCTGGTTTTGGCACACAGTGGGTAAAGAGTAGAGCAATTAAAAATGGTAATAGGATAAGATCTAGGGGAAGTATTTTGGGAGCTCTTACAAGTGCTCTGTTTTTTCTTCTTCCTTGGCCTATTTACAGCTTGCTTGATGCACCTTGCACAGATTCCCTTTGCCAGCCTTTCTAACCTGACAAACTTGATAGAGGGTTGATTACCATCTAAATTAACGCTTTTAAAATTCAATGTGTGTGTACCCTACTGGAGTTGTAGCTTCAGTCCCATTGGAATCTGGGGATAAATCACAGTTCAGTAATTGTCATGCTACAATCCAGGAATGATAGAGCACAGTAAAACTGCTGGGTTGTGGTAGCAATTTCCACCCCTGTCAGAAAGTCTGGGAGAAGGGAAATTGCTAATATTTGGTGCAATAGGAGAACGTGCTGGTAGACAAGTCTGTGGTGATGAGACTTTTTTTTAGCTCAATATGCTGAAGTCACCCCCAGTCCCTGACCTGTGTATGTATGTTTTATTGATAAGGTTGTGTTGACCACATCAATTTATCTCAAATCTGATCATTTGGTAAATTTCTTTTCTGAGAAAGCAAGCACGGTAAAAATCACTAAATTTGAATGAAAGATTTCAGAATAAGGTTGATCTGTTAATGTTGCAGCTTGCTGCAAGGTTGAAGTAGTCTTCAAAAAATGTTTGAGTCCAAAACCTGGGTCAGGATCCAGATCTGACTTTTTTAGCTCTGCCTATTCTGCAGGCTGAAACAAATTAACTGCAGTTTTCTTTTGAAGGAGAATGTGAAAGAAAGAATGAAAGCCAAGGAAATGAATTAGTAAAGAACTTGGAATCCAGTTTTGTTTTACAATTTTGGCTCATTGTGATGATGGTCTTTATATCTTCTTATCTTGAGTTACCCATAAAATAGTCTGATCTTTTGTACTTGCAAGCCACAGATCCTTCTTCTCTTTTGGGTTGCCTGGGCTAATTCCATAGATTTTTATGAAAATCATTCTGAAGAAAAAAAATCTGTTGAAATTACTAACAATTTTCATGTAGAAGAGCCTGACATGTAGCAATATTTTCCATCTCCCTGATATCCCCTGCCTTATAATTTTGTCTTGTGTTGTTTGCAGTGTCAGGTGTGGGTTTTTCTCTATTAAAAACTGTTGCCTGGAAACTTGGAGCCTAATATAATACTATTCCCCCCAATTTTAGTTTAACAGTAAACTGGAGCTTGGAAGAGTTTGTAATATGGCTTCATTTTAAAATCCTAGAAATGTCTTATTTCATTTTCTGTCGTTGCTGAAGAAATTTTTGATCATTCTGTGGTATATCACACCATAAGCATACTTTGTAATTCTGGATTTTGAGGAAGGTTTCTCTCTCTCAATTCATGAACAATAAGAATTCAGCTATGCAGAAAAAGAATACACTTTGCTTTTTCAATGTATATTGTTGTGTAAGTAAAATTTTATCAGGTGGTGATTTAGTGACTAATTTCTAAACGTAATTAAAAGCCCTTTGGAAACTTGTGGAATTTCACTGCTATAAAACATAAAGGTTCTGAAAGCCCTGCTTGGTGATTGCCATTAGATAACAACTTCACTTCTTTTAGTCCATAGTCAATGTGGTTAATGACTGGTGTTTTAGAGCGTGAATGAATTTGACTGATCACTGCAGGAATAAGCAGCTTGCCTAAATGAATATGTTTCTCTCAGCTTTTGCTGCAGATATGTGTGTTCCACATCGCCCTTCACGCTTCCTTCTCTTTTTCAATTGTTCTCACAATGCCTTACACGATGAGACAGATTTTGTAAATAACATTTAAGGTTTACATTATCATCTGCAGTTCAGTATAGGTGGAAATATTAAATGCAAGGGTAAAACTGAACAGAGTGAAGCAGTGAGTGTGAATAAATAGATGGCATTAGCCAAATTTGTAAATAACCTTTTTTCTGTGATGGAAGAGAGTACCAGTATTTCTTGTCTCTCTGAAGGGTTTAATTGTGATCCCTTGTGCTGTACGTTGAAGACTGAGGTGCTTAAAGCCTGTTGAAATGGCACAGGAGATGCACATTGCCAGGACTGTGATTTAGAAATGCTTAATCTTCAGATACAGCTTACTGTCCCTTTGCTTTCAAGCAGAAGTTCTTTCTTGAGTGTAAAAAGAAAACAACCCTCTGTACTTCCCTAAACTTTTTTTCAAGCCACAGATCCTTTCCCAAAAATATTTCAACTCAAATAAGTTTTCTAAGAAACACTAAGCAATTGGAAGGATTGTATTTAAATGATAAACCAGATTTGAGATTGGTTTGGGGTGTTTGTGGTCCATGCTTTCCCCCAGTGCCTGGAGTTTTGAGTATGTCCTTTTGTTTCCAGTGTAGATATGGAGACTTTGTCCAGGCTGAAACCTGTAAGGATTAAAACATTGAGGAATGATTCAGAGATGTTACCAAGGTAGTATTATTTATATAGTTAATAGTCATCTGAGACAGTATTTTCTAATATGCCCAGCCTTATCTTCTGGTTTTTTTCAGTGATATTGGTATTTTTGTGTTAATTCTGTACATTTCAGAATAGGAATCTGGGGGTTTTTTTGTGTTTTTGGGGGGTGTTTTTTTCCTCTTTTTTTCCAGAACTTTACACAGTATCACTATTTTGGAGTCTTTTACAAAAAACTTGCAAGGTTAACAAAGGCAATGGTATTAGAAGGGACACTTATTCTGAGTTTTGCAAAATTTGTTGAGTTTGGTGGTTTCTCATACTATAGGGAACACTGAATTGGTTCATGACTCAGCTTTCACATTAACTTCTTTATTTAGTTTTTTCAGCCTGTTGAAATTTGAATCATTATCTCTACATAGTGCTGCAATTGCTGTTGAGATTTGATCAGGTCTCCTAATCTTGAGATCTTCTGTTTGTTATCCTGAAGATCTCTCATTTTCAGAAGTCTGGTAGAAGTTAAGTGCACTAACAATTTGTGATTTCCACTATCAATATCACTCATCTTTGAGGTTTTCCTGCCAACCAGGTTGAATTACATTTCCACCACAATTTCCCACTGGGCATACATTCCTGATTTGTATCCTTAATATTGAAATGATTTATGAAGTCTTGAAGTACTTTATCTTGCATTGTTTTCATTGTAGCTTAGGTGTCTCTCTGTGGTGGTCCTGTTCTTTGGAGCTTCTGGCTCAGCTTTTAAAGACTGAATGAATGTATGATATAGTGGCAAAAGGCAATAAAAATACAAGAAACAAAATTGCATAATTGATAAAAGAAAGCCATTATTAACTGCAATGCAGTCTTTAAAACTATGTTGTTATCTGATGTTACTGATCTTCACTCTTCCAGGCAGAAGTGGAGTACACAGATCAGGGCCTTACTCAGGTGAGGTGTTTACTGTAGTTTGGTTGCACTCCACTGATACTGTTGGTTTGTACAGCTTTAAATTTTACTCCAGTTTCCCAGAAATGCTGTTGTTCACATGAGGCCATAGGCTTCAAGGCAAAACTGCAGCACTGAATTTACATGAGGTTAGTAGGGGCTTAGCCAGGCTGTTCAATAATCTATACCATTTTTCAGGACCAAATTAATAGGGAAAAACAAGCAAACCAGGTGACAGGACATACAGAGACATGAAGGGTTGTTCCCCCTCTGCCTAGAAGTTAAATCACCACTGGCTTACTTTGATAATAGAAGGTTATAAGTTTAATTAGTTTTTCACCTGCTTGAAGTAATCCAATGTTCTTATGGTCTGTGTGGCACTGACAAAGGGGATCTTGCTTGTTTGCAGTTAAGTGTTTCTTGCAGAATTGAAAACTTTGAACTTTTGTGAGGCATGACTAGGACTAAATTAAAAAAGTTATCCTATAAATCTAGGATGATTTTCACTCTGGATAATCCACTATGTGAAACAGATTGCCACTGGGTTTTAGTTTGCAACCTTAGAGAAGTATTTGACATTTACTCAGATATAAGATGGAGTATAAATTAATTTAAAAAAATAATTTCTAGCAGCTTTGGAAAGAAGAGAAGTACTTGTAGACTCCTTTGACTCTCTTTTAAAAGTGAATTTTCATATTAGCTGTTTTTTCAGTGTCAATTAGATATAGCCTTTAACATGTGTTTAATTCTTTGTAAACCAGAAGTTGATTGCAATAAATACTTTCTCTAGTATGGTGCTTTTGCTGACTTTCTCCAGCATTCTGGTGTGGATATGTGGGGCTGCAGGGAGGTTAAACAGTTTGCAATAGCACTGGACAGAAACTGCAAAATAAGTCCCCACTTGAAGTCTCTCTCCCCTGTCAGCTCCCACATTTAATAATGATGGAATTTGGGAAAGTACTGTGAGCTTCTATCTGCTCTGTATGTGCAAGTGATAAAGTGCATATGCAATAATAAAACACTCTTCAAAATCTGATCTTTGGTCTGTTAACATGCTGAACATGCCCTTTTTTTTACAGCAGTGATTTATAGTCCAGCATAACCATGCAGAATCACTTCATTATATTTGAATAATGAAAAGAGTGCCGTCAAGATGGCATGTCTCGGGGGACCTTTCTGAGGCAATGCTTTAAACAAATGACTTTTTAGATAAATTTATTATGAAGTGTGATGAAAGCCATTTTTCTTGGCAGTCGCATCTTGTGAAATCAATGAGGTTTGTTGTGCTGTAGTGGGTTGGGTTTTTTTAATTTCTTACGTAAGTAAAGGCTAAATCCATAGAAATAATGGTTGGTATTTTTCTGGCACCATGGAAAGGAGATCTAATGTTGTGTTGGGCATCTCTAGTCCTGTCTGATCATGTCTGTTAAATATTTGTTGGCCAAACTTACAATCTAGTCTCACAATTGGTGGTATATTTATAAGTTGCTTTAAAAAAGATTTTACACATAACTGTGAGCACTCATTCATATCTCTTATGTGAAAATGAGATTTTATGCACTTAAAAAAAAAAAACCAGCAGAATTTGCCTAAGACCTGTTCTGTCAAAGGAGTATTCAACCTCTGTACCGACAGTTTATTAAATTGTGTTATGAAAAGTTTACAAAACCACACAGATACCACCAAGCTTACTATTTGTATAATATTATAAATAACATTTCTATTCCTCTGGCTTCTTTAGCATCCTTGACCCTCTTGTTTCAATAGCTAACATTTGATTACTAGTAATAGATAAACTTTTTTTTTT
Source organism: Calyptomena viridis (assembly GCA_013390005.1). NCBI lineage: Eukaryota > Metazoa > Chordata > Aves > Passeriformes > Eurylaimidae > Calyptomena > Calyptomena viridis. The sequence goes on from WEIV01008081.1 coordinate 85,788, forward strand.
CAAATCTGTACATTTGTTTTGTAATCAAAGTTTTTCTAAAAGCAAATCTTTTATATTCAGGAGAAGTATGTATTGAATGAAGATATCTCAAGCTGTTAGTTGGAAATCTGTGTTTTTGAGCCGTGTTTTCACTTTTAGCTTTTATAATGTTATTTGAAAATGGTTTTGTGTCTTGAGGTGATCCCTCCTTGACCCTTTCTTAATAGAATACCAATGCAATAGCAGAATATGCTTTAAAAGAGGCCGTTTGTTTTTAACAGGTGGAATTAGGCCTACGAAACACATGGAGAATTGACTGGCTGTTTTCTCCTTTTTTTTAAACTGCAAGATGTGTGCCCATATAAAACTTAAGAAAGTTTTTGTGCTCATATCCAGATATAGTTGAAATTTGTTAACAAATATGAAAGTAAAAGCAAAAGCATCTTGATTGCAACTCAGTAGACCCGGATTATTTACTTGAAATAACCACTGAGTCTCCTTTAATCACCACTTTTCTGTACCTTGGAAATAAGATATATTTGCCATTTCTTGTGAAGAGTGTCAGTATCTATAAGTGACAAGTGCTGTGTAATGGTTATGTATTACTAATATGTTGGATAATATTCTCCAGGGATATAAAAAAGGGAGGTACAAAAGATGCTGGGGAATGAACTTACTTCTAGAGCTGTAGCTGACTTCTCTCACTGCTGATAACTTGCACCTCAGAATTTGATACTTGTCCTGCCAGTGCCCAGGTGAGAGCAGGAGGGTGGCTGTTCCTGGAGCTGCCAGTGAGCTTCTGCAGGTGGGAGAGAGGAGACACCTGTGGCTGCTGTTAAGTGCTCCTTGATCCTCCTCACCCAGACAGATTTCACCAGGTCCCTGAATTAGGCCTGCAAAAAAATACTCCATGATCAGAGTGAAAAAGTTATCTACTTTTCTGGGAAGTTTGTTTGCAAATTGAGCAATTGCAGTTTAAAAAGTTTCAGAACTGATTTTAGCTTGCTAAGAATTTCCTTCCTCTTTAAGAAAGAAATTTTATATAAAATTTAAACTCGGTAACAAATTCTTTTGGGAAGTTCAGTAGTAAATTACAGCAGGATCTGACTCACTGAATCTTAAGTAAATGAATATATTTTGTTTCTCCCTGTATTTGAATGTTCTGTGTCTCATTGCATTAACTTAAAAAGTATTCAGTCATGAGGAATAAGTAACTGTAGTCAGGTTTCTTTTTTTTAATTCCAGGTTTTCCTAGAGTAAATGCAAAACTGGCCATGCTTAATTCCTCCTAATGGGTTAATTGATTCAGCAGTGCTGAGTACACGACCTGACTTCTGGTTCACTGAGTCACTAAATGTGGTATCAAGATGATGCTTTTATTTCTGTTTCATTTGGTGAGTGCATTTTGATCAGAGCTGTGAAAGATGTGAACTGGAAGCTTTAGGGAGGAGACCTGTCCTTCACCTCGGGCAGGTAGAGCACCAAACTGTGCAGGGGGAATGTGCTGAGGCTGTGCAAACACAGCGTGGCCTGGGTGTGTGTGTGAGCTGTGTAAGATGAATCTGCCCTTCACTTTTGTGTTGGATTTTCTATTGAACTAATTCATCATTTGATTTTTGACATCTTGGTAATTACTGCTAGCAAAAACTAGTCATTTTAATGGGAGCAATATACTGCAAGCACATTTAACTTTGATGGAAACTTCGAATGACTTTGCCTCAACCGCTTGCCTGATTCTTGTGGGCACTTTCACAATCAGCTGGGGACTTTTAAGGAAGCCTTTGGTGACACTGTTGGCTCCCAGCAACTTTGGCTCCAGCAGGCCAGGAAGTGATTTCAGGAGGTTATTCCTCCTGTAGCTTACCTTTGTCAGGCCAAACACACATGAAGGGATGTGCACAGTCTGATTTCCATTGGAGCTGATTTCCTTTAAATTCTGATGACCCTTCAAAAGCTGCTGTGATGATCTGAAATGCCTGAAAATGGAGATGTTTTCTCCCCAGCCAAACCACAATGTATAGCAGCAGCTTTTCTCCCTTCTCTAAAACTGCTCTCATTTCCCAAGCCTCTCTCCCTGTGTGTTTGCTGCCTGCAAAGAGCCATTGAGAGGATGAGACAGCTTGAGTGGAGATGCTCAGCTCTGATATACACTTTTGTTACCTCTCTGAAACAACTCGTGTCAGGAAAAGCAGCTGTCAGTTCTGATGAGCCCTTTGTTAGGCACAAGGTAGAACTTGAGGGAGCACTTTCTTTAGTGCTGTAGCGCTCACAAGCTTTTGTTTTGTAATTTTGGTGACAATTTGGAGCTTTTCAGTGCTCTAGTAGCCAGCAGTGAAAAATCTCTTCTCCACAAAGATAGTTTTTCTTCTGGACTAGCAAAGTGCTTCTGAAGAGATCAGAGCTGCTGTCCGTTCAGATAAGGCATGTGTACAGAAGCCTTGGGTAAAAAAAAATCAACTTCTGAGTTAATGCAAGTTTTTCTACAGATTTGGAGAGAGGGGTCAGTTTAAAGAGCAGCTGAAAGACTGCTCATGCTGATGAGTGCCCCCCAAAATATCAAGAGCACACTTCATGGACAAATAATAGGTATAACTTGAGTTCTCCTTTCTTTTCTTCCGGCTCAAAGATCTGTTTGTGAACATTTAGATTGTGACAATACCACTAGGCAAATTAATTGAAGTCAAGTTTCTGAAACCATTCACCAAATGTAGTCTTTCTGCCCACCGCAAAAACCAGTTGTTGATACTTGACGTGAGCTGTGTTTGGTTTACAGGAACTTTGACTGTGCTCTCTTGCTCAGGTTGGGTAAGGAATTGGTTAAGTTTCTGTTGTGGGTACTCCTATGCCTTTAGAGATGTCTGAGATTGTCCTAATAGTTGAATATCCCATTGTTCTCAGCAGTGATTTTGCTAATAGGGCTGTTCATTTTGTAACATTTGTCTGGGCCCTCTTTAAAGGATGTTTCTTAGGCATTTGCTCAGCTCCTTCCCTCCTTCCTGAGCATTTCTGCCACTCCAGCCCCAGGTGTGACTGACCAAAGGACTGCACACATTACACACATATGTGGTAACTCATAGAACTTCCAGTCTTCAGTCAGTTCAAGATCAGACATCAAGTGTTTCCATTGCACCAAGAGAATAAAGCTAGAGGAATTCTCATGGTAGCTGCTGAAACTAGTTCAGAGAGATGGATGCCTGTGAGAACTAATTTGTAAGGCATCCAAGAGCAATCACCATCAAATTGTTAACAATGTCTTTTGGAGTATTTGAGGCCATATAAATTCTACTGATTTGTGACTAGCTGGGGTCATAATTTAGTAATATCTGATACAAGGAGTACACTGACTGCAGGTTGGATGGAAATGCAGGAGGGAATGTGGAGGGAGGAATCTGGACCTTTTTATTTCATTTAAACATTAAAACATTTTGTCCATAGTTCTATGGCCTGCAACATAAGTTAAAGGGAGAATTTTGTGTATTTTGTTTTGGTGTAAGTGCCCACTTTTAACACTTAGGAGTTTTTTCAGTGTTGTCTGGACAAGAGTTTTTTCCCAGTATTTATGAATTCATTTATGAATTGAAAGGAGTTGAGGGTTTTGTTATTGGCAAAAATGTATTTCCTCTGTTATACATATTTTAAGTTGGTTATATATTTTTTTAATATGTTCAACTATGATTTTGGAAAAAAAATTACTAAATAGTTCATTAGAATGAGGCAGTTGGCTTGCTCTATGTTCCTCCAGTTGGTTAGCACCCCTCATAACATTGCAGCATTGGCAAGTCCTTTTGATAGTGTTTGTCTTTTTGTAAAAGATTAGTCTAAAGACATGACTACAAAACCATATCCAGCAATACATGCAGTTCAGATTTCTGCAGAATGTTTCTTATGCATTCAGGATGTGTTTCAGCTACAATATGCCCAACGGGAGAGGCTGAGGGCAGATTAACCTTGGGGGTTTAGATTTGAGGTGTAAGGCAGGGATTAGAGCTACATGTGTTTGCTGCTCAGCTGGCTGATGGAAAGAGGTTGATGTTCTGAAGCTGGAGGATTATGTGTGGTTAATGCTTGATCTCATAGTAAAATGCCTACCCAGACCCCATTCTTCTTGACTTAGAAATATCAATATTATTTTGGTACTGTTAAAGAACGTAAAGAAAAGGTAATGGAAAGAGCTCTGCTTATTGGGGCTTTCAGCTAAGCCATTGTTTAGCAGTTCACATAAATGTCTGTAGCAGAGGATGGGAGGGAGTGTTGTGAGGTTCTTCTTGTCTCTGCTTTGCCTTGTGGCTTCAGCTTTCTTTTGTGGAGAAAAGATGGATGAAAGAAAGAGGGAGGCAAAAAAGGACACTGAATATAGCACAAAAATGCAACTTCTGGAGAGCTGAATTTTACCAAAAAGACTAATGGGAGCTTCAAGTCTTTTGATTTCAGCAGCAGGCTCTTCTCTATAGATGATGAGAAAAGAGCACAAGGATGCCTCAGGATGGCTTTCCTTGGTTGCTGTTTCCCTATGGGGATTTCTGAGCTCTCTGTAAATAACTTGATGGGGTCTGGCTGTAGATGTCTTGCAACAGCTCTTGGTTACCAGTGTTTGGGAGCTTTAAGAGACACCTTCCCTGGGATGGGATGAGGTGGTGTGTCGAGGGAAGGACAAACTTTGCTTAAGTGAAGCAAAATGACAGAGGAACTGTACCCCAGGCCACCACCAGGTTATGTGGAGCTCCTGAACAGTAACAGCCTGCCAAGGAAGGGGTCTGCTTTGGTTTTAATCATCTTGGGAACTCATAGCTAGGTGTGATGTAGCCATCATTCTGTTTGTGAATATACAAATTACTTACTTAGCTGACAGAGGTGGTTTTGTTTTCTTGTTCCTAAGGATTTGCAGTTAAGCAAAAAAAGCAAAGCAAAGCACCTGAACCCTCACACCTGTAAAGATAATTGGGGATTGTGATGGCCCAAACACCTGGATTTTAGTGGGAGGTTCTGTCAAACTCTGATTTTTTTTTTAAAAAGCAGAGCCCTTAGGCAGTGTTTAATCTGGCCTTTTTATTGCTATGACATGTGACAAGAAGGTTACATGAGAGAGTTTGGAAAATGTAATCCCTCTTTTAATATCAAGTAAATAAAATGCACTATGAATTATAAGAGGGCTAAATTCAATTTTAACCACTGGCCAAACAGCCACCTGTGACACCGTGAGTGAGTCCTAGACAGGCCTAGTGATTCACTAAGTCATAGAGGTGCACAGAATGTTGCTTGGGGTATTATCAGTATCTTCTGAATAGAATTTGGGTTTTAACTGGACCTATGTCTTGCAGGGAAATAGTGATTTTATACTTTTATTCATTTATTTATTTTTAGGAAGCAACACTAGATTTAGATTTAGGTTTCATTTTGCAAAGTTTCAAAGTGAGGTTTCAGGGATATTTTAATTGAACAAAAGCTGTAATTCATGGAATCCTAATGTCATACAAACTATGTCAGGCACAGGCTGAGATAATTTGCTGTATAGCATTTTCCTATTGCATGGGTGTAACTTTAAATTCCTGGTGTGGCTGCAACTCTAAGATTGTTTGTTGCTATGAATTACCAAATGTATAAGGATTATTAAGCTTGTACAGCATCTGTATGTGGGAGTGAAAATGAGCTATTAAAAAGATTGAAAATATGAATGTCTGAAATTAGAATTAGTCACACTCTTTTTGGTTAGATTTGCAAGTCTCCCACTCAGAGAACTGTTAAATACTCACTTTTCATTCTTTAGTTGTCTTTTAAATTATGTCTGTTTCAATGTAATTTTTCTAAGCCTTCATTATTCATTAATCATTTTGTTAGGGATTAACATATTTTGAGTATTAGAGCGTTTGAATTGATTAAATGCTTATTTCCTTTACAGCTGTTGGTTCAGGTGACTGGCAACTCTGCAGGTTTGTTGTTTTTGACTTCTTGGCTCAGCATTTTCAATGATCTGAAGACAATGTGTACTCAGCAATTTGAAGATGAGTTTCACTTTCAGTGTCCTCACTTGGATGGCCAGAAATCCAAGTAACTTTACAAATTCAGGCTCAAATGTCTTAGGGTGGTATTTGCCTTGTTTAAATTTAAAGGGATTAACACTAAGCAATCATCTCAGAAGCTTATTCTAGAAAACTCAAAGAAATCTGGTGTGTGAAATAATGCATATTTTGCTGTTTTGCCTGTTTTTTCCTTTACACCTTATAAGACTGTGAGTGGAAAAAGCTGAAAGCCCCAGTCCTCCCCACTCTGCAGCAGATAGAATGGCATTATGAAGGGGGTGCCATGGCAACTGCAGTCACTGAGAGTCAGTGTCAAGCTGTTTTGTGGTAAATGCTATATTTAGGCTTTGGTTTACCCCAGAGTGAATAGCAAATGGAAAGTTTGTTTAGTGGTCTTGTTTCCTACCACTTACAACCCTGAAATAATGAGATGACACAGAGCACAGTGTTGTGCCACCTTTGTTACTCTTTAGACACAAAGAACTGGCCTCTGGTAATTGGGGTTGTTCTTGAAGCACTTGCCCTCTCTTGCCAGACCCTGCAGCAGCTCCACTGTCCATGCTATCCAGTTAGTAATACACTGCCTGTCTTTGTGAAATTTAGCACCTGGCACAAATACAGGAGCCTGCACTTTGTGACCTTCCAGCTGGGAAAATACCAGAAAGGTCTTTTCCATGGGAAGCTCTGTGATTTGAATCTATAAGCAAAGTGGAAGTGGAGGAAGGTGGGAAAACATACTGTCATTTCTCAAAAAATGGTGAACAGAGCAATCTTGCAGGTTGGGAAGGCTAATCAGGGCAATAGATCCTGTTAGCAATAACTTTCACAAAAACTGGTGGGTTTCTCTTTATACCTCTATAAGAACTTTTTAAATACCAGAGTAGGAAGTGAAGTCTCATTACCAAGGTTTCATTTTGCTGGCTTTAATGCAATTCATGTGTGTGTACTTTGACATATTACCATAAATTAAAATGCAAGTTCTTGTCCAAGTGTCCAAGGGTCATTGCAAAGCAACAGTGGTTACCTTGCTCATTTAAGATTTAGCCACTACTAGTCAGACTTAATATTAAGGCAAGATAGTCCTTCTTTCACAAAGAAATAATCACTCTTGGAGCAGGGTTTGAAATACTTTATGAATTAGATGAGCAAACCTGGGCCCATCAGAACTGTTTTAGACTATTGGGAAACTTGTGAAGTTAGTAACCAGCACAACTTGGGGAGGAATAGCTCAAGTGGGAGCTCAGCTCAGAACAGCCCTCCATCATTCCATCCTGCAGTTAGAAAGACAAAGAAGCACATTAAGGAGAAACAGATAAATTGGAAGTAAAGATTAAATCAATAATAGGGGACAAACTTTAACAATGTGATTATATAGATAAAAAGTAGCTCTCAAAAGACCCAAGGCTTGACACATGAAAAATTAATAGGAGAAAACAGTAGCAAGTAGTTTTCTAGGAGTGATGTTGTATTGGCAGGAGGATGGATAATGTATTTACAAAGCATTTAATTAGGTTATGTCCAAGAGCATTATGAAGTAGGTGAATGTGTGGATTGATTCACCTGCTTTGGGATCATCTGGGTTTTGTAAATAAAGAAGAACAAATTTATCTGAAACAAAACAGAGCGACTAGGTAGGCAGATTTCATACTCTGGATCAGAATACTGATATAAATCTCATTATTAATGCTTATTTTCTCCACAGATGTTATACACTTTCCAGGCAAAATAAAAAAAGACTTAAATTTGCAGCACAATACCTTGTCAAAAAAACACAAAGTCTATTTAATCTTGGAGAAATACGAAGCTGTATCTAATAGCCGCTTTATTTTCTTTTATTTGGTTTTTGCCCAAGTTAACACAAACCAGAGTTGTTTATCTGATTATATCTATTTGTTCCCATGTTGTACTATACATCTCTGCTTTACAGGTCTAATTGAACTTTCAGTGTTTTACAGCCTTTTATCTGTTCTTCAGTCTTCAGAGAATGATGAAAACTTTGTGATAGTGATTTCACATTGAACTTGCAGGCCCTAATAATAAATATTTTGAATTGTGCTACGTGAAACTACTGGGTAGATGATACAACCAGTCAGCTGGTTTCTGTGCAGCGGAACTGTATGATCGAAGCTCACTGAATTTAAAGTTGTAAGGAGCTAGTACGTGTTTGTACCATTACAACCTGAAGTTTTCACTGCAAATCTTTGTAGCAGAGCAATTGTTTTGCATAGTGTAAGAAATAAAAGGTTTCTCAGATGCAGTGCTGCTGAAGATGTAAAAAGGAACATTTAACATTTGTAATTTTAGTGAAACAAAGCAGTTCTACCCTGCTGCTGATTTTAGGGGAGTGATAGGCTTCTTTATATAGTGTCACCTGCTACTCCAGGAATTGTGGCCATGGGAGTGATGAATTAAGCAATAAACAAGTGTCTGTATATGACATTTCATTTTTGGATAGCTGTGGAAAATAATGTGGAAGCTGCACACAAGTGCATCGATTCTGCTTCCTGGCTTGTGCAGTGACTTATTTCATAACAACACTGGTATAGAGAGTCTCTGAAACATCCTGAGCAATAAGCGAACCAAAAGAAAAGATGCTTTTTTTCTCTTAACTAGTCTAGAAGAAAGCAGATCCCTTTAGCTGATATGCAGTAACTGCTGGGTTAAATCTCTATTGGTTAAGGTAATAGGTCTGGGTCATTGAACTTGTGTGTAGTATCTGACCATATAGAACAAACATACTCTTCTTCACTCTTGAAACAGAGTAGATTTACAGCCTTGGGGCTGTGTCTGCCATCCTCCAAGGGGCTTGACATCTTGAACTCAGTTGCCAGTTGATTTTTTTTTCTCCCCCTGTCCTGTGCCCCTCCATGGTTGTGTGTGAAGGTGACATCTGTCCTAGAGACAGAGTTCCAACCAGGGTTGGACAAAGTGCAAATGAAGTGGAGAAGAGTCTTAAGTTACAAGACTAAGTTCATTTCAGTAAGCAATTGAGTAAGCAACATAAACCATTTCCTTATACAAATGCATGTATTTTTGGCTTTGCTAAAAATTGCAATTAGGTCTTGGTTCTAATGCATTGCTGTGATACTGAGTTTTGTTTGCCCAGATCTCCACAGTGGCTTTGTGGACTTTGCCAGTGTGCTGTTAGCAACTGCTTGAGAATCTACCTGATCCACAGGCTTCAGAGGGCTGCAGAGCTTGAGGATCCTGCTTTCATCAGGACCTCTGGGTATGAGCTGTGTCTTTGCTGGGTCATTGCTCTGCTTCTGAGTTTGAGAGAGATCCCTGTGTTCTGTGGTACAAGGGTGCAGAGTTTTTGTGCTTTGAAATGCTCGTGGAATTTTGGAACCCAGGTAAGAGCTTTTAATGCCTCCCGAGATGAAAACCTTCTGTTCATGCTATGGAAAAATTTTCTGTTAAAGGCAGCTGTTAGTAATGGGCATCATTTCTCTGCAGAACCCCAAAGCACACAGTAATTAGAAAAATTGTTGCCGACTTCAAGAGGGAAAAAAAAGGGCCAGAGTACAGATAGGGAGAGCTGAAGATGTGTTGCAGTATGAATTCTGTCTCTCCACCTGCTCAAGTGTGACTTGTATTTAAAATAAATAAACTGTGGCATCACTGGTTACCAAAATATTTAAAGACATGTTAGTGGTCTTTCAGATGTGATGTATATAACAAGAATTAATAATAATAATAAAAAACTTGCAGTTAACTATTTTTAAGCATCACATAAATTGGCTGAATCAAGAAAACTTAACTTCTTATCTTCTAATGAGGTTTTCTTTCACTTTTGAATGAGCTTTTTCCTTTGTTCTCCTGCTTTACCTTTCATTATCTGTTATTGCTGCCTTCATGAACATGTGAGGAGCAGTGAAATCTATCAGTACTATCAGAACAGAGGCAGGTTATGTGGGCACAATGCAGATCTCACCAACCACCACATCCATCACTGTTTGTCTTCAGCGTTGTGACTGAACAAAAGTTCTTCTGTCTCTCCCCAGTACCATTAAATATTTAATATTATTTTACCTTGTAGCAGACTTATCACTGTCCCATATCTAGTGTAATAATGTAAGCATTCTGTACAATTAAATTGCTCTCATATTCTGCAGTATGTGGAAAATCCGTATGAATATTCTTTAGTATTTATAGCATTAGTTAAGAGTTGATTTGATACTAGGAGAAATGCAGTATGTGATGCTCACCAGTGGCAGAAATCACATCTGTATATGTTAAAATGTAACATGTGTTGTTACAAAACCACTTTGTTTCAGGAATCTGACATGCAGAAATGCAAGTAGTCTAACTGCAATAGACAAATTAACTTCTTGTGACCCACAGGCCTTGTAGAAGGTGAGATTTGGCAGTGAAATATTTAATAGGTTTCAGCAGCAGTGGGTCAGAATATTCTACAGAGCACAATCAGATGATTAATTGTGTTAATCTAATTTGTTCTTACAGTTTAGCTCCCTGTGGATGCTGGTAAGCCAGTAGCTTCTATTGCTGCCTATCCTTGGCAGCAAGAGCACCATCCACTTGCAAGAAAGTCTGGTCCAATTCTTTCTTAATTTTTGTCTCCTTATCTTGTCCTAGACATTTTTGCCACCTCTCTTCAGTAGATGAATCAATCGAGTGTATCCTTGGGTGCTGTTGTTTGGTTTATGTTCCCTTAGAGTGCTCATGCAGACAATCACAACTGTGGGTTGGAGTTTCAAACCTGTTTCAACTCACTGCGAGGTTACCTGTTTGACCAAATTCACACTGACCTTGCAGATGACAATATCTGCCAAAAACTCAATTAGAGAACTAGATTTGAGGAAAACTAATAGCATGCTACGGCAGATTTCCAGTAAACTAATTCTTGAAGGAAACAGTCTGGGCTTTTCAGCAGATATGCACACTTATTGTAAAAAAAAAACAAAAACAAACAGACCAAAAAATAACAACAAAAACCCCTCCCGAAGTTGATATTTAAAAACTTATTTATCTAAGTCTGTATTTTCCTAAGTTCTAGGAAGTAAAAATAACTTTGGCATATTAGGTTGAAAGGCAGCATTCCTGTCAGCAAGTTTTCTGTAGAGCAGATGCTTGCTGGTGTTTGCTGCTTTGGTTGGGCAAGAAGCACAAGTGGCTGCAGCCTCTGAGGAGATCCCCTCCTCAGCAGACAAGGTCATAAGGGAAGTGGTAGAGCTCCAACAGGTGAGGGAGTGGTGTCCTTGGACCTCAGAGGAAGGCTGGTGATGCATTTGAGGAGGAAATTCAAGGCTTCCCGTCTTGGTTAATGTCAGCCAGAGTGCCCACCCTGCCTGCAGACAGACCTGCCTGTCCCACTAGGTGGGTCTGTCCAGTCCATCTCATTCACTGTGGAATCAGCATTAGGGGAGGGAATGCACTGCTGGAGAGGGGCCAAGTCTGGTTCCAGCTGTTTATGCATCATCTTGGCTTTCATTGTTTCTCTGGTGATTGCTTCCGTATATACAAAATCTGACAAATAATTGCAGTTTGAAGGGTGTGCTTAATGGAGGGCCATAAAAGTGATTCACAGGCAACTGTAAACTGAACTATTACACGAAAGGATAAAAAGCTTCCTTAATGAGCTGTACAAGACAGTTATCGATGTATTTATGAAAACATTTCCAAGTACATGTAACCAGGGGAATTAAAAGATAAATATTTAAAGATTGGCTGACAGTTCTCACATGTAGCAAAACTCCAGCTTCTCTATTAGGCAGTAAATTCATAAAAAGTATAAATTTATGTGATTTATAAAGAAAAAAAAGAATCGAAACTTGCATTAAACCCAGATGTTTTTCTTTGTAATTGTGTTTTTCTATTCAGATGAAGAGATGAAGCATGAAGAAAATGGATAGATGAGATTCAGAATATTAATAAGGTAAACCAACATTTTTTCTATCCAAATAATTTATTAGAGTCATGCCAAAGAACTGTATTTCGGAGGATGAAACCTAACAACAGTTCAGAGTTTGATTAAGTTTCTTTTCATCCTATCATTGCTGTACACAATTAGGTTATTCAAGTGTGATCTTTAAGTGTTCACAATATGATTCATAACCTTGTTCTTCACACCCCAGAGAGAGAAAAATTGGTCTATTGTTATGAATCTGATTAATATATGGATCAATGCATGCCCTTTTAATGTTTATTATACACATGCACTTTTAGTTTGGATAAATTATTATCTCATTGTGTTACTGGCTCTTTGTAGATGTGCTGTATTATTGTCTGAACAAAACTGCAGGAGCATTTTAAGCATTCAGGGCTGCCACTTGATTTGGCATTACCTTCTCAGTTGAGATTACTTTTATTCTTGAATGGATTAATAATCAATAAGTGTTAAACAATATGATTTTCCTTAGGATTACAGCTGCTGTGCAGCTCCTCCTGCCATAAAAAATGGAGATGTGACTCATGCTTTTAAGTCAGCCTTAAAGTATTTTTTTAGATGTAGGGGTTTTTTAGGTGGTATCCAGATGTACCAATTTTTTAGTTTTATTGCACTGCAGGGGTTACAGGTGGAGGCTGGACTTGTGACTGATTCCTTGGAAAGGTGGAGGAGGAGTGAATGAGGAAAACAGGTGATAAGTTATGGGGAACATTGACACCAAACTTGATGTTGCTCACTTGGGCAGCCTTCACTCGTGCCCCCATTTTGAAGATACATCTACACTAGGAAACTCCTGCTCCACCTCTTTGCTTGGCTGAGATGCCTTTTGAGATCAGCTGATGGAGGTGCCTCTGTTTCCACCAGAAGAACTGAGGCACTGTGCATGCAAGATGGCTCATGGCAACAAGTCCACAAATTTCTGAGATTGTCAAACTGTGTTTCATTCCTGGTATTCACTGCTTTGCCTGCTACCTTTGGCAGATTGTTACTGTCAGTGCATGAAGGACCCTGTGCTTCAGTACCTGGATAATACTAGACCCTCTTCTGGATTGTCTTCAGAAAATACAGTGGGTAGCATAACTCTGTGCATTTTTTAGCACTTCCAGATGCATTTTAAGTTAAAAATTGCCCTGTCAAGAGGAATTTGTTGCCCTGCAACTACTCAAAATTTCATAGACAATAGTATTTGTCCCACCAAGGCAATCCTTGTTTCCTTCCTGCGGGCTGGAGCACATGGGCAGAGAGAGCCTGGTTAGAGCCAAGGTTACACAATACTGAAACTCCAGTTTCCCAAGGCTGTTCCTTTTCCTGAGCAGCCCTCAGACAGGTATGTCTTAGCTGAGGATACAAAACCATTGAGATCTCCTCAGATTTATGTGGTGCCTGAATTACCTGGGGCAGCTGTTCTGTTAGATGGGAGCACACACAGACCATCGTCAGATTTCGTCTTCCCCCTGGAAGAGTAGTTACCTTGGCAACTATCACATTGCATGAGATTTTCTTTGCTGGTAACTCACACAGTAGCTAAATCTGACATGTGGTACATAATACTCAATGTATTTCTTTAGACAGAAACACGTGATGGCAGGAGCAGTTACACTATTTGCAGTGTGATGTGACGAGTTCATGCCAAGAGCAGCTCTGTACTCAGAGTTTAAGTTCATTAGTGTGTTGCCTAAAACTGAGGTCTGTACGGCATTAATTGAATAATCAGCATTTTTCCTGCAGAAGTTCAATGAGAGCGAATGTAAGTAAACCCCTTTTGCCTACAACCCTTCACATCTTTAGTCAAAGATGCCTTATTAAACTTTATTAGTAGAATAATAAGGCTCTGCAGTTCCCCCAGAGAATCCTGTTAAAACTTGGATGATGGGAGTTGGATTAGCTCAAGCTGCTGACTTTAAGACCTCACTAAACATAAGAACGTGTACACATTGTGTGAGTTTTCAAAACACACTAAATACAGTGTGCAGTAATACCCAGTACTTTTATTCCCTCCTTCAACTCTCCAGTCTGGGACAGCTGTAACTCACAGGAGCACGAATGGTGGTTTGAGGTAAGGAAGGACTTGATTAGTGCTGACAGATGGCACAGCCACAGCTATCCAGACCTGAGCTGCTCTGTAAGCCCTTTGTTGAATGTGCTTGCTCCTTTCCACTGCCTCTTGTTCTCTATGGCATAAGAAATCCCCCTTACTGAAGATCTCAGGGTTCATAATTCTGCTGTGTTGGTGGTGATTTTACAGAACATCAGTAGGGCTTGTTAATAGAGCTGATAAGCACGACCCTGGGTAGGAAAGTCATTAAAAAGATCAATCCTGCATTTAATCTAAAGGGCTTTTTTTCTGATGTAGATTTTTCTTTCACAGCAGAAACTGCAAAGAATGAGCACTCATGACTATCAGTGTTGCTAGGTCATTCCTGAAGTGCAAGGAGTTGGATGCAGGTGTTCCCATGAGTTCCAGGTGTTCCATGGCACTTAGTACTATTAATGATTGTAACTACCTAATACAGACTTCAGGGAGCTATGGACATGGGAAAACTTCTTCTTTCTTTGTATCTTTCAACCTTTTAATATTCTATAACTACCTTATTAGTCTTCCTAGCACATGAACTAATGTCATCCTAATTATTCTGCGTGAATTTCTACCACATTTGACACTTGTTATCAATATTGGTAGTTCCATTGTTTTCAACTGTTTCTGGAGCAGATGGAGTGCTTACCTAGAAAAGGCTGCAGAGAGAAGTCAGTGCCTAACGGAGCCAAATTCACACTTAGGTTTATACCAGGAAGCTCAGGAGAGCTAGGCAGTGATTGAATTTTACCAACAAATTTAGAAGGTTGAGGCAAAAATCATTGATGTCGACAGTAGACAAAGCTATATGCCTTCCATGGGAAGTTAGAGCTAGGGGTGGCATTCTTAACTGGCTTTCTTTGATAAATATCTCAGGAGTGGGGGTGCCTGTGTAAGGAGTGCTAATGAGAATAGGACAAGGAATAATTACATTGAATAGTTTTTATTTACCTTTTTTTTTTCCAAATAGAGGTTTGAAAAATATTCCCGAAAGAAAAAGAAGACTCAAAAGGTATTTATTTTACATTGTAGTTATTTTTTTATTAAATCTATATATCTTGGAGTGGAGCCTGATACAGTAAAAGAAAAACCAAGTGATTTTGCATTTTTCATGTAATGATCACATCTCACATGCCTTTGAAGTGTTGGTGGCTTTGTTCTCATTAAGAATCATGTCTAGAAGCAATAGTAATGTGTGGTCACCTGCTAATGTGGCAGTTTTCATATTGTCTGTCTTGTCCTGGCACAAGCTGCTCTACCCCAGCTTGGTTAAACCCTGATGAAGAATTCTTGTGCTGCTGTTAGACTGGGAGGTAGAGGCTGTTGAGCCAGGTGGATGTTTGTGAAGCTGTGGCATCATTGCCAAGCTAATATGCTGATCTTCATGATAAAACACTGATGATAAGGTCAAAAAGTACCTTTTGCATTGTTGCATGTGCTTTTATAGCCTGGAGCCTTAAGAAAACTCTGGGACAAGTCTATAGGCAAATGAAGGGCAGTGAGGGAAGGTTTTTTAATTTTATAAATGCATTTGTTCTTAAACATGGGAAACATGTCAATGTGCTTTTCAGAGCATCCCTGGACATGGGTGGGGTTGCTCAGATGTGGCACAGATCAGGACTGTTGCTTCCTGCTGTAATGAGCAGACTGAAGACTTCAAAAGGTGGTTTCTGGCTGTGCTGTGCAGTGTGTGCTCACAAGGCCTGACAGTCCATCATTCCCATTTGATTTAGGAGGATGAAAGCAGAAGCAAAATCAAACTCAGCGAAGTGAATTTGGTTTGATGGGATTGTAACTCCCAGTGCTTTGGGGAAGGAGTGATGATGCCTGTGGCAGGTGTGATGGGCCACTGTCAGATGTCATGTGGCAGGGACAGGCACCTCAGCACAGGCTGTAAATATGGGCAAGAGCATTGCAACGGGGGCCTGACTTTAGCTTTCTGCCTTTGAAGCTATGCAGTTCTGGGACTTCTGTGTGTCCACCACAGAGTTGATGTTGGATATGTATATCACTTCTTTTCCCAAAGGTTAAGATATCTGCAACTCCAGGGTTTTTAGCACTGTATGGGGGTTTTTTTCACAGGTTTAGTTCAATCTTTGGTTAAGCATATTGTTTCCTATGTGTACTTCTAAGTTCCATAGAGTTTGAGACTCTCCAGCTTCATATAATGAAACAATTCCTGAAAAGAGAAACAGTCATGTTTTTCCATCTTCTAAAACCAGATTATTAGGAGTCATCAGTAAGTTACTCTGTTTGGCCCAGGTCTGTGAAAAACTGTATAAAATTTCTAGCATGAACGTATTAAAATGCATACAGTTCACCTTTTTAAAGCATGATCCTTTATTCCTAGGAAAGTACAGACTGCATCCCAGAAACCTCATTCAGTTTTCCAGCTGTTGGTAAAAGGACCTTAGTGCCACAAATTTACTTTTTTCCCACGTCTATCAGTTTTATTAGAGTTACTCTCTCCTCTGAACACTTGTCTTATTCCTAAAATGCCAGGCTATAAATGTTCCTGCTCCATCATGTTGTATACAGGCATTTGAGTCTGTGTTTGTTCTGTCATACTGGAGAGAGCAATATCCTTTACTGTGGATCTGTGAAAATGCTGTGAATGTGTTGTTGGGGAATAACAGACACTCAATTATACAGAGCATCTTTCACAATTCCTACAAAGAGAACAACAAAACTGACAACCAGAAGTACAACCAGAAAATAGCACAAAACATTTGCTCAGTAGAGTGGGATTTTAGTCCTGTGCACAATGACAAAAAACATGCTCCCTGCTATATTGATGGGGTTTATTTCACTACAACTCTTACATCACATTCTTCAGCTTGTCATGCTTTTTGCTGTACTAATCCTTCCTGTAAGACTTTACTCACATCTTCCCCATGTTCTGTCCTTTCTGATGAATTTGCCAGGAAATGAAACAGGATAGAAATGCTGGGGTGGTACTTACAAGGCAATACAGACTCTTTTAGTGAGGAGGAATGGCATTGTGACTCTTGTGTCTTATCTGATATCTAGCTGTAGAAATCCTAGCAACCACCTTGTGAAAAGTGTGTTGAAACGTGTGAGAGTCTGATTTTCTCTGTGAGGCTGAATGATTTTAACTTAGATCATTTAATGGTCTAAGATTGTTGTTAATGTTGGGAGGCTGAGCAAAATTTCTTAGCTGTGTTATCCTCTCCTTTACGTCTTGTTTTATAGGTGAAAATCAGTCTATATAATAAACTTTCCCTAAAGGCAGATTTCCAGCAGCCACATACGCTGTTGATGCTGCAATGCCTGGCTGCTTTAATTTCTACACACAAACAGAAATCTGCTAAGTGAAACTGCATTTGTTAGATCATCTGAAATTCAAATGGAAAATGATTAAAGCAAAATAGTTGTGGAAATGTAGATCAGGAAAACTTTTGTTTCTCCCAGAGCAATGGGTTTTGTCTTTGCATCAGATTATAAAACAGCTGGTTTTTAGACTAGCTCAGTTTCTAAATAACAACGCACTTTCCATTTTAAAAACCTGCAATGATTTACTCATTATTTATATTTATTAGTTCTTTTTGTGGCTTTCTTAACTATTCTGTATTGTAGGTATTTAGTCATAGTTCAGTTTTGTGGAAATAAAAAAGATTTCCCTGCCAGAAAAATGCATTAAAACCTCAAACAAGTGACTGGGTTAATTTTCACTTTAGCACAAGCATAATTCCTGAACAGGCACTTAAGAAATTCAAAAATACCTGAACATGTAGGCTTAATATTTGATTTTTAGAAGTATCCTCCTGCTTGAGTGCTTAAGTGAAAAGTGAGCACAAACCTCAGTAGTTGTGGCTGGGCAATTCAGGGCATTAATGTTTCTTTCTTTTCACTTTACCAGAGTTGTAACTGGCAGTGATTTCCTATTTTGCACTTTTGCTTAAAGAATGACTTTTAAAACAGCAAGTGTCTGTTCCACAGGGACCTTTTCCCTCTGTTTATACTTGTCCTTGAAATGTATGAGGTGGTCTAATGTAAATGTCAGCTTTTGGACTTTGCCCTGAATACACAACAGTATAAACTATTTTACTTTTGTTCCTGCAGTCACAACATTTGTTACAGCTCTTTATTTTATCCACACTACATTCCTTGGATTTCACTTTTTGGTAGCAGTATTTCTGAGTGTCTGTGGAAGAACGTTGATTATTTAGCCTAAATCATAATTCTTTTTTTTGCCCACGAAGGTAAAAAAAAAAAATACAGATCTCATTTTAATGAATTGTAGCTGAAGTTCTATAAACTACTTTGAAAAATGGCATGTTGAGGAGTTACTGTAATTAACTGAGGCCCCCATCCTATAAAATTATTCTGTGGGTACGTTGCTTTATGAAGATACCATTTACATCAATAAAACCTTTCTGATTGAGTCAATTTAAGCACAGACAACTTTTTGAGAATCAGGATCAACATTTTTAGGTACTGCACTTAGGTGCATTAGAATTCATTAGGCACACTAATATTAGTGGAGGGGATTTTATATCCATGTTCTCAATCCTGCACTGGGCATGCTTTATGGATGTACACGTGTGTACTTGCAGGAATTTTGGCTGTTCAGAAGATGTGATGCCAAAGTCAGGGTGTGCATGCAGAGCATCCCTTTCCAGAGCCCATGGAATTCAGCGCACACCTCACACGGTGTGGAGGTATCTGATGAATGTTTGAACACTCCTCCGGTGTGCAGCTCTCGACTCCACTGAGATAAGATCAGTGACTTGAAAGTCGGTTGTGTCTACAAAAAAATCGATCGTGTCCTCGGGGGGAGGCAGGTCCTGAATCCCGGCAGCCGGAGCTGCTGCCTAATACATGGCAGGGCTGCTGCCTAATACATGGCAGGGCTGCTGCCTAATACATGGCAGGGCTGCTGCCAGGTCTGTGCTCATTTACACGGGTCGGGGATGGCTCGGAACAGCACGTGTTCCACATTAGTGCCCAGAGGCAATCGCTGTTTATATGACGACAATGTCAATTATCACCTACAACACTCCTGAAGGAGTGAAACGGCACTGACAAAGATGCAATTATTTGGACATTTGCATCCTTAGTCCTCTGATAATGTCGGTGTCCAACTGCTTCTCTAGTGATGCTTTAAAGACTGTGATGACTTGCAACTACAATGTGTCCAAAACTACAGCTTCTCCCACTGCTTGTGGATGTGTTGGCAAGGGAAAATGTGCTGGTTAAAGAAAAGCTCCCACTACTCTGACCTTTCACATCAAGCAACCTTGTGATTCTGCTGGGTGAGCTGCATAGATCCCAGCAGTGCAGTGATCAGCCAAATCAGGGTCTGAGGGGAAGGGCAAGTGCACAGGGCAGGAAGCTTTAGCACCTGTAGTTAGCTCACTTTTACATTTAAATATTAGATAAATCGTTAAACAGGTTGTGAGTGCCAGTTTCAACAGTGCTGCAGTGTGCAGGTGATGGCTGCTCTGTGGCTCTGGGCCTGCCATTGCCCATGAGCTCTGATGGCAGAGGGGAGAGAAGTGTGTGTGACTGTGGTGTCAGCTGGGACACACCAGGGACTGTTTGCTCTTCAGACAACAGTGGACACCAGAGGTGACAATTCAGATTTGGTCTCTGGGACAGCTTCAGTGTCAAGAGCTGGGAAGAGAAGTGTAAATGGCCCTACATTCTGCTGCCACTGGGTCTTCTGGTTGTGTCTCTGTTTTGTGGACAAATGGTTGTTCCCCTGAAGCTGACCTTTACCTCAGCCCTGCTCCTCAGAGTTGTCCCTCTGAATTTGCACAACTGCTACTATTTGCTGCCACTTTGGCATTGCCAGGCTGTTTTTCTTGGCTGTGCTTTTAGGACTCTGCCTGATGCTGGTTGTGCTGCCCAGGAAGACATTCTCTGCAGGAGGATGGAAATCTGGCACAGCTTTATGACTAAATTTGCTTCAGAGAGACAAAGAAGAAGAAAAAAGCTGACAGCCTTATTTCTTGATTAGTTTCCTATTTAGAGCATGTACTAATGATGCATTTAACAGAAAATCTGGAGCAGGACTGAGTTAAATTGATTAGTTGTTTCCCTACCACTGGTAAAGATTTTTTTTCCCAAGTGCATCCCATTTTCCTCTAGGGAGAGCTAGTATAACTATTTCTGTGATTTCCAATTTGGGAAAACCTCTGTTGTTGAAGAATAACCTTTCTTCATGAGTCTCTCCCTCTCAGTAGTAGACTGTCAATTTAAGAAGAACTGAAAGAATCTGATGATGAAGCTGAAACATTTTGTTTGATCATTTTCAGAATAGCAGTTTTGGGGAATTTATTCCAAGATAAATTTATTGCCTATACTTACATTGTTACATGGTCAAAGAGAATGGAAATTAGGATGAATTCCCCTGAAGAGTGTCTTAATGTCATAGGAAATGTTTTCATTCTTTTGAATTGTAGCAAATATACAAAATGTAAAACTTCCAGAGTCTCCTGGAAAATTGCAGGATTTTCTTATAGCTCTTACTAGTAACAGAATGTTACCAAGATGTTTCTTTTTTTGACCTCTTGGTTTCCCTTTCCAGATTAAAGGCAGATATAAAGCAAATATAAGGAATTAATGGGCCAATCTTAACCAGGAATTTTATTCTGGACTCGGCAGGACAAGCTGTCTGTCAATGGGCCATGATCAGCCAAATTGTGCAGCTTGTTAGAAAAGTGAACATTTACTCAGTGCTCTCCAGGACATAATACTCTGAACTCCATATACATAGAATTCTGCTTTGCAAAAAAAAAAAAAAAAACCCTAACCCAATGTCAGTAACATTAATGACTTACGCAACAAAATGTTGTTTGTTGATAGTGGCTTTTATAAGTTGCAAGAGGAGTTTTTATCCTTCTCAGTGATTAGGGCTGAAAACCTAATTACAACATGTTCTACCATCAAGAGATGCATTCCTGCAGCTCTCGCTCCCTTTGAACACACATAATTGGCTGCAGAAGCAATCACAGTTCTTGTTGTAATAGAAAATAGTAACATGCTCTGAGAGCCCTGGTGAAAGAAATGGGGGATAGTGCTCTGCAGTGAACCCCCTTCCTGACCCCAGGGAGGTCTCTGGTGCTGAGATAATGCAGAACCCACTTTCAACCATTGTGGAAGAATCTGACATTATTATTTTTGTTTTAAAGCCAAAATGGACAGTGAGACCTCCAATTTACTCCTGGCCATCAGCACATACAATGAGATTGTTTCCTTTCATCTTGGAATAATCTAAACTCAGCTCATTTTGTTGTCTGATGAATTGACTCTGACAATTAATTTACATTAAATAATGGCAAAACCTCATCTATAAGGAAGTCAATGTTCAAGAATGGTTATTGCCAGTGTAAGAAAATACAACCCTTATTTTACTAACTATTAAATATTGATTGTGGTAGTGCTGTAGGAGGACCCCAGTACAGAATATAGGATTACTCTTGTAAAAGGAAGCAGCTCAAGTATTTCTTTCATATTTTTAAGTGGGTCAGCCAGAGCACAGATGTTTGATGGAGCAGAAATGGCTTGTTAATTAAATTGCACAGGAACAGTTTCTCTACCCTTGTTCTTCAAAACACTGCCAAATGGTAATCAGGGAATGGACTCTAGATACATTGGAGTGATGGGCTGTTGTTCTGCTGGAAAGAGGAGGAGATTACAGCGACTTTGTGTGTAATTCTTGAACTATTAGAAAGTTTCCTACTTTATGTCAACCCTATTGGGTTAGTGTAGCTTTCTCTGTGAAGTTCAGGCCATGTCATGGGAAAATCTTCAGTTTCACTGGTCAGCAAAGCTGCTGGGTTAGTTCTCAGGTGGGAGGACTAGTAGCCTAATAAAGACTCCTCTGTACATTCCCTGCAGCACCCTGCCTTCTCTGTGCTGTGAGATGCTGCAGAAGCCAGGTTGCAGGTGTAGTTTTTGTTCTTGCATGTTCTCTCTCGTGAATGTTAGGATTTCCTGAATGTGTCAGACTGAATTTTCAGAAAACTTGTTTATGGAAGAAAAACATGCACTTGTACTTGTGCCAGATTTACTGTTCCTAAATTGGATTAGTTTATTTGGACAAGGGGCCTGAACTATTTGACCCACCTGGCCAAAATGATCTAGTAATGGAAAAAGAGCTCTTCATGTTACTTGCAAAATTCAGGTTAATTTAGGATGAACACTGTGGACTTTTACTTTATATGCACAAATGTTTGCATTAGCTAATAGACTTAGATTTCTTCCTTAATTGCATCTGCAAGGCAACTCTGCAGATCCCACAAAATATCATCTCTCTGTGACTTATTAAGGTCTAGCTCCAAGAAAGAAATATGAGAAGTGTTTTAAGATTGCAATTTTATGCATTTTACACCAACTCTTTAAACATAAGGTGCTCAATCGGGTTCTCTCCTGTGTTCAGAGAGAAAATTAATTTAAACTATACAAAGATGGTAATGAGCTATGCTGTGTGGTTATGGCATATCGCTATAAATATGTGTTTTGCTTAGAACTTTGCATTTCTTAAGGTTGGAAATTTCCTCACTGTTTTATTTATAAATGAGATCCTGCTTACAGACTTGGACATACTTACTGCAGTTGAAGTAATTTATCAAACCTCAAGAAAAGTTTAACTAAAGGAACAGGTGTAATTTGTTATTTTTCATCTAAAAAGGCTTTGTGACTTTGATTTTGCAGCAGACAACAATTACTCAAGTTGGATTTCAGCAGTTCAGGTGGAATAAGGTTTAACAAAAAGATTCTGTGTAATAGCTGAGATTTAAGGCACCTGTGTAGGGAATATATGTTGTGTCCTTAGTCCTGTGGGCCTCAAAGTTGTTGTTCTAACTATACCTGAAGGAGAAAGGATATGGGCCCTGTACAGAGTTTGTGTGATCTGCACCTCCACTGCAAGAATCCCAGATACCCTCACTGTGCCTTCGTGGTGCAGGGTTTCAGAGGGGCAGGTTCTTTTTCTCTTGCTGCCCTCAGCACTCATTTTGGCATTCTGAACGCTGTGAGCTCTTCAACCCACAAACTTGAATAGCCTTTTGAAGTGTTTGCTTTTGAAGCCTTTG
This sequence comes from Calyptomena viridis, assembly GCA_013390005.1. Classification (NCBI taxonomy): domain Eukaryota; kingdom Metazoa; phylum Chordata; class Aves; order Passeriformes; family Eurylaimidae; genus Calyptomena; species Calyptomena viridis. The sequence continues at coordinate 108,828 of WEIV01008081.1, forward strand.
AATAAAGTCAGAATTTGATTTTCTGCATTGTTTTGTAGGATTTTTTTCCCTTCTCATAATTTGGATTTTTAAAACAATATTTATATTCTATTAGTTAAAATTGTTACTATTCTGTTTTTTAATGTTTCTATTATATATGGAATTGGCAGTGCTGGATTAATGCCGGACTCTTAAGGATCTTTTCCAAAGTAAATGATTCTATTTAAACAGGTGTATGTGACCTGTATAACTTAATTTGTGTCCCTAATCTCAGTGGGGATATATGAGCCTGAAATACCACCAATTCCATTGAATATATGTGGATTTAGAAGAATAAGAAGGGAAACAGCCTATGACTGTGTGCTATGTCAGATGCTTTAGTATCTGAGATGTGTTTTGTTAAGTTCTAGAGATGTACAGTGAAATTTTCCAGGTTTTTTCCATACAGAAACAGCAGCTACACTTTCTTCATTTAAAATTTTTATTTCAGAAGGAAAATGTTTTAGAAGTTAAACTAGTGTGAAGCACAAAGGAAGTATACTGAATGTGTTAAACATTTGTGAAAAATATTACTTAGATTTGTGGGTGCTCAGCAAGATCTTGGAGAGACCTTTCAAAGGATGTTCAGTTTCCCTAAAGAAATTGGGGCAGAGACATTCTGACATTAATAAGTGAGAGGGAGTAAATGATAGGTATTATTTGCACAGGGGAAAATGATTTGAGTGTAAGATAATAAGATAATAAGGAGAAATTAAGTGGCAAAAAGATTTTGGTTTAACAGGAAAAACTGCATGCTGAAAATTTGCCTATTAATTTAATTTCACTGCAAGTTCCCTGTGAAACTTTTAGTCTCAGGAGGTCATTTGTCAAATCTTCCGTTAATGTTTCATTAAAAGTAATTTAAACTTGTGGAGAAGGTAAGTAAAATTTGCAAGTGCACATAATCTCCCCCCAGCTTCAGACTGTCTTGACCCTTCTGGCTAACTTTGGCTGCTGCTCATCAAATATTGAGCAGCTGTTAGTGTAATTGCATTGACTCCACATCCCCATAAAAGATAATCAAGCCTGGGCTGGCCAGGCAGGCCAAGCAAACAACAGGAGCTAAAAGGGGGGAAAAAAAGTAAACAAAAGAAAGAAAGAAAAAAAAAAAGAAAAAGGCTGCTGCCAACATATGGCATCCTGAGCTGGGATTAATGAAGGTAATTGTCCCTTTTCCTTGCCAGTTGTCTCATCCCTCATCCGTGCTGGTCAGAAGGCCACAAGGAGGATTGGAGTTTTTGATGCTGTTACTCCTGCAGTTTATCAAAAAGAAAATATTCATTACAGTACTTAAAAAACCACGGATAAGCCTAGTTCTTAAGAATAGTTAAGAATATTCAGTTGTAGCATGGTTCAGAATGAGAGAGACAATGGTGATGGAGTTGAGAAGACCTGCAGGTGTGTTTGAAGGGCACACCTGTGAAAGGTGTGTGGGTCTGAGGCTGCTCCTGTCCTGCTTTCTGTGTTGTGTTGTATTCTACGTTAATGGATGTTTAAGAGGAAAAAATTGTTTCTTAACACCATTTCTAAATGCTTACACAGATATTTTCTAAGACTTAGGTATTGTTATAACTTTAATTTTAAAGAACACTGTGCACCTATTTTAATGAAGTTGCTTAGTTTTCTGGTCAGGTAGATGAATTTTAAGCTCTTTCAAGAAGCAAAAACCCAGTTAAAGGTCACAAATACTCTTTGATACTATTGCACATATATAGTAGTTTGTATAGATTTATCTCATTAGAGACAAGCTTTACTGGCACACTTAGAAACTATTGTATACACGAGTTTTGTGGTAATGCATTAACTTAAATGTAATTAGCCTGATTAACACCAGCTGAGCTTAATTTATTGCATGTGTGATTAGGGCTGAAATACAGCGTTGTGTCTGTTTTCACCAATGTGACTGAGGAAAGTGCTGCCATGGGTTAGCCTGGTGCATGGCAGGTTCCTCAGGAAAACTGTCCTGCCCACTTAGTGTCCGTGAACAGGAAATCCATTTCAGCAGATCCCGAGAAGGAGCTGGCAGTAGTGCTGTGACAATTTCAATTAAAGGTCTGAGAATGGTAATTATGTTTACATACCAGCAGTCTGATTAAATGTAAACTAATTATGTGACAAGCTTAAACTGTGACCTGAATTACTCTTGCTGCATCATAGTTGAATTTCAGCAGAGTTTTTGGCTAACATATTATCAGTCCAGCTGCCTTTTTTTTTTTTTGGGGGGGGGGGCGTAGATGTGGAATATTACCCGTATTACTGGGATAATTTGACCTTCCTTCCCCTACTTTTTCCATCCATTTTCAAGCATAACCTGTAGGGTTTTTTTTAGTTCAGCTGTTCAAAAGCTTATTCATAAAGCAGGTTGTATTCAAAAAATCGCAGAATATTCTGGTTGGAAGGGATCTCTGGGGATCATCCAGACCAATCCTTCTGCCAAGGTGGAGTCACCTGGGGCAGGTGACACAGGAATGCATCCAGGTGGGTTTGGAATGTCTCCAGAGAGGGAGACTCCACAAGCTCTCTGGGCAGCCTGTTCCAGGGCTTTGCCACCCTCAGTGGAAAGAAGTTCTTCCTCACGTTGAGGTGAAATTTCTTGTGGTTTAGTTTATGTCCATTGCTCCTCATCCTGTGGCTGGGCACCACTGAAGAGAGCCTGGCACTATTGTCTTGGCACACACCTGGGAGATATTTATATGCATTAATGAGATCCTCTCAGTCCAGACCAAATAGGCTGAGCTCCCACAGTCTCTCCTCATAAGAGAGATGCTCCAGACCCCTCATCATCTTTGTGGCCTCTGCTGGATCCTCTGCAGTGGCTTCTTGTCTTTCTTGAACTGTGGAGACCAGAACTGGACACAGCACTCCAGGTGTGGCCTCACTAGGGTCGAGTAGAGGGGCAGGATCATCTCCCTTGACCTGCTGGCCACACTCTTCCCAATGCACTCCAGGATACCATTGGGATACCACGCTCCCAGCCCTCCAATTCAGTGCTACCAGTAAAAGAAACTGGGGAGTATGAAATCGCTGTGCAAATAATTCATCTTTTGAAGCAGAAGGTGTTTGGAAGGATTTGCTGTGCTGGCTTTGGAGGCTCTCAGTCAGGTGAGATGTGGGCAGTGTCTGTGCCCAGCTCTCCTTGCTGAAGCCTCACTGTGCTCTGAGAAGGAGGGATGGTCTCTGTGGACTGTTGTGAAAGTTGGTCAGATGAGAAACAGTTTGTGACCCTCTCACAGCCACATGAAGGCAACAGTTGAGAGAAGCTCTGAGATATTTTAAGGATCAGGTGCACAGCTGGGTGCAGTAACCCTGGAGGGGATCTTCTCCAGAAGAGACATCAAAATCTGTTTAATATAATCTATGGTCTGTCCTGTGCTAAAACAAATCTCAGCAAATTACCTTATTTTCTATTTTCTTCTTTTTTCAGGATTTTATTTCTGGCTTTATTTGTTGCCTATATGGAAGATAAGACTGGTAGAAATATTCTGCAGAGATTAAATATAATCACATCTCAATTTCTTTTTATAGCGTATTTCCCATATTGTGAGTGTTTAAACATCAGTTAAAATGCCTCTGTGCCTTTTTAGGTGTTTTATTCATTCTTTAAAACCAAACATGCTGAATTAGTTATTTGGTCTCTACATTTTACATCAGAATTACTGTGAATTTCTGGACTGTTGGAACAGAAAAAAGAAGTATGTACTTGGTGTTTAATACTTAAGAGATAGCTGAGTTTTACAAAAATATAAATAAATAGTTATTTATTAAAGTAAACTGACCTTAATACTCTTGAAACAAGTTTGTATCAATATTGAGATTGTGGATTACTGAAATGATATTTATAGAGCATAATCTGTTAATTATAGACATTCGTGGACTTTAAAGCCATTTGGTAGCAAAGTCCTCAATTTCTAGTATTACTGGCAAGCAGTTGTACTGTTATATGGAAGAATGTCTGTTTGTTTTTATGTACTCGCTGGTTTTTCATGAGGGATAATTTAACACTGCTGGAGATAATTGAGGTTCAGGAATAGCATATGTAGAATTTTGGTCATGCAGTGCTTCTTGTGGTTTCTGCTGTGTTAAAGAACTGGCACACACATATATTTTTTTCAGCCTGAGCTTATTTGATGCTCACACCAAGGCTTTGCAAACCTTATGCTTAACCTTGCAAAAACAAAACCTATTTTCTTTCTCCCCTGTAGTAGTGCTGTGCAGCAATCAGCCCAGGGAGCCTCTCAATGAATTTCTGCTTGCCATGCTTAAAAAAAATGAGATGCAGAAGTGGGCCCCTCTTTTCTGGTAAGTACTGATATCTTTGTCAACAGGCATTTCACAGTTTTAGAAACAGCAAATAACATCTTTGGTAGATCCTAATGAGAATCATTACATTTTTTTCTTGGATATCTCTTCACTATTCAGGCAAATGTACAAGGTGCTCAAATGTTTCAGATGGAGATGAAAAAGTGCAATTTAATTTTTAAAATCCAGAATGGCTCTGGTTTTCTCTGCATCTTGATTAAGTTTTCTCCATATATTTTTTCTGATATGATTACTTTTGTCCTTATAGTTCAGACTTCAACTCTGGAAATGTAACTGTCATGCTGACTTTTTACATCTCCAGGATTAGAAGTAATCTGTACCCTACAGCTTTAATTTTCTGAAGGTTTGATCGATTTGATTAAACACGTGTTTAGCTAGGTACAGTTCATGGGAAATCCAACTTTTCTAATTAGTAAGGATTTTGTAACCTTTTAAAATCTTTTCAAGTTTGTTTTAAACAGCCAAGGAGATGAATCAGGGCAGTGATAATATATTCAACAATTTTCCGAACTCTGCGCTAAAACAAACTAGACTAGTTTGTTTTTTAAAATCTGATAGACTAGATTTTAATCATCAGGGCTTGAGAAACTTTTCTATTCCACTTAGTATCAGTGTGATAAATATGTGCATATCACACAACAGATTTAGCCTTTGTTGTCAATCTTTAATGAATCAGAACTTTGTTTCATGTTGCCAAATATTCTGGTCTCCTTTTCACTCATGCTTATCAGGAGATTGCTTTGGTGTGTAATCAGTACTGACAATCTCAGAAACAGTCTTTTTAATTATTTATTGCTTTGGTATTCCTCCCTATATTAAACTTCAACCTGAATAAAAGGATTGGAGACTTATTTGAGGGGGAAAAAAACCCAAATTTTTTAGGAAAAAAATACAAAAAAAAAACCCCACATGAATTTTTGTTGACACTGGAGAGATCAGCAAATCGCATCACTTCACTAACTTATTGCTTTGGCCTTGTTAGTTCAAACTCAGTTTTCTTTCATCCTATTGTTGCTTTTGTGTCAGTTTCTTCTACTTCACCTTGGTGAAGAGTCAAACCTTTCTCTCTGAGAGCCTGTTTGTAGGGCTTTGGGAATCCTTGTGCCTGTACCTGTTTTAGACATGGTGCTGTAGAAGTCACAAAAGAGAAGCTTTATGGTAGCAGTGGTGTTTTTATTGGAATGGGACTAACATGTCCTAGTGTGAGCATTGTCTGTTACTGTTTCCTACTTAGGCTCAAGCTCTCAAGTGTGTCATGGCTGATAACTCGGTGCTGTGATAAAGGATGTGATCCCTCCCTGCCCACTGCCTGGCACTGAAGGTGCTGTGTGCTACCTCACAGCTGTGTCAGTCCAATGTGAGTTCTGAGAAACAGTGCATAAGCTGCTCCAGGAAAATGTATATGATATTAGTTAGATTGTCAAAGGGATGTTGCTTCCATCTCTGGCCATGGTCTGGATGAGGCAGGTAGCTGGACTGCCTGCTCCTCTGTCCTCACTGCTGCTTCAGCGAGGCTCTTTCTGACCTATTGGAGCAGGAATAAGAATCTCTTCTCAAAGTATTATGTTGCTTTCAGATTTTTCTGAACCATGCTGAGGCAAACACTACAACTCCTAACACAAGACTTTAGATTATTTTTCCACTTACAGAATTTAGTCTGGGAGACAGCAGCTTGTTCCGAAGTTCCCAGACCCATTAACAGACCTACTTTTATCTGACTTCAAGTGAAAGCAGTTTTGCTTTAGTTCAATATGTTTGAAATGGTGTGACAGCATATGCAATGCTAAGCTTTGAAAAGTCACAGAGCTGGGTGTCATCAACCTAGAAATGACAAATCACATCATGCTGATTAACAGCATTACCTGGAGGAGGGGTAGTGACATCACACTGCACTAGATCTGATCAAGAACCTCAAAGGATCCTATAAATAATGTCTATATAGGGCTGAAGACAGATCTCTGGTGCAGACAGACATTGGTTTGTTAAACTAAGACTTGGGTCAAGTCAAACCTGTGCCAGTCTGGCCTGTGTTACATTGCAAAGGGCACATGAGGTTATTAGACCCTACAATGAACACTGTTAACTGCAGCCCTCTGATAATACTGCTGAAACACTACCAGATTGACTACATTAATAAATCATTATAAAGCTCTGATGAGCTGTTTGTGTGCCACAACAGCACTGATATCCCATGATTTCCCAGCGGAGATGACTCGTCACTACAGCACAGTCTGAATAAGCCTCTGTTATATCTTAGTAGCCAATACACAGAGCAAATTTGCTGACCTGGTCTAATAATGTGGGTGGTATAAATATGTATTTAAATATATTTATTAGATTATTTTAGGCTGATTTTGCATCTTTCTAATGTTTAATTCCAGGGGAGCACATTTCCTGAGAACTGTGTAATCACGGCAGCAAATTCTAAGGAATTATTTGGAATGCTGACAGGGTTAATGTAATACATGTCACCTTGAGATCTGGACTGAGAACCTTCCTACAAAGCACTGTGAAATGAAATGGTCATAATGAGAAAATAAATTAAGGAAGGGGAAAAAAAGAAAGGAAAAGAAGGAATTTTAAAAAAGAAAAAATAAAAGTGAACAGAATATTTCTTCTCACTGATCATTTGGTTCTGACAGATGAAATTACCTGTTATCATCTCCAATACTTCCATGACTGTCCAGGTAATATATATAGGAAGTACCAAATGTAGGAACATTAGTGAGAAGTGGTTGAAGAGGAGTCATCTCAGTGACTAAAGGATGAAGAATTATGCTGAAGTTGTTCAGCATTTTCAGACACAGATATGTGTATGTTTAATGAATTTGTTGCACTTATGTTATTTACAGCTGAGTGCTACCAAACATTTACATTTATTTGAAATTCTTTCTGCATCCAGGTAAGGGTGAAGATCCAACATTTTTATGAGCTCTCTCTGGAGCTGACCAATACAACAGAGCAGACGAGGAATAATTATTGTAGACATACTCCAAACAGAGCACTGAGCACGTTATTACTATGAGATGCCTAAAAATAGCATCCCAGAACTTGCCTGAAGAGCTCTTGTCTGTGCTGAAGAAGAATGGATGTGCCACTTAGAGCCTATTATTTAATGAGAAAGGCGATGTTGACACAAACTAAATTGCTTTAAAGCAAGGTCAGTCATTTTTCATAAAGAGAAAGCCTTGTGTTTTTACCAGTCAACAGTTCCCACTGGTGACCTGATTAGGCTGACATAGATACAGGGATGGAAGAAATTATTCTACTATATTTAAACAGAGAGATGCTTCTGGTTTTCAGTTTAGCTGAGCTGAACAAATATTAGCTTGGAATGATCTGAAACTGAAACATTTCAATCAAACGAGTATTTTTTGTGGGTTGAATGAAGAACTATATCCAGCCATGACTAAATTGAAATTTCAACTGCACCCTCAATAAAAGCAAGAGGCTTAACTCATGAAATGGAAAAAGCCGAAGTCAAGCTCTAATTTGGGAGGCAGTTCAGCTTGAAATTATTTTTCTTTTATTTATTATGAATAAACCTTTCCTAGTGAAAAATCCTTCAGTCCTGTATTTCAAAAATAAGTGCATGTATTTTGAGGGAAAAGCAGAGTCTACATTGCTTATTCAGTTCTCTCCAGTTGCAGAATACTGTTCTTGGTGGAAATGTCAGTGAACTCTTTTTGCAAAAGTTTCATTTTGGAAAAGGATGTCTCCTCACATAACAAATCATCTTCTCCCTCTTTATTTAATCTTTCAGAATTTGTCAAGACTGGAGTCTCAAGGTGGAGAAATAAATTATAAAGTTGAGTGGAGGTGATGGTAAGCACTGCTTCTTCCTCAACCTCACTGCTCACAGGGCTGTTCCTCATTCTTTTCTTCACTTTCACTGCCAGGCACCACCTTCCCCTTTCTTAAGTATAATTTTGGAGAAACAGTATGAAGGGAAAAGTGGTTTGTTACCATGAGAGAGTATTTCCAATGGTTGCCTGAAAGAACAGAAACAGAATCAAGAGGAGCAAGTGAAGCAGAGCCTTGATCTACATTGTTAGTTTTAATGGGAGAGGCTGTACTAAATCAGAACTGAACAATGTGACCCAAAAATTGTTAATAGAGGCCAGAGAGGAGAACTATTGCAGGAGAATATCCAATTACAGGAATGAGGAGACGGGAGAAGAGGGGGGAAGGAGGACTTGTTCTAAATTCTAAGTCTGTTGTACACTGGGCTTCACTGCCTCCCCCTAGGTCCCCCCTGAGGCACATTGGGGCAGAGGGCAGGGGGTGCAGAGTGTACACACTGTGTTTGGCACTAGCAAGAGTTGTGTTCACCTAGAAAACAACCAAGTGAATACTGGCTGCATCTTGTGTCAATCAGTTGAGTCCCTCACACAGCTTACTGGTGTGTCTTCCCTGTGGCATCATCAGTTCTCATGAACCTCTGTCTTGTACTCTTTTAATTTGTTTGCTTTTGTTTTGGCAGCAGATAATTTCTGAAGGAAGTCTGGCAAATGCAATGAGATCCAGTTCAGACTGACTTATGCTGTTGTGTCAGATCAGGGAGATGGTGCCCACTTCAACTTGTGTGTGTGCCAAAGCTGTGAAACCCTGTAACATCACTTTATATGTCAGTGTTAAAAACTTACTTTTCCAGCAGAAGTGTCAGGCTATTTGAGGATCATGGACAAAGCATTTACAGTAATTGCCTCTTCTTGCTATTCATGGATGTGCAAGAAATCCACCAGCACAGAGCAGCTTTTCAGGAGGATTTGGACCTTGACATCATCACCTTGGGGCCACATCACTGAAAGATTTTCCTGAAGTAGCCAGAAGTATTTGCTGGGGAGCCTGTGATTTGAAAGTTTCCGGTTTGATGGAATAGAAGAAACCAGAAAACCAGTCATGGTAAGAAAAATCAGTTCCTGCACCTCTACTGTTGTTGCTTTGAATTGTTTACATGTATTATATTATTTTTCTATTACTGGGTGAATTGAATATCAACTCTTCTATGATTTTTGGCAAGTCTCTTTATCTGTGGCAAACAATAACCCTTTCATTTCCTTCATATCTGCAGCAATTATCATTGGAAAGTCCTTTGCAGTGAGGAAGTAAGAGAGAATTTAATGTCTTCCATATTTTAATTAATAGCTTGATGAATTATCCTGGAGAAGAAATAGTCGCTGTAATTGGTCTTGAACTAATGAAAGAGGAGCTCTGATGAAATGTATTGATATTTACCATATTCTGCCTACAGAAGCAATTTTTTTCATTCTTTTTCTTTCTTTAAATTCAAATTAATCTTTGAAAGTAAATATTAAATGCTCACCACTTAGAAGGAGGGATTTCTCACAGAGCAGTGGCGTTATGGCATTTGTAGAGACTTTCCCATCACTAAGGACTAATGGGTTTAATGGTGGTGTGAACAGATTGCTAACTGCTGTGGTGGGTTTTCTGGGCTGGAGGGAGTAAGTTGGAGTCTGGCAGTGTCAGCAAGTACCTGGCAAGAAAACACAATTGGTTTCTATACCAAATGTCGTGACATTTTTGTTTTGTCTTAGTTTTTTTCTTGTGGTCTCTGGTTCAGAGCAGCAGTTTAATTGCAAAGTGCTGTTGTATCGCACTGAAGCTGTTCATTGTGGGCTGCATTGTGCTCTGGGCAGACTGAAAGACACTCTGCTCACTCAGGGCTTCAAGATGGTGTTAGTGCATTCAAACACATGCATTCTAGAGCCTCTCAGGTGCTTTATTCTGTGTCTCCTACTGTATACGGTGTATGTCAAAATATTTTAGTTTGAAGAAATTTGTGTATGAATCTAGTGCAATTAAAATTGTTAAACATAATTAACAGTTCTGTGGTCTGATGCTGCAAAACAAACAGCTGCTCTCACTTTAGGCCAGCTTCTGAGGCTTCAATAAGGCTCTGATAAATAACTTCCCAGTTGGCCTGTGAAATGGGAAAGTGTCCAGACCACCTTGCTCTGTCACTCTCTGAAGTTGAAGACAGAGACTCAAACCAAAGCTCCCAGACAGCTCCCCAGGTGCCCTAGGTGTGCTCTCAGTGGCTTGTCAGCACTGCAGGAATTAGTGCTTATGAAGGGCAGGAGGGTGTTATAGTACCAGGAGTTGTTTATACCAAACTTCCACTGGTTTAAAACATGTGATGGATGAGATTCAGAATTAAAAACATTTCTCTGAGGTAGCACGTGGCTACTTAGTTCTACTCTTAAAAAAAAATCTGCAGAAGTTGCAGCTGGAAAGTGTGTTTGAGGAGTTGGTGCTTTTCATAGTAGTGTTAATTTTTCTGGTATTGGAAGTGGTGAGTTCCACTGTATTTTTCTGTTACTTGAATTGCCAGCATTTTTATAAGGTCTGTTAGACCTTCAAAATTAAAGCTACCTTGGCCAATCAAAGGTTATTAAAGAGCTGTTGCATCCTGCCATGCACTGGTGTCTTTGTCCGAGTAAATAGTAAAGTACCACTGAGCAATTTTTCCAGTTGCCTAAGGGAATTTTCTGAAACAATTACGGAGAAGGAAAGTGCAGGTGAATTCCAGCTCACAGCAGAGCAGAAAATACAGCTCCAGTTCTGAGCACAGACGAATTTGGTTTTAGTAGAGGTCTTGCCTCATTATACTCAAGAAATGTTGTGGTTTCTTCTAAAGCTTCAGCTCCTCTTCCTTTAGTGCTGGTCCCAAAGTAAATGCACCCTCTTTGCATGGATACCTGTGCCCCAAAACTGTGTAACAAGGTGGGAGCACTGAGGGATAGATTCACAGACAGGTCCTGAGCTGCAGGTTCACAGCCTGATGTTTTTAAGTACATATAAGATAGTTGTTAATATTTGTCTTATTGATTGTGGCTATTATTTTACTTACAGTGTGACCCTCCTCACTCCCTGCAATGCTGGAGCCACTAGACAGACTCTGTGTCAGAGGTTTTAAAGAGGTCCAAGCACTTCACTAGGAAACAATGAGGCATTGTCAGGAGAACTGGAAGGATGATGGGGATTTAACTGAATGGACTTCCTTTTCTTTTAAATTTATGGTATGTAAGACGCTTATTAGAATATGCAATTAACCTTGAGTTTCTAAAATTGTGATGTATTTCTTTCCTTAGAATACAATTCCAAATGAACTGCTAGCATAACTTCAGAAATGTCCTTGAGGTATTTAAGATATATTAATTTAACAGGTGATTTTATGTACAGGTGGAGAACCATATAAATACTCATTCTTGGCTATAAATATTATATTTAATCTTGGTAAGGACACTTAAAATAAAAGTGAAATATAGGTAGGTATCAATTCCCAGGTCACCTAATTAAGTGGCATCCTTGCTTTGTAATTTTTATTGTGCTAAACAAGGAATGTGTGTACTAATTAAAATGACTAATAGTTATGTTCAATCTAATTATAGCACTGCCAGGAGGCACTATAATAATTAAGGGTCTGTCAATGTTTTTACTACAAAATCTTGGTGTTAGTGGTGTACAGCTGAGCTGCAATACTGTACTCATTGCCTTATGATGTAGTAGAAGATTTCACACTGCATGTACTGTCTTGATTTGAATTACATTTGTTTACTTGAAAGGCATCTTTTTCTTAGTGTTTGAGATGGAAGGTTCAAAGTAAAAATACTGTTTATTGGTTTTGAAGCACACAGAAACAAACTTCAAAAGTTTACATCACCACTTGTTCAATTTGCATAAATATCAATATTTGGTGGTTTATCGGAACGGAATCTCCCGTGTTAGCTGGACTGAATGGGACATCCAGCAGGAGCAAGATCTGAGAAGATCTTTGGGTGCAGAATTTTTATCTGAGATGGTTCAGACTGGCACAGACTGGAGGATTTACTCTTTATTTTGTACTCACAGAAGTCCATGCCTCTTTACTGGGGCAGAAATGGGAGCAAGGACTGTAAAACATACCTGCATCTCACACAGGCTGTGTTGCTCTGCTGGCTGTAGGTGTAAGGCACAGAATGGGCTGTTTTCAAGTGGAATTCATTAGAAAATCAGTATCTATTGTGTCATGCCTTGTCCTGAATGGAGAAGGTCATTGTTGGGATTAACTATTTCCCATTAACTTTATTGTTGTGGTCTACTGAGGGTTCTAAAAATTAACAGATATGAAATAGATTTGGTGAAGAATGGTAAATAAATGTGGATTCAGAGCAATGTATTTAAAAGATAAAAGCCTTTTCTTTATAAAGACTATGATATGTCTCATGAGAAATCTGTTTAAAGCTATTACTGGACATCCTGAAAAATTATTTCTGTTATAGGTGCTGTACCTCTGGAGAACAGCAGAAACATACCAAGTCTTCTCAGAAATTAATACGAGATTCTTTTGGTTGGATTTTGTCAATTTTTATATGATGAAAAGGCAGGACAGGTTGGACAAATCTCACTTTCAAATAATCTAAACCACTGTTTCTTGGTGCATCTGTGGCAGAACTGTGTTCTCTCTCTAGCAAGGATGACATTTTTGACCTGAATTTTCAGGGTAGTCATTGTACAACGGGGTGACAGAAATGATGATTGTCAGGTATGCCCTGGTGTGCATCAGTCCTGCTTATGCTGGAAAATTTTCCACAAGGTAACACTGCTCCAAATGAACAGTGTCTGTAAATACCATGGGACTCATTAAGAGCCGTGTCTTGGCAATCAGCAGTTTCCACATGGCAGTGGTGAGTGGGGATGTTTCGTAGGATATTTCATGAGCTGCCAAGGCAAGAGAGGCAGTGAGGCTGAGGCAGGAGTGTTTTCCTGTAGGCTCAGCATGGTCAGCAGATTAGTAGTAGGGAGTTGCTTTTTGTCATTACCAGTGCCAGAGTCTGACCCACTGTGACCAACTTGGTTTATTTTGTGCTTCTGGCTGCACTGGCTGAGGCACCTTCCTTCAACCTTCAGCTCTCAGAGCACTCTCTGAAGTGCTGCTCTGCTTTCTCCCCGTTCTCTAAGAGCTTCTCTGAGAAGCCCAGGCTCAGCTCTAAGTCCACAGACACTGAACACAACCCATTTCTGGCTGCTTCTCACTCAAGGTGGCTTTCTTAAATCATCCTCTATTTTATAGCTTCCTGCTTCTCCAAATGGAAGATCCCTCAAAGTGAGGAGAAGCAGCTCATCAGCCTCAACAATTGGTGTTTAATGTTACCTTTTGTACGTTGCTTGCTTGCTAGAAAATTTGTCACCCCATGTTAGTTGTTTCATTCAAGAGACCATCGAGAGAGTCAGGAAAGAGCAAAATAATGCAAGATAAGCAAAAACCTCTTAAAATGAGCTTGGAAATTCACTAATGGCTTTTGTTCCCTTATGGAGTATCTGGTGCTGCTCAAATTAAAAACACATAGTCTTAGGAAATGGTCTGCTGCCTGAAACATGAACTGAACATCTTTTTGTGTATAAGCAAGAGATGGGAGATTTTTTTGCAATAGTATCTGACTAAATAAATAAAGTAAAGAATTCCAGCTCTGCATTGTCTATAGTTTACTTCTCTGGTATAAGACTGGATGAATCTTCTTAGCCTTCAGCAACTTTCATTTTCTCACATCAGCTGCATACATTTGTTACCTGGTAAACTTGTGGTTTCTGGAATTTTTTACTCAAAGGGTTCAAATTCAACTTGAACTTTGGTATTCTCAGAGGTTTATTCTGAATGTGATTTTGCATAAAACACTCTGGCTGTGCACCAAAACCACAGCAAATGAGAGTGTCCAAATAGTTGAGGAACTGTACAAGAGGTCTGGACACTGGGTCCTCCCATGCTTGGCATGTCCAAATCCTTCTCCAAGCTTGAGGCATGTCTTGTGTTTGAACTGTTCCCCAAAAGTAGTGTGACTTCAGGCATGGTGGCCAAGGGTGATTTGTAAAATCTCCCACCATTTTACACCATCTCTTTGGTAACTCTGTGTCCTGAATCAGGAAGGGACCATCACTTACCTGTTAGCCAGAAAATACATCTCCTGTCCAGAGTCAGGGTGAGCTTTCCCTGGGCCTGTTCCCTTGTGGCTGTGGCCAGCAGCCCCATGGTCTGTGCTGGGGAGGTGCAAGGGTCACTGCCTGGACACTGAAGCCAAATCAAGCAGCATCAGACTTCTCACTTTAAGAGCTCAGTACTTAATACAGTATTATTTTATTTGTTCCCTAGCAATATTTAGCTTAGAACATGCAGGTGTGGGCATCTCCTGCACTGGTGTTTACTCTTCACTCTTATTTTGACAGACCTCAGGATTGTGTTCCTGACATCCCTGAATATGGAGGTGTTTTCGGGTCACACATACTCTGATTTTAATGTGCCTGTGTTTAGCTCGGGTTGGACTGTGCATTGAACTTGAGTAGCTTTTCTGTGATGTGAAAAGCTTTGCTCTAGTGTGTCTCCATAGAAAAATTCAGTCATTGGACATCTTCTTGGGTCTTTTAAAGAGTTTATTTTGATGGTTTCGAGTTAGAGGCTTGAGTTTGAGAGGTAGGTGTTTTCACAGCCTGTCTTGATGATGATCACTTTGCTTCTGAATTTCGTTTGATATGTCTGACAATTAAGAATTACACAGCTGTGAGAATGTAGGTCAGCAGTCGCTTTATTCTAAGTATGATTTGTTTTCAAGAGGAAAAAAAAAAACCCAAACAACTTTAAAGGAACTGAAAGAGAACAAAGAGCAGAAAAATTACTTCAAAACAAACTTTTAATGAAGATTTCTGCTACACACTTAAAGAACAGATATTGTGTTTCCTGAGGCACTATTAACATAGATGAATTGCCTTTATGTGCTGCCACTTTGTACCAAGACTCCCCTGATTATTGTGACTTTGCTCTATGCCACAGCCTACTAAAAGTCTGCTGGGAAAATTGGTCCCAAGACCAGGAGTTAGGGACCAAGGGGCTGCAGAGTTGGGCTTTTTAAAAGAAAGGGTCTCTGCGTTCTTAATAGTCCAGCTTTTATAGTAATTCCACTTTAGCTGCCCATTGCATGACCCATCTTTGATGTCCCTGTACAATCCTCCTGCCCTGGCACAGCTGTCCCCAGACTCTGAGCTGGGACACGAGCAGAAGGGGTTCCCCTCTGTCTGGTGGAGTGTGTGGGTGTGAGAGCAGTGCTGGATTCCCCAGGGCAGCTGCTTGTCTCACACACACACCTGAATCAGCAGAAACTGCCTGGCTTAGGAGGCATTGGATTTAAAATTCAGTTTCTTCGTTCTGCTAAGACCAGGATTACCCTGGAGACACACAATTGATTATTTTTCCCTTACAGCAGCACAAGCCAACACAGAATGGCCATAATGGAAGACACGAAAATGCTAAACATTAATATTTAGCATGTAGCAGCCTGAATTAAGGACCTTTTATGTGAGACAAGACACAAAACAAAAGCACATTCCTAAAACCACTTTATTGCAGTAGTGAGTAACAAAAGATGACTGTACCAAATGGATGAGGGGCCAGGAGGCAGCAATGAGACAATGATTGCTCCAATAACCAGCAGCCACAGCACCCCAGCTGCCCAATAGCATAGCAGAAATAGTTTTGTATAGTTTGAGCATCTGCTTCAGCAAAAAGCCACATTTTTGCATCTTATTCATTACTTGGTCAGTTCTTTAATTCAAGGGATATCAAGGTACTGAATGTAGAAATTAACCTGAATGTGTATTTCCCTGGGGCCTTGCTTCTGCTAGAACAGAGATTAGAGATAAATAAGCACTTTGTGATGGAGAAAATCTACTGTGAAATTTAATTTCACTCTTATGTGGGGCTTACAACACCCCCTCCCCCAAATAAACTATGCTTGTTTTAAAACAAGGTAAAAAAATGTATGTATAACTGTTAGAAAATAGCACTCAGACAGCTGATTACTAGATTGATTGGAACTGAGATGGATTAATTGATTTTCCTGCATTTGGCAGGAGCAAGGTCTCTCATAATAATTCTGAGCAATTCACAAGCATTAACTAATCATTCACCCTCTTGCAATCAGGTATCATTTTCCTTCCTATACAGATGGGAAGAACTGAGCAGTCAGGGACGAGTTGCTTGCCCCAGGTGAAGCACCCTGCCAGAAGTGCAGCACAGGGGTGCCATGAGGAGCCCTGTCTCCCAGTGAGCCTTGGAGTTTTGGTTTCACCTTGTGTTTCTGGGATACAGAGGCCAGGCTAGACTGATGTGTTTGCAGAGCAGAATATAGTTTCTGCATATAGAATATATGCAGAATATAGAGATATAGTTTCTGCAAGTGCTGTATCCATAGGAATGAGGCTTATAGCTATTTCCCTAATTCACAGCAATCACTGATAAAGTATTATGATTCCAAAACACAGTGAGGCTTAGCCAGCCTTTTCAGTTTCAGACAAATATATTACTGGTTTGGAAACCAGATGTTTCTCCCATCTGTAACATTATCTTTCATGTCCTCTCCTAACTCTGGAAACAAGATTAAGACAGATGGCCTTATAAAAGCCTTACAGCACTGAAGACCAGTTGTCCTGGCCAGGAGAGTTTACCTTCTCCATTGGATAGAGCCAACATGAATTACCAGCAAGATCAAATACAATACATCCACTAAGAGTCTCATCTCTCTGCCTTTCTTTACTCTCCTTCTTCCATTTTGGGCTGAGATATTAATAAAAAAATGACAAGTCAGAAATCAATGTCAAATACAAAAAGTGTTTATTATCCATGTGAAACCTAATACTGCATTTCCTGCAGTGGCAGCAGTGATTGATGAGGCTGACATGTAAGAACATTCTCTTGTTTTGACAAGTTTGATAGAGCCTTTGACTGGATTTTTTTTTTCCTGATGGATAAAAAGGAAACAGGTGTGTCAGGCTTAATATATATAGATTTTTTTGTACAGTTACTGTCTGCTGAGAAATCATGATCTTTGGAAATAAAAATCTTTGCGATTGAGTAGTGAGCTTCTCTCCAGCTTCCCCTGTGATGTCTTTGGATATTTTCACTCCTGCAGCATTATTCCCTGTCCTTCCATGCCAATGACATGTACCCTTCTGCCAGCCAGTACATGGTGGTAAAATCAATCCTTGATTTTTCTTACAACTTTTAATTGAGATCACCCCCTCATTCTTCTATGTTCCATAACATTACCTTCTCTTATAGCCTGTCTTTCCAGCTAAAATTGTAGGCTGGTGTGCTGAATGCAGGAATATTAGTGTCAGTAAAAATTAAATGCTGAGTACTTGGTTGCACGTGGTTCCTGGAGATGTCTACATTCTAAGTGCTTAAGCACTTCTGCATGGTACAGTGATACAGGGAAAAAATAGATTAGTTAAATCAGACTTTGTTTAAAGTAAGGGATAAAATGAGATAGAATTACAGAGAAGAGCTCTTAAATTGTATATTTATCTCTTTAAAACCTGGACTTTAAATACTAGAAGCACAAGGCAGAGTCCTGCTAAAGCCTGTTATCCTAAAGCCCAACACACAGTGTAAGTCCTACTACGTTCATGAAATGTTAGATGTGCTGCCAGGTTGCTGCGATTGATTCGGCCCCAAATGAAAAGACAGTTTATGTTAACCTGAAAGTTAACGTGGCCATTGAAATGCTGAGAGAAAGAGTGTCTCTGACATTAGCTAATTGCTATTTTGTGTGCTTATCCAAAATTTGTAATTGTAGCTCTGTGTTGTTAGTACAGTTGTCTCTCAGTGAGGGGTAGGGGAGAATTGGACCAGCTCTGCTGATGGGATGGCAGGTGATGGGCACAAAGGTGCATTTCCCTAGGAGAATGGAGGGAGGAGGCAGGGGTTGGGAGGTGGAGGGGATCAGCCATGCTGGCTGAGAAGGCACAGGGAAGGGAAATAGGGAGCAGCCACATCTGGAGACATGGACAGAGCTACTTCTCATTACTGTGTTGTGGTTTGATTGTTAGAAAAGCCAAACCTCTGTGGAGGAGAAGCTCAGGTTTCTTGTATTTTCTGTGTTGTGGAAATGTGTGGGCTATCATTTACTTCTTTTCATGCCATGAGCCAGTTACAGGAAGCCAGGAATTGTCATTCAGAGGCAACTGTCTTGTCACGGTGGTTTTTAGGTCATATCTTTTTGGGATTTTGTTGCAAGCATGTAATAGTGGCATCAAGCTGCACACTTGGAAAATGAAAATCACCCTTCCCAAGCCACAATAAGCTGCTTTGAAATGAATGGTCTGGTGAGAGCTAAGAACACACAGCATGTTGGGGTTCAACAGTGTGCTTACAAAACGTCTGTGTTTCTGAGATGTCGTGTTGGCAGCATTAATGTAATGGCTTGAATGGCTTTCTTTGGTGGTCAAACTGTCCCCAGCTACATCCTCCATAAGCAGTGCAATGCAAGTTTGTATTCAGGCTTGCTCTGCCTGTCTTTGGAGCTGGGTGATTTCATGGTTCATGATGGGTGCTATAAAATGGGGGACAATTCTGAAGCTGAACTAATCTAGTTCAAGGTAACATCATGAATTAGAGATTTCTACAAAGATCTAAACCTCCACAATTTGAATTCCTGTCTGGTTTGGTTTGAACAGCTATAAATAAAACTAATTCAGAGGAAGTGTCTTTACTGATTGGAAAAGAAATCAAAATAACATTGTAACATCAGATGTATCATTAACTTTTGTCATTTGCTTCTGAAGAAAACAACACATTTTTTCCCTGAGATGAATCAATTATTTTGTCATGTGTGAACTCTGCCAGTGATAGAGTATCTGTCATGTCTATGAATTCATGAAGCACCTGTAGATTTCTGTTGCAAATAATGGCTCCTCTGAGCTCTAAAAATATGTATTCTTCAAGTCTCTGGAGCCCAGAATGCCTGGCTGTAGCTTCTGCCAGAGCATCAGAGTCCAGGAATCTCAGTGCTGACACAGTGATCATTGATACTCTTACTTAAAAAAGGAAACAATAGTACAAAGGAAACAGGAATGGTTAGTGAGATAATGCCAGTTCTGTTACTTCACCAAGAGCAAGACAGAGACATCTGCTCTGTGAGCTTGCATCAGTAGCTAAAACTTGTTCACAGAATTCAAACTCAAATGTGAATTTCTAGGAAGTAAAAAAATTAAATGGTACAGCTTGGCTTTCAGACTAGAGAGCAACTCCAGGTGATGTAGCATAACATCTTTCTTTTTTTATTTTTTTAATTTAAGAAGTGAGTACGCTTCATGTTAGCAACTTGTGGTTCCCTCAAGAGTTAATATTTCTGCCCTCATTTTCCCTCGAGTTTATTCTGAGTTATCTTAATCACATGCTATAAAGTAATTAAAAATATAAGTCTATAGATCCTTCCCTCAAAATGGCTCAGAAGGGAGTATGTGGGTCAGGGAAATGTTGGCACCAGAGTCTCATCAGACTGTGACAAAATAAATTATTCCACCATTTGCGAGGGCAGAATATAATGAGGTTTGACATAGTGAAAACTGAAGCTCGTTCTGTGCTTGAGATTTTACATATAATGGTGGTTTTGAAACATCCCCAGGAGGTATTTGTGCAGCTGTTTAATACTACGAGTTTTCTTTGTAGACACTTAAACAGTTGGGCTTGCAGGAGTGTCTGATACAGCTGTGGCACAATGAAGGTGTCAGGGGAGGAGACACATCCAGCACCATCTTTTTGTCTTGAAAATGTTTAGGGATTGTAAGGGAAAAAAACCAACACAGTAATTTAGTTGGAATAGGCCAGCCAGACCCCTTGGCTGAGGAGAGGGGATTTGGATTAACAGCCTGGTTGAGCTGAGAGTGGAGACTCTGAGGAGAAACACTGCTCTGCACCAGGGCCTTTACCAAGATGATCTGTCAAAACTGCTAAACTGGGGCAAAACATGCAGGTGAGAAATAACTTCTCTGTATAACAGAAGTCCATAATCAGACTGAGAACATTCAGCTCACTGCTGAGAAGTGTTGATTAGAAAGAGGAGCACTAATGCTTTCAGCATTTCTATAAGTAGGCAGAGCCTTTTGAGATCTGTCAGTTCTGCCCGTTTTTGTGATCTGTAGATTTGGCTTCTGCTGTGGGAAATACCTTTTTTCCTGAAAACAGAGAGCAGATGCTAATGTGTAGTTAGTAAAACACATCAAAACCACATGTGAATTTATAGACATTGGCTGCTGGCTGGCTCAGCAGAGCTGCAGCTCCAGGAAGAGTCCAGCCAGCAGCCAGGTTCCAACTGGAGAGAGTTATCCTGTGAGCAGAGCTCTGGAGGGCAGTCACATCTGCCACACTGCTGCACCAAACAGCTGTCCTCCCATGGGCTGGACACACAGAAACACCTCCTTCCAACAGTGCTCCCCCTGTGCTGCCCTGCCACTGCCCGTCCACTTGTCAGGAATGCTCATTTCTACTTTTGTTAGGAACAGAACCAAAGCCTGTCTGACCCTGCTTTTCTATCCAGTGCAGGGGAAGGTGTGTTTGGCAAGTGTGTTCACTGTGTGGTGAATAGGTTTTCTCCCTCCCCCAGGCAAAGTGTCACACTTGCAAGAACTCCAAGTGTCACAAAGCCCTGGTAGCTGTGGATTTTGTTGGGTTGTGCCAGGAAGCAAGGATGGCTTCATCTCCTTAGATCATGGAAAATTCCCATGTGCAAAACTGTATTATTCAGACTGTGCTCAAGAGGGAAAGGTATGAACTCGATGCCCATGGAATATCCGGGGATTTTTGAAAGGAAAAAACAAGTCCACTGTAATAGTAGTAACATGGGTAATATTTTTCTGTTCTGCAATTTTGAATATTTCCTTAATTAATTTTCCATCGTGGTGGCAGTACGATCCAGGAGCTGAGTTAACAGATCCTCAGGAATCCTTTGGCAGATGAAACAGTGGGGATTCCTGAGACCCTACAGTGCCAGCTGCTGGGAATTGTGCTCATGAATCCAAGAGCACATTGCCCGTGTCTCTGAGAGTCTCGGACCCTCCCCTTATGTCAGTCTCCCTCACCCCAAGAGCCCAGAGACAGAGCAGAGGGAGATGCCTCAGGTGTCACCCTACTGGCTCTAAATACTTGCACTCCTGCCACCCCTCACATGGCAACTGAAGGGTTTTTCAGGATTCCCGACTAAATAACACCCTGGCTCAATTGCAGCTTGTTGAGAACCGACTCCCAAAACATCCTTCTGTGCAGCATGAAGGCATGTCAGCACTGCTCTCCTTACTCCATTCTCCATGACTAACTGTGGTAATCTCTGAATAACTGCTCAACACTTACAGTGAGAGTCACTTAAGTGCTGTCTTTACATTTAAAAAACATTTATTTTCCCTCTGCAACCTGGGTACCCTGCTGTGAGGGAATGGTCTGAGCTGGGAAGCTACTGATCTCTGTCCTGCTCCTCTACTCTTCCCAGTAATGTGTACATAAATTCTAAGAAATAACCTCTATCTATGCTTTGAATTTGCCTACCTGGAAAACTTTTCAATCATCTATCAAATGAATAATAACATTCCTACATCTTCAGCAGTTCCAGAGACGTTAATTCAGATTATGATACAGCTCCAGGGCTCTGGATTAGCAACTTCCCCAGGCAGTGGATTTGCAATTGGACTGTAAAGCTATATCCAATATGGGTCTCAACTGGAGAAAAGACCCGTCAAACTTCTGACTTAGAGCACTTCCAGAAAAATAAAACATGTAGGGGAGTGGGGGGAGAGAAAGTTCACCCACCCAGTGTGGCTGATTCTGTGCTGCAGGTCTGTAGTTCCCTGGGAATTAACAGTATAGCTGGTCAAACTGTAATTAAAGCTAAAATGAGGTGTTCTGTTCAAATAACTGCTTCAGAAAAGAAACCTCTTCCAGCTCTTCTGTGCAGATACTGTTTTTTCAAAATGGAGTTTTAGTTCATTAGCACTTTTTTCAGAGAGCCAGGCTTTCTTAGGAGGTGTGATACTGAACAAGTTGCTGGCCTCCAAGGAGCACAGGCCATCTGATAATCTGATAATTATGCCATCTGATCCAGGATATTTCACATGTTAAGGCTGTTTCCAATTACTATTTTCCATAGAAACAAAGTGTAGCTGTTCCCTCACCTGAGTGACTGACCTGTGTTGTGACATTGTCTTATGGCAGAAAAGTAATTCTTTTAGTTGGCTATTGAGTAAATGCACTGTGCAGTAAAGTGACTTGAGCAACACAGGTGACCAAGGAGAACTTAAATGACATGAAGAATAATAAAACCAGACACTCTCCATGGCTGATGGCCTCAGTGATGTAGCGCCCAGATTTTCTATGTCACTAGATTTTTTTTTTTAAGTCTAATAGCTCAGTAAGTGCCAAAATAAATGAAAGAAGAAAAAGTCAAATTAAAATCCCCAATAAAAAAAATTGGTTTTGTTTGTAATAATGGAATGTTTGTCACACTCTTCCAATCAGGACTCTGTTCTAGTTGCCCCCTAATTAACAGGCAGACAAACCGTTTGGGTTTGAAGCTGGTAGGATACAGAGGATCTGGACAGCAAGAGGGTTCCAGAACAGGTTGTGCCTGAACAGCTCTGATGATGGGCTCCAGGAAGCCTGGGATTGGGAAGAAAGTGATATTTTAGGGTTTTTGTTGTTAAATATAGCTGCGAGTAACACAATTGCCTTCATAAATTTTCTTGCAGGAATAGGGCATATTGAACTACTTCCAGGTAGCAGATGCTAAGGATCTAACTTCCATGTTAGCTACATCTGCAACTGTCTGGAAAGCAGATTTTCTTCTGTGTTGTGGGATCTGTATTGGGAATTCTCAGAGAGAAAATAAAAGATATTGAAATTAAAAGACTAGTAAACAACTTTCTTTATTCCTGCATGGGGAGGTGGATCTTGACTCAGCAAAGTGTTCCAGCCCATCTCTGCTTAGAAAAACACTCAAATATCTACTTCCACACTTGCTGATTGAAGCTGTGAATTCAAATGTCCTTTTCATAACTTTCTGCTCTTGTTTTGATTTTTATTTTATTTTGTTTGGCTGTTGACAAAGAGTCTTTCTAGACAGAGTTCAAAGTAATATGGGAATGTATCAGTATTTCCTATCTGTTGTCAGGATGGTCACCTCCAACTGATTGTCCTTCCATTATAATTCAGTGATTGATCTAAGTTATCCATCTTCTTGAGTCAGTCAAGTTAGAGCCAATGAGAGAAATAAAAATAGTAGCTCTCAGACTTTCTGCTTGTCTCTACAGAGTGTTTGAAGTCATTATGTGAGTCATGACAAAGTAAATGCTGCTGACTCTGCTTCGTATACTTGGCTTTCACTGTCTAAGGCCGATGAGAGGATTTCCCAGGAAAAACTATAGTTGCCCACTGATCCCGCTTTGCTTGGCAGTCAGTTTGTCTAAGAGGTGTTTCAGGTGGGGATTTGCAGTTCTCTTAGCTGTACTGTGGTGCTGACTGGTAGCTGGTGATACAGCAAAGGTAATAGCCAAGGCAATTGGCAGAATTTTAGGGGTGATGGCAAAGTGTTTGTGAATTTAAATGGCAAAATGTGTAAAGTGCCTATGATTCTATAAAGATGCTGAAAGAATAAATGAAATAAATTGGACCATCTGGTAGTCACAACTTTCTATGCAGCCTTAGCCAGCAGTTCATAGGAAATTAAAACACGATAATATTGTCTCTCTCAATGGTTGTTAAGAGTGATCATTGTGAAACACATGTAAACATTGAACTGGAATTTTTGGAAACAGCAGTGTATGCAAAATTGGCAGAAAATCACAGTGCTCTGGGAATCAGAGTAACTGGAAGGAGAGCACCAGTGAGCCTGGAAAGACTCTTGGATCTGCAGAACAAGTAATGGCTTATGTGGAATTGCTGGCTGCCTGTGCCAAGATGCTGACAGGCTGAAGTGCTGCTGGAGATGTGGCACTGCACAAAGCCATCTAATTTCTTGCAGTCTGTGGGCTTTGATAGGGCTGAGTGACACCATGCTCTGTTCCCAACTTGCTTGTTGCCATCCTGCACTCATCCTTCAGAAAGGCCAGTTGTCAAAGGTTGTGAAGGGTGCTGAGAGTAACAGACTCTGGTGATTGTGTTTGTAAACTCTTATTGTTTTTTAAGTGCTAATGAGTAAATCATGGAGAGAGCTTGTAGGAACAGGCATCTTATTCAGCAATTTATAACCTATTGACCACTGGGCTTTGTTGATTTGAAAATACAATGTGCCTCTCCTCCCAGTCTCATTTTTTAAATTCTTGGCCTATGCACAATAGATCTCAAATATTTTCTTCTAGCTGAGCTTTTTAATGACATCAACTTTTTTTTTTAATCATAAATATCGGTTTTAAGATTGAACACACTAATTGGAAGTCTTTATGAAGCTCTAGTGCTTGATGTATTTGTTTCCTTGTTCAGGTGCATGGAATTTTGAAAAGATGGAAAGAAAGCTCAAAAGGATGCTGCCCAATTTGTTCTGAATAATTATACTTATTTTGTCACCTTCTTGTGATGTTAATGACACTAAACATAAATTGGGGAAGAAATGGACAACCCTGAGTTTCTAGTCTGGCTGTGTGTGGTAGATTATGGTAAAAAGCAAAGCTTGTCTTTATCTGAGCAGCAACTTGAGATATAATGCCTGCTTTGAAATGTATCGGCATTGTGATGCTGGATTTGCCCTTATATGGGACTATTTGACTGGGAATATAAAACAAAAGATTCAGCTCTCATTTTGAAGTGGACAGCCATTAGGAGCTCAAACAATCGGATCAAAGGAACAGGCTGAGCTTGAACTCCTGTAGCAGAAATTAGAGGCAAAATTCACTGTGTGCCTACACAAACCAATGGGGTGGGTTGGTTTTGAATTGTGGCCCATGCTTGCACATTGTGGTATGTTTTAAAAAAAAAGGGGGTTTATTAGCTTCCTTTCTTTTATGTTTTTAAAGATGGCAGTCATGGCTGAGACTTCTAAAAGGGCCATATCCCCACCCTGGACCCTTTCTGCACTTTGTGACATGATGAGAACCTTTCCTCCTCCCAGGCCCTGACTGAGCAGGATCCAGAAGTTCTTCTCAGTACTAATAAAGTGTTACTGAAATTCATGTATTCAGGTATTTCATGTTGCAGTTCTAAAGAAAACTCTTTAAAGTGTGGTGAAAGTTACACAAGTCAAGCTGATGCTTCCAGCTGGAATCCCTGACATCAGGATATGAGCAGAACTGAGGAGAGTCAAGCTTTCATCCTGCAGTTCCTTCTTTTGGGAGAAGTAGCTGATATCCAGTGGATAGGACTTATTTCATCTGGCTGTTATTGCCTAGAAATTAGGTGTCTGGTGTAAGCTACATTCAGTAGGCAGCTGAGACAGGAATTTCTAGAAACCACTTGATTCCACCTTGTTAGACATCTGTAGTTAAGTGAGCTGAGAGGAGTCCCATTCATCATCCTGTGTTCTGAAGAATTAAACTCTTGACGTCACAAGGTTTGAATTAATAAACAGGCTTGTTTGTAGACAGCACTTGAATGAAAACATTTCATTTCACTTGATAAAAGTAGATGAAAATTTTTTTTTGGAAGGACTTAAACCCATAGCTTTTGTACACAAAGTTAATTGAAAGACATTTTACTGCTCCAAATGAAAATAAGCTCTTGAATGTTTCTCATATGGTACTGTAGGTCTGCTGAAACAGGATGTGAAAAATTCCCATCTTCAGAAGCTGATGAAGAACCCTTTGAAACTTCAAATTAATTGGGCTTGATTTTTTCTGTGCCTTTTTGTTTGTTTCCACAGTCAGTCGAGTGAGAATTATTGACGGGCAACGTGCTGTTGAAAAGTAGTCAGAGCCAAGGGATCTGAGGGAGATATGTTTTATTCAGTGTCAGGCTCCTGCCTGCTTGGTTGTGTGTAACACAGGGCTCTGAATAGCGCTGTTGACAGTAGTCAACAAAACATTACACTCTGGCCTCAAAACGTAGAGTGCAACTCTTCAGGAAAAGCATCTTGAATACTTATTTTTATAGGCACAGACCAGTTGAGGTTTTGTTTTCCAAAGCTAGTAAGTTGGCTACATACAGGTTGATTTTTCATGGGGATGGCACAAAATGTTGTTGCCAAAGCTTTGAGCTGTGTTGGTCAATTGCAGGGTGGGCAGAGCCAAATGAGGCAAAGGTTGAAAGGTTTTTATAGTGGGCAAAGCAGCACACTGCTTCTTAATTTTAATTCAGAAACAGCTGTATTGTTTTAGCTGAAATTTGAAAAAATAAATAAAAATAAAAGAATTTGCTCGAGGCATATACCCAGCATGTAAACTTTCAGTCTAACTCTTAGCAGTGGCATAAATAACTGACAAAGGTTCTTACACCAGAAAGTGTTGGGCAACTTGGATAATGATGACTGATCCTTCAGCTACATATAAATGGAAACATCCAATGTCCATTGTTTTATTAGGTTTCTTGCTTGCAGCTGGCATTCTTTGTTTTATATAGAAAGGGGTACTGAAGCGTTTTGTTGGGTGGAA
The DNA here is from genome assembly GCA_013390005.1 of Calyptomena viridis. NCBI lineage: Eukaryota > Metazoa > Chordata > Aves > Passeriformes > Eurylaimidae > Calyptomena > Calyptomena viridis. The sequence continues at coordinate 135,558 of WEIV01008081.1, forward strand.
AAAAAGAAATTTCTCTGTGCTGAGGATTGTGCAACTTGGCAGAAAAGCAAGAACTGTAAAGTACTCTTTTAAGTTTACTCTGGTTTCTGCATCTCAAACACAGTTTGTTTGTTACTGTGTATTGAGCCATTATGGACTTTTTTTTTTACTTCCATAGAGCTCCCACAACTTGCATATGACATAGATCATTTACAGCTCCCAAGAAGGGGCTGGTAACTTTAATAGCTCTGTTTTTCTTTCAGTGACTGTAGCCAGAACACCAAGTGCTAAACTGGCCCTTCAGTTTCAGCAGGAAAATTATGTGCTATGTGAGATCACCAGAGATAATTCCCAGAGCTCCAAAGGATCCAGCCATTTTTCCCATTGCCCTCTGGCCACCCAGCACTGATGCCATGGCACTGTCAGTACCTGTTGGTACTGCTCCAACACAGAGCTGTGGTTTTCTGCCTTCACACAACCCCCTGCATCGTGTGGTGCTTTGGCCAGCACAAGGTGGGGGTGAGATGCTCAAGTGCAGGACCTTTGTCTGGAGTCCAGTGCCTGGTATCAGTGTGAACAGCAGTAACCTGGCTCTGATATCAGTGTGAACAGCAGTAACCTGGCTCACTCAAGTGGAGCTGTTGCTAGTTTTTGTGATAGAGGTAAGACCAGAATTTTAAGCAGGCAGATGACTGATCAAAATGTGGCTGTTGAGGACCTTCAGCTCTGCATTGCCCTTTCCTACATCTGACTGTGCTGCAGGTACCCATCTCTTCAAAGCTGGCTGCTGAGAATCCTTTTCTTTCCATTCTTTAGTGAGATTGATAGTATGAGAGAAGGGTTTGCTGTTACATCTGAGAGGGGAGGAAGGCAAGAAGAGCTTGTACATCAGTGGCCTGTGCATAATTGGTAATTATTTTTAACAGACAACTTGTTGATGATATTTTTAGTACATGTGGGTTTTTTTTTAAATACTGGTACACCATTAAAAACTAGAGTTATTTCTATTTATTCAGATTGGAAGATCAGGTTTCTCATATTTAGTTGTACCTTCTTGCTTTTTCCTGCTTCATTTACAAAAAGATGTTGTATACAACAAAATCCTAATTAATTGTTTATTTGGGTGATGCAGGGTTAAAAACTGAGCTCTGAGTGAACAAAAGCAACTGGGTTTTTGATTTAGCAGTGTCTGATGCAGGGGATGTTCTTACTCCAAATTCAGTCACCATGGAAACAAAACTTCTCTTTAAGCATGCTGTATCTCTGACGGAGCAAGAGGCTTCATTTTGGCAGACATTTTTCCATCTTCTTTGTGGATGATGAATACTTCTGGAATGAGCCACTGTCTCCTCTGAAATGCATTGCACTTCTACTGTGCTATAGACAGCGTTCCCCTTGAAACAAAGGCACCACTTTTCAGCATGTTTCTGAAATCTCAGGAGGCTTAAGATCTCTCTTTTCCTCCAAAAATATCAAAAAATCAGAAAGTTCACATGGTGTGTTGGTAAGAATTTCTATTAAAAGTTGCTCTGACTCTCAGAGGTAGCACAAGCATCAAGTGATGTGGAAATTGCTATGGTAACTACTTTTATTGTATTCTTAAGCAAAAAGTCACATTAAACTTCTGCAGACATCAGTAAGTAAGTGAAAAGTTGCCTAGAGCAGAGCTCACAAAACCACTCTCCTCTATTGTCTGTCTTATGCCTGGACTGGGAGTTGTGGGTGCCTGGTATGTGGTGCTGTGCATGTAGTGACCCAACTGCTCTTGAGTGGCTCTTGATGCTCCTTCTGAAAGGTCTGACCAGGAACCACAAACAATAATTGGCACAAAGAAAGAAAATGCATGATGCTAAGTACTACATGGCTGGTAATGTGGGATATTGAATTTAACAGACCCTGCCTTTCCTCTCTCCAGAGATAGGAACCACTGCTCCCATCTAATGTGAAGGGAATGTTTTAATTTTTTCATCAGAAGAACCACTGATAAATACAGCCATGCCCTTCCAGCAGTAGCTGTGATGCTGCAAAGGCAAAGTGGAGGTGGGGATGGACAGAAATGGGCCTGTCCATCTCTGGAGGGGTGTTCTGACCACTTCGAATATGAAGAAGAGCATAAAGAAAAACCTGAACCAGAAACCTTGAGAAGAAACGCCTACCTAAAAGTACTCTTTCATTTCATGGGACTCACACAGGGGTGTTTTTTGTTCAACTCATTGTCACTGCTGTGTGGAGAGGAATGGCTCTGACATTCAAGATATCAAAAGTTGTGTGTCTTTGCTAGCATTAGTTTTGCTGTTCCTGAGATTTGTTAATATTCACAAGCAGACTCTTGTAGACTTTAGAGCTGAGTGTAGGAAATCAGTAGTAAAAAGGCTGAGATAATTCATGGCAGGATTTTAATTGCTTTATGGAGATCAGTGGAATCAGCATTCCTGGACCTCTTTATACTAATTACCATGTGAAAGTTAAAAGGAAAAGGACCAGTTTTTGCTCCAGAGCTTTATAATCCAAACACAGGTTATACATCACACTACATGGGAGGGGGATTGGTGCTGGTTGCTGTAACACGTATTTGACTTCTTAGATGGTTTTGTGGTGGTGGTAACACAGAAGACAGAATTGGTAAATTCCAGTGGGTCTTTTACAGCAGGATCAGTTTTCAAGTGTCACTTGTGCTTGAAGAGTCCAGTCAGGAATTTTTCATATATGGTTAGTACACTGTTTAAAAATAATAAAAGGCTCACTTTGAATATATGTGTAAGCCACCAAATATTTGATGGCTTACCTTGTCCAGAAGATTCTTCATACCTGTTACCTGCTTAAAGCTCTGTGAACAACCTCTGTTAACAAGCTACAGCTACACACTTTTAATGTGTGACATTTTGGCTTTTTGTACCAGATTTTTTTCAGATAATTCTGCAAGCTGGAGAGGACTTGCTGTTTCATAAAGGATTATAGGTTTTGGTTCACTGACCCCCTCTCTCACTGTGCCCAGTTGTTATCAAATGTGTAGCAAGCTGCTTCAGGACTTCAGGTTTAGGCTGGAAGGTCAGTGTCTGTTACAGTTCAGGATAATAACAGTTTTGACAGGGTCTTGCTCTGAACAAAAATCTCCAGGGCTGCCTTAGCAAGGACCACTAGAAAGAAGCAGATGTGTATCAGTGCTGTTTGGATGGCTGCAGGTATAAATCCGATTGCACAGCCAAAAAGGTATCTCTGTGCCTATTTCCAGCACAGTCACATAATGAAGCATTGGGGTAGTTTCAGAAATTTCATTTGTGGGAGCTCTGCTTTTGTGTCTCTGAAGTTATATCACCTAAAGCTTTGACATCTTGCTGCTGCATTATTGATACAAACCATGAACCTATTGTACTCATTGTATGGTATTGTCCCATCTGTTCCCCGAGGGGGAAATTACTCATTGTCAGCTCAAGTCCTATTGGAGGTTCTTCCTACTCATGTTTTGCTTTGTGGAAGAGTGTTGCCTACCAGCAGATTCACAATACAAAGGAAGTTCAAGGTTGGATGATGTCAGCAAGAGGTCTGTGCCACACTGCTGTTTGGCTTTGCCAAATAATATATTTCCTAAAGAAAGCTATCTATGCCTTGAAGATATCCTTAGGGATACCTGTATCCTTAGGGATACAGGTAACTTTTAGATAAAATAGCATGTTGCTGTGTTAGGTGGATTGACTAGTTCAGAACAGCCTGCTATCCTCAAAAATAAAATACTTCAGGGAACATGAGAACAGTCAGTAGTTGAATGAAAATCATTGCCAGTCTGGCAGAATTAAGAAAATGGGCTCAAAAATATCTGGTTTATGAAATAGACCATATCTAGAAGTGCAGGTGGCATAACCAGAAACGAGCAGCAGTGCTTGGGGATATGACTGGAGAAACCTGAGAAATTAGAGAAGTTTTTGGAAGCTGACAGGTAAGGAAGAAAAAGGGGCTGTATACACAGCCAGGCACCCAGAGCCACCTGTTGTCCTCTTCAGTGACATGGGGGTGTCAGGATGGCCACTCTCACTGATCTGTCAGAGGGTTATCTAGTTTGGATGCAACTACTTACTTGTGTTCCTCATTAGTCTGTGGTGGTTGTTTCTTCATACCTATTAGTCACAATCCTCATGTTTCATGGGCAAAGGGTTATACATGAAATAGAGTGTAAGTGTTTTTTGATGCTCACAGCAGAGACTTAGTGTTTGCAATACAGTTGCACAACACTGTGTTTGACAATGGGGGTAATATGGTGCCACATGGAATTAATTCCCTGAAACAATGGAAGCACTTACTTTCTCAAGTATTTTTGCCACTACCAAAATGTTAAACCATTTTGTACAACAATTGCTCTTTGCTGTAGCTGGTAATTCCCTACTCAAGGGGCATGTAGCCAGCAGCAGCCTGGTACCAAGGGGTGTGCTCAGATCTACAGCCACAGGCTTTGGCATCAGAAAAGATAAAAAGACATTCAGGAGCTGCATGAATCTGTTGGATGGTGCTGCCTGGTGTCTTGTACAGGGCACAGAAAACCAGAATTAAAAGGCAGAGTGAGCTGCCATTCTCATTCTCGCTTGTGTCAAATTTAGTGATTTAGGCGCATTCATGGGAGTGGGAGCAAGGAAGTGTGGAAGGAAATGGCATGATGGGATTTAGGATACTGGGAATGCTTTGTGTGAATGGCAAAGTGTGACTCCACATGACAGAATATGATTCCTTGCTACTAGAGAAGGGTAAACCACTTCAGACTGGAGTAGCAATGTAGCAAATCTTTTTTCTAACCTGAATCATAATATAATTTTTTTATATTAAAAACCCTGTAGGTCAGCTTCTCAGCTCCTGAGATAGTAGCAGAGACTGTGGCTTTCCCGTTGCATATTTAAGTTGTGAGGTGCAAATGAATGAGCAGCAAAGAGAATGTGTCTGTACGTTCAGTCTCTGCTTGTTGTTCTCCTGACTCAGCACTGAACCACCTCACCAGCGTGGCAGGAAGGAAACCTACAGGCTGGGGTGGTCATGACTCCTGCAACCCTTTAAACCCAACCCCCTGCCCTCTCAAGAGCTGAGTCCACAGTGACCATAAGCAGGCTTCAGTGGGCTTCTTCAGGGGCTTCCAGATTGAGGAAGAATATCAATTTTTCCCTGATTTCCAGAGGGAATTCAGTCTTTACTGGCCTGAAGCATTGCTAAAAGCGGTTGAACATGCTGTTTGTTACTTGAATTTGGACACCTGGATTTATGTGAAAATGGTACAACTTGTCACTGGGGTGGGATCTGGATTTTGAAAATGGATGGTGTGGCTGGTCCTGTGATAGTCGGTGTTCAGACCATGTCTGTGACTGCTTGCTGAGGTCCTCTCCAGCCTTTTGGCAGGAAGAACAACCCCCGTTCTGTTTATCTGGCTAGTAAATGTGTCTTTGGGAGTTCAATTAATTCAAGCACAGTTTGGAGGTCTCAACTTGTGTGGATGAGGCCAATGCTGAGAAGTAAGGCTGACGCTGTGGTACATCAGATCCTCTGATGGCAGTTCTGAGCATGACAGACTCTCATTGTTTCCCCTGAAGGCCAGTCAGCCCCAGCAGGGAAGGGAAGGCCACACTGCTGGGTAAGTTTAGCCCAAAGTTTTTTTACTGTCTCCAGTTTTTCTCTAATCCCCAAGCCAAGAAACTAACTGAACTTTAAGACTCTTAATATGAGTGGAGAACATCCTGAAAATAATTGCTGCAAACAAAATTAATCTGGCCCTGCCTGCAGAGCACCCCTGAAGGATTGCCTCCAAAGTGCTTGGAGTTAGATAAGAAATAAGCTCTCTTTAGTGATGCGTGTGCTTTCTAAATAAACTCCTTTTAAACAGACTTGCTGTTTAAATCTGTTTATTTACTGTGGCACATTGTGCAGATTATGTTTTAAGGAGCTCAGCAACCAACATCAGAGCTTTTACATAAGTGAGATCTGAGGAAAAATGGGAGTGAGATTTCAAATATCCCATTAATCTTTTCACTTTAGGTCTGAGCCAGCTTCAAATTGCACCGAACTGCTGCCAAGCGTGAGTGAGTTTCTGTCCAAATAAAGGAGACTTGGCAGGTCTGAGCTGCGAGGCTTTGTTTGGGGAGTGTTTCAAGGAGGGGGGAGGATGGAATTTTGGTGGAGGCTCCGCTGAAGCAGCGCAGGGCTTCGTGACAGCCGTGTGCCAGTTGGCCCCAGCTGCTGAGGGTGCACTCCTGGATTTTACCGTTTCTTTGCTTATGTTTTTAATCTGTGTTTACAGAGGTAGCTGTTAAAATGTTTGTACATGGAAGCCTGGAGATAGTAGTGACTTAATCCCACACATGTGCAATTCAGCGTCTGACGCTCACTGTGGTTTAGGACTTCACACTAAGCCTTTACCTCAATGGAAGCTGCAGCATTTTGCTCCTTTTGGGTCAAGTTCTGCTCCTGTCCACCTACGGTGAACCTGAGCTCATTACATTGGTCTTCTGTAATGTGAAGCCAGAGGGGTTAGAAGGGAATGCATGTCCTGTGGGCACACTGCTGGCAGCACTGTGCCATTAGGTGAGGGGCTGAGGGGTGTCTGTGCAGAGGGAAGGATGTGGCTCAGCTGCAATCTCACAGCCTACCCATGCAAATATAAAAGGCCTTTTTGGTTTTGCCTTTCATTTCTGGGATTGTGGATGGAGAAAGTTCTTCCTCTAAGGCTAGTTGAGATCAAGCCTCCCCTACTTCCCAGAGGGCCAAACAGGAGCTGTCTGGAGGGACAAATTTCTGCTGAGGGAAAGGAAGATCCCTCAGTCCAATGTGTTACCAGTTTAGGATCTGCGCATACAGTAACCCTGAAAATGCCTCCTGCAATCTGCCTGCTTTGTGTCTGCCACAACCAGCTATTTGCAAAATCTTCCCAAACACTCTTTCTTTGAATTTTCCTTGAAAGAGGGACTTTATGACAACAGTAGTGAAGAGGCCATGGCTTCTCTTGTCTCCTGCAGGCATAAATCAGAATATCTGCTGCACAGCATGAGCATTGGCTAATCTTGCCAGGATTACAGGTATTAGTCTGGAAGTATTTAGCTGTGATCTGAGTGATGACATCCATGTAAGAGTTCTTGTTTGCTGCAAAGCACTTACTGCTTCTGTGGGCTTTGAGGTGATGTGTGTCACCTCTTGCAGAACCCAAGGATGGACCATGGAAACTTGCAGTTTTACAAGTACTCATCCTTCCTCCTCTGTCATGCCGTTCCCATTCCATTGAATGTTTTCACTGTGAATATAGGCACTGTGAGTAAAGTAAGTGGTTGAAGAATTCCCTAGAAGACACTTGTATTTTTGGCAGACAATTTTTATTAATATCTTGAAGGCTTTACTGACTGGAAAGCAGGTCTTGGTGCCTCTGCTTTGTGTTCACACCATGGCTGCAGACTCTGCTGCCCTCAGCCTGGCTGCTGACTCTGCTAAGCTAAAGCACTAACATAAGCTAAATAGTTTCATGCCTACAGGCCTTTTTCTCTCAATAGTCTCCACTCAGTTTTAAGATGGTCCAAACTTATTCAAAACACACATGAAATAAAATTGTGTAGCTGGATAAAACCTTTTCCGCTAAAGGTTTTGTGCACTTGTCCACACCAGTGACTCGCACCTCTTTGTAGGAATGTAGCACTGGGCTCCTACTGCTCGTACCTCTGTGCCTGGTAATGCTCCTCCATGGCTCTGGACACTGTTTTCTCCCTTTTTCCCCTCCTAAAACATGATGGAGTAGGGTTGCTCTATTTGGATTTTTCTTCATCCTCAGTGTGCAGAGTGAATGTGACAAGTCGTGGAGACAGGGTGCTACATTCTTCCACCTCTAGCTTTCCCACTTTTTAAGGGTCTTTGAGGTGCCTCAGGCCTACTTCTAACATTCCTTCTTTTCTCTTTCTGCTGACCTTGGCACTCTTCACACATACTTGGTTATTCCCTGAAGTCAAGCAACGTATCGTCTCTGGTGTCTGCATGTGGTACATGCAGAAAGCTCAAGGGCACAGCTTTTCCACACCTACAGGATTAGGTGTTAGCCCCTTTGCATCCCTGTGAAAAGCCAACACTGAGAGGAGCATGGAGACTCTGCCATGTTATCACCTGTCTGGCCACTTAGCTAAAATCCAGTCCAAGTTTTGCTGAGGCGGAAACTTGGCCATTGAAGCAGCAGATGCTGCTGAATTTCTGAATAAAATGTCACTGTGTGTTGGCACAGCAAAAGGCATGTAGTGCCTTGCAGAGCAGCCAGCAAGGAGAGTATTCCTGTTGCTGGCCAGCAACTGTGTGATTCAAAAGCAAGCCTGTGTTTTATGTTTGTGCTACCTGGGTCACTTGTCTGCCTCCTCTCAAGCCAATCTGTTGCTCTGGCAGGGCTGTCTAAGGTTAATCTGCTCTCAGAGACATTCAGAGCCAAGCAGCAACTTAAATGGGCAGCCCAGAGAGGGCTTTTTCCACAAGATTTTATTCCATTGATGCTAGACACTGACATCTGCTGAGGCTTGTGTTCTCGGTCTGCCACCTTCTCCATATTTAACATGGCAGAGAAGACGCTCATTTTGTCATCTAAGGGAGTTTTGTGAGGAGCTGTACCTTCTATAGTGCCTGCACCAACAGGTACCCCTGTGCTGGGGTGGCCATGTGCAAACCTATCCTTGTCAGAGGTGTCATTGCCTCTGGGCCTGTGGAAGGTGGACTTCAGCCAAGTGAAAAGTGCTGCAGCCATGAGAAGCACTACAGGAAGTTGTCATCTGTATGTTGATTAGCTTTTTTTTTCTCGCAGTGCAACTTGTATGCTGCCTTGCTGCTGCTTCCTGAATAAGACAGACATCTTTGTGTCTTTTTTCAAGTTGGAAATTTTAGGAAATGTGTTTTTGTTTTGCTTGGAGGTAGCTAAAAATTGCTACATTAATTTTAAGTGTGTTGTTGAATAATAACTGCCTGGAGGTTTATTACTTGTATTGTAGCAGGTTGGTGCCTGATGTGATTTTAAAAATGACCAAGACGTAAAACCCTGAGAGCAAGAATTTATAGAGAAGAGATAAGAAAATTTTTATTAAGAAGAGAATGTGCTTGTCTTTCAATTTATTTTTTTCGTCCTTAATATTATCTGGGGAAAAAAATTTCCCAGCATTTGGATTGTCCTGAATATTGTCATTCTCTCAACAGTATTTTGAAGGGCAAATGCCTCCTGAAGTTGCTGAATAACAAATCTTGTACCCTTCCTTCAGTGGAAGTCCTGTGCAGTACCCCAAAATTCTTGCTTCTTCCACCATCTACTAACCTGGAATATAGATCTCCAAATGAAATATAACTGGGTTTACACTCAGGACACAAAACTGCAAAATGTGCATCCCTCGTGGTGGGTTTGGACGATTTTCTTTGGGGGGGGCTATTTGTTTGGCCAGGTGTACCTTAATCCTTGTTGGTACCTCAGGTGCTGAGAGCACCAAACCCAATCTCCTGACCAAGCCTGTATGAAATTGTGCCGTGTTCTGCTTCAAACCAGTGGGCTTTGAGGGGTGCCCAAAGAGCCTTTTCCATGGCAACTTTGATGTTTCAGTAATGTTACCTATTATCAAATGATTTCTCTGAATGATGCATGAGGCTGAAGTTTGGAAAGAAATATAAAGGAGTAGCTGCTGGGAAGTTTCAAGCTCAAAATAGTGTAACTAGATAAAAAAAGATACTTTTTAAAATTTTTTAATCTTAGTTGTTCTAAAGTGGATCTGATCTTATGAGATAAGGGAGAATTGCTTTTGAAGCAGAAAGGAAAACAACTATGCAAGTAACTAATGATTGAGGAAGCACACACTTAAAAACCCCCACCACACCACTCCAGCAGTGTGTTCAGGAGAACATGCATATTCAAATACACAGCTAAAGCTAATGGTTTGTACTGGGGAGAAAACGCAAAGGCAGCTCAAGTGCTAAGAGAGTGACCTCACATGGTTGCTATATTTTGAAATTTATGCCTGCAACTCTTGTGGTTACTGATAAATGTGTATCCTGTGTATACTGGAATGTAATGAGAAGTCTCTTTGCTGAGCAAGGTGTTCTCTCTGGTTCAACCCTGCAGCCCTTGTTAGCTGGGGCTGTGGATCTCAATTCTCTCTGGGGATTCTGACAAACATTCTGCAACTGTTCCCAATTAAGTGGGATGATATTTACTTCAGTCTCTTTGATCCTTTAAAAAAATAGCAACAGCTATTTAGATGTTTATGGCACATTTAATACACTTAAGCTGTTATGCTACTTCTATATCATGTCTGGAAATACCATGCACTGTATTGTAAACAGAAAATCGTGGTATTGCCATTTTATTTTAACTCTTTTGATAGTCTCTAGCATTTCTAACAGTAATAATATCTTGGCTACTTACAATCAAGTGCTGTGAGTGTAACTGAGGGCCATGTCCTTTCCAAACAGAACTTGAGGGAATAATGTGCAATTAATAAGAGCATGAGAAGCAGAAACAAGCACCATACCTTGGGAGTAGCACGATCTGCACTCTCTGTGATCACAAGGATCCTTGCAGCTCTGGTAGATCTGATGAAATAGGATTTGGGTTTTTGATGTTTGGAGGCAAGAATTTTGCTTGTTTGCTGCCATGGTGCTGCTGGTGGTGTCCAAAGGTGTCAAGGTCTGTACATCATTCAGAGAGGGCTCCATAAGGGCATCTCCCAATGTGGGAATTTGGTGGGATACCAGCAGCAGAAGTGACTGCCCTGCACCCTCTGCAGTGCTGCTCCGAGAATTTTGGTTGCTTAGGCAATGCTCATGAACACTTCCACAGTTGTTTATGGCAAGTCCTGCTCAAGAGGATGGTTGGCAAGGGTTGTACAGCTCCAGGGGTGTGGTACCTCACCAGGGACTCACCCCCAAGGCCTTGCTAGTGTTAGATGAGATGCCTCCAAGGAAAGTTGGTAGTGAAGAATACAGATGCAGAACTGGACTGTAGGTGACTTCTGTCCTTCAGCCCAAGCAAAAGCAGTGTCTTGGACTGCTGCCTTGCTCTGCTGCCAAATGTAACTTGGATAAGGATTAGAGCTAGGTTCTTGATGAGTTGTAATCACATAAGTTCTCATGATGGTTTCTGAAAGCATGTAGCTGCTAACCCCAGTGTCCTGGCCACTTTCCAGCTCATATAATTACCGTCTGTCTTCCTTGCCCCCTTCCCTCTACACCCCCGTAGTCTCAATTAGACAAGTCATTCCTTCCTTTCTCCAGCATAATGCACACGCCTGTGTTCTTCCCACAGAGAAAACCTCCAACACCCACTGTATTTTTTTTATCTAGACATTGTTTGTTTTACATTGTAGTGTTATTATCTAATTAGTGCTATCATGTCAGCGGACCCGATGAAACCTGTCTATTTCAGAGGCCTGAAGGTTTTCAGGTAGTGCAGCATACAGTTAATTTATTAATTTTCTAGGCTCTGGACCCAGTCAATTATTTAGACTTATACCAGGCTTCTCAGTAATGATTTCTGTCAGGAGGATGTTGGTTAACTTATTTGTACATGGTAGTACAAACGTCAGAAGTTGGAGTCCTTAATGACTCATTTTTGGCCACTGTGTGGTTTTTGCTCAGTGTTTCGACAAGCACTGTGGGGATGCTGAAACAGGGTTTTCTTAACGTGCTGGCAAGTGGCATTGGCTGAACCATGTTTTGAAGGCAGTTTGGGAGATGGTGAGTGTTTCGGAGAGGCTGCAGCAGTGCCTGGTGCAGTGACAGTGCACTGAAAGAAGTTGACCTTTGTTCGGCTCCAGCTGCATATGTGGCAGCCTCAGCCTGGGCTCTGAAGTGGGAGATTTTGAAGTCCTTAAATGGCTAATTTTTCCTGATATGGTGTGACAGAGCCCTTGTAAAGCAGTCTGAGCTCCGTGGCTCACTGCCTGTGATAGCAGAGGCATTTCTAGTGCTTTTTAAACTCAAATGACATTTTACACTTCAGCAAAGAAAGCAAGTCCTTTACCCTCGGATGTGAGCTGGGAGCAGATGGACAATGATTTTTCACCAGCCAGTCTGTTGTCGGAGCAGTGATTCTCATTGACAGAAAAGTTAATAAACATTAGGAGGATATTCTACAATTGACATCTCCAGTTCACTGCCTTAATACTGGTTGTAATTCAGCTCAGGACCTTATAGAATCTTGTGTTTCCCAACCTGTCATTTGAATGTGTTGGATGGAATTAAATCCAGTCTAGTTCAGATATGGCAAAATTGATCTTTATTTTCTGTACTTAGCTGGGATTAGCCTAGGACTGTAAATTTCTGGAAGGAGCCTGTGCAGCTACAGTATGCTAATGGTATGGTACTTAGGTTTGCTGTATGGAATACACAAAAGGTGTGATATAAATAAGAAATGACTACATACCATAATGGAAGAAAGTCAACTGGGAATAATAAATTGTCCTCAGAATCTCTTAAGAATATACTGTTTGCTTAAGGAGGAGAGTTTAATTAAACTTCAGGGTGAAATACATCCCTGGGGAGAGGGCCAGCACATGGTTTATGAATCAGTTGCATGTTGACCTGTTTCTTCTAGTTCAGACACAGATGTATGGGATGAGTGTTTGCTTCTCTGGTCATTGGGGAGCAAATCATCACCCTTTGATTGGGGGGCAGGGTGGAAGGGGGTTATTAGGACTTGGGGTGGTTTTCTCTCCTTTACCCTCTCTGTTCTGTTCCTCTTCAGCAAACCCCAGATCAGTTCATTACAAGACCATGTAGTGACAGAACAAGGTGGAATGGCTTCCAGCTGACAGACAGTACATTTAGATTAGATACTAGAAAAATGTTCTTTACTGTGAGGATATTAAGGCACTGGAGCAGGTTGCCCAGAGAAACTGTGGCTGCCCCATCCCTGGAAGTGTTCATGGCCAGGTTGGACAGGGCTTGGAGCAACCTGGGATAGTGGAAGGTGTCCCTGCCCATGGCAGGGGGTTGGAACCAGATGATCTTTAAGGTCATTTCCAACCCAAACCATTCTGCTGTTACCCACTTGCTGTTAATTATCTTTCTCCTTTCTGTTGCTCAGGAGAGCTGGGGACCTCCACTCCTGCCTTCTGGAAGCTTGTGGGTTACTAACAGTCCCATGGGGGACACTGAGCAGAACTCTTTGTTTTGGTGAGAGCCCGTGGCAATATTGGAATAAAACCACTTGGATGTCATGTCTGCTTCCTGCCTTTTCGCACAGTCTCTTGCAGATCTAATGAAAGCAAATGTGGCAAATTGGGCAACTTTCTGCTCAGGAGAGCACTGTGCAGGCTGTGATACCTATTAATTTGATAAAAATTAGTATGGGGCAAATCTTGATCTATTCCAAAGCCAGCTATGGAAAATATGTTCTTAGTCAGATCTCCTTCCTGTGGTTTTTCAGAGAAGTGTCTTACTGAGGCTGATGAACACAGTTATTTTACGTCTAGTAAAGATGAAAGGACACTATTCTGCTTCAGAATAATGATTAAATATGTGAAGTTCTTAGGAAAAGTCAGTTCTTTACTAGCCCTGAGTAGTTTTGCTTGTAAGACAGACAGTAGCAGGGAACTGGTAAACAGTACCAGCAGAACTGTGTTGGCAAAAAATTCACACTTTGAGATTGAAGTAATATCAGTGAAAACTATTTGAGTGTGAAGAGAACAGGCATGTGCCAGAGAACAAAATCTTCCTGACTAGCAATTGCCTCCGTGAAAAGACCCAAACCAGACCTTGAAATCCTACTGATCAGCTGCAGTGTTAGGTACAATAAGCTTTGTAAGGCATTAAAGTCACTTGAAAGAGCCCTAAAAGTGAGTGATAAGTTTTTTGTGGAAATTGAGAGTTTTCCTGACTCCTATTACCCTGGGCTTTTGCAGAAAAAGAGGCTTCTATATAAGTTCAAATAAATTCTGGTGTGTGTGTGTGTGAGCACAGTGACTGCACACTGGGATCACTAATTCCTGTGTGTCCTGTATGGACAGACTCTGCAAGTGAAGGGAAAGCTCTGGAACAGACAAAGTCATCAATAAACCACATGGAGTCCAACATTCTTAAGACAAGTCTGAACAAGTTTATTAAATCTGTGCTAGTCTGGACTGAAAAATCACTGCACTGTACAAATCCACATTTAATTCTCTCTGGGTAAAACTGCACTGTAAACATAAGCAAAAATCCATGTCTGTTACTTACAGCTGATTTAATTTTTCATACAAAATGTTTCAGTAAAAAGGAAAAAATTGGGCAGGGCATTTTCTATGCATGGTGGCTTTGCAGTGCAGCATGTGTGTAAATAAATACAGAGTTTGGCATTTCAGAGAATCAATAAGGCACATTATAGAAACTCAGAGCCAGGAGTGTTTCCCATCCTTTGTGTACTGGTAAGTCTGTGAACAGATCAATGAGTTTCTATCAGCATTCAACAATGCCACAACATCTTTCTGAAGTAATTGGACAATTCACAGAATGAAAGATGCCATCCAAGGGCTTTAATACTCGTTTCTGTAAGAGGAACATTTATCTGGTTTTGAGGTGTTCTGTGGAGGCCAGGCAGTCATCCTTCTTTTTTTATTTCTGGAGGTAATTTACTTCCTTTTAAGGTTGCAAGTAAACAGACTTCAAAATGACAGCACAAAGGAAAATGTTGTCTTTTCACTGCTTCATCACTGTTGAATAGAACAATCTTAGGTTGGGTCACTTCATTTTGCCAGAGGACTCTTTCAAAGGAGGCCTGAAGCTTTCATGCTCCAGTGCTTGTAATACAGATGGAACAGGAAATGTCTTTATGCTTATTTTTAATTGTGTCTTTCAGTGCTTGGAAGTAAGACGTGTTTGGTTATTAGCGATTTATGGTTATTATTTCATGAGCCCTACTCCAGCCTGCTTTTCCCCTGCCTCTGCTGCTGAACTGTGAACAGTTGCATTCATGAGGGGAGGAGAAAGAACAGGAGGTGTTTGTGCTCAGGACTTCTCCAAAGGTAACACACAGGTCCCATGTCTGTGTCTATTAGTAAAAATGCTGAGTGCTGCACACCTGAGCACAACACTGGGAGCAGAGCATACCCAAGTGAATAAAAACTGCTTGGAATGCCAAGCTCTGGGTTAAGCCAAGCTTGGGATGAGAGGAGGGTCTGCGTTATGGTCCTGCTGCTTTGGAAAGTGTCAGAGCTGCTTTTGACCGAGAATTGCCATGGATGTCTGGAGGGAAGAGTGGAAACATGAAGGATCCTGAGACTTGTCACTGTCTTACCCCAGTCAGAGACCTCAGGAGTTTGATGTGTGGCCAACAGAGGATTGAAAAACTTACGTGCAACCTCCCCTTGTTGCCTCAGTCATGCTCCACATACACTACAGCAGCACAGGAGTAACCTCGGGGCATCTCTGTGGGCATCTCTGTAGTCAGTGACTCTTCCTTGTGCTGTCGCCCCGTATAAACTGAATGTGGAGCCTTGGCCTGAGGAAAATTGTTGTGCCAAAGACCAAATGTTGAAGGTCTTTTTAAAAACCGTTGTAGTTCTCGTACTGGATGTGAAGGGTAAAGCTGTGAGAAATGTTTTCTTTCTTTCACAAAGTAGTCAGTGTCCATGCAAGTCCAAAAGATCAGTGTGTGTTTGGGAAGTGATGTTGGAAGGGCAGCAAGGCCTGAGGTCCTGCTCAGAGCAAGAGCAAATGGAAACACCTCTTTCAGCCTGAATTCATGTCTGGGAGGTGCATAAAACATGTCCCACAGGAAACAAACTTGAATTCTTAAAGGCAAATCAAGTTTGAAACTCCACAAACCTGAAATGATTAGGTAGGCTCAAGATCTAGAAAGTCAGTGTGTAAAAACCAAATGCAAGCAGTGGTGAGCGCATGCAATTGCTTTTGCTAAATGTTTGTCGCTGCAGAAAGGATGCACAGAGGGTGGATAAAGGGTGCTTGCAGTGCTGTGTGAAAATTAAAACCAGAAATTTGAGTTAATCTGCGGAATAAATTCCTGTTGTGGAGCTGTCTTGGGAACTGTGCTGGCTTATTGTGCTTAATTCCTTCAATGAGTCTAGTGGTCTTTTCCTTCCTTAATGGATGGAAACTGCAGATTTAGTCTTTTTTTTAACTGCTTGCATTTGCAAAGGAGCATGTACCCACCTTATTTTTTAGTGAGATTAGGCATTGCTTTTAGGAAGTGTATGGCACAGAAAGGGAATGATCTTCTCTCTCCTTCCTCCCACAACCCTTGAACTATTCTTTTTTTCTTATCTTTATCTTGATAGATACCCTGTATCAAATGGTATTTCCCAGTTCAGTGCTTGGATAGGCCAGTCTGGGAAGTACAATACAGTGTGGCAGCATCCCTGGTTCTTCTGAGCTCTTGTCTTACAGCAACCTGTACAAATGTCTACATGAGCATGTTAAGCACAGTGATAACAGAAGCATTGTCAGTGGAAACACAGATCTAGAAAGAATATTATTCTTTGCACCTTTGGGGAAATTAAATCAAACCCTGTTTCAGGTGTTGAGGTAAGAGATTATTCCTCACTGTGCCAGCAAATTTTTTATTTGCCTCAATAAGGTATTCATCCAAGGTCTAAATTCTGAATGGCTCCAAAATAAAGCTCCTTAAACTGTGCCAAATACTTTCTGTTATTTCTTCTTTCATTCAGAAGTGAATCTCTTTATTTTTCTCACAACTTAGTTCCAACTCTTGCAGCTCATAAATTGAAGGGGGATTGCTGCTTTGTTATAACATGAATTTTACCTTGTATTTAAGTATTTGTTTTGACATGGGCTTCAAAAAGTTAGTCCTGAGCTCAGGAGAATGAAGTGTTATTTCTTTCAATGTGATTTAATCCAAGTGGAAGAAATTGTCTCTCTACTGCTATGTGAAATGCAACTCTTGGATAATTTCACCGAGGTTGCAACAGGGTCTTGCTTATAGTGCAGAGCTGATATTTATTGTTCAGCATTTTCCAGAGAGCTTAATACATGGGTACATAATAAAACAGAGATAGGAAAGGATACTTACGTAAGGTAGGTTTGACAGGAAAATCCCTTAGATTGCCCAGAGGTAAAGCAGCACTGATTGAAATGATGCGATCCTGGCTGATGTCCATCAGCCCCCAGTGAAAAAGGAATAGATGTGCCCCACTGTGGTGGGAATCTCCAGCTGGACACTGATAAAGGCCGTGCACAGCATGGCATGATGTGATGCAGCCTCTCCCAAGACTTGTCCTGGCCTTTGCATTTCAGAGGTTGTTGATACTGGTGTTAACTTTCAGGTAACAGGGAGTGTGAGAGCTGTTCTCCCTCTGCACGATGGTACTTGGTGTGACAGGAAACCCTTGGCTCTGCTGTTCACTGACCTGCCTGGGGTGTACAGTGCTTCAAGGGCACAGAGGCTGCTCCATGCAGGTAGAAAGGGTTATTGGTTTGGGCTTTGATGTTTGCATGGGAAGGAAGGCAGTGGAGGTGAGTGTTCACAGGAGCCAAACTTGCTTGGCAGCTGAACACACCAAAGTGCAGGTGAAACCTCACCTTGATACACCAGCACACCCTTTTCAGCCCTCCAGCACAGCAATACCAGCATGTGTTGGGTGCGTGCGTGGCAGCTCAGGCTGTGCTTGTCTCCTGCTTCTCTCTCCACTCACACAGTGTGTAGAATTCAAGAATATATTACTGAAGTGTCTGTGTGCTGGTTTGGACTAAAGGTGACCACCCTGCACACGCACGTGTGAGGCACAGGGGTGTTCAGGTAATCATTTCTGAACCTACATTCCCTCCAGTGCAGAAAAGCTGCGTGAGAAATATTGTGGGCCTGTGATCTGCTGCAGCCTCAATATCTTCTCACACTGAAGGAGAAGAAATATCATTGGTAAAACCATACTGCACTTTGATTTTCTGTTTAACCATTCACCTTCAGTCAGAGGGGTAAAAGAGTAGACTGTAGAGAAAATGCATCATTTAGCAATCACATTTTTTTAAAATTATTATGACTAATATTATTTTTATTTTATACTGTTCAGCTAAAATTAACCTTCTGTCTCCTTCCCTCCCATTCTCCTGCTCCCTGGCTATTAGGCACCTGTGGGTTAGTTTTTTGTTGTTTTTTTACCTTCCTTGCTAACTGAGACATAAATTGTTTGAGTGAGAAGGAATTAGAGTGGGACAGATGGCACCACCTGCTGCTGGTGCTTTGCTCCTTGAAAGGCTTCCCAGCCACCGAGTCTGTTTTGGGCAAGAGGAGAAGGAGGCAGTCGGGTTTATCTACTTCCCTGAAGTCCACAGAGAGTAAGTGTATTAAGTGTGGTTCTCCTTCCCCCTCTCTCCCATAAGCAGCACTGCATCCCATCCGTGAGTGGCGGGCAGGATAAGATCCTGTTTTCATTAAGGTTTTACGGTGTTCAGGTTCTTCTGCTATTTTGCTTCTGCTTTCTAGTTTATGCTGCCAGCTCTGTGGCTTTTTGTCTATCCCTTACCCTCCTTGAGGATCCAGTTCTGGAATATACTGGCCACTTAAGGGAAGGTGCCTGGGGAGGGGAAGAGGGGGAAAAGAGAATATTAAAAGAAAAGGTTGGAAATTGCTGTGTTCCCTCGGTGCTGAGTGTGATCTGTGTCTGGCAGAGCTGCTTGAAAGGAGATCAGGCTCTCCTTGTGACACTCATTGTGCTCCCCCCCACTGCTTACAGGTAGTCCCTCAGAAAAATTCGACTAAGTATGAAGTGTAGAGCATGCAGACATTTTTCCAAACCAGCCCATTTATCTAAAGTCTTTAGTGAACGTGATTATGAACAAACCACAAAAAAAAACCCACCCTGATTTCTCCTCAGGTTAATTAATTCAAATGGAATAGAATGAAAATGGGGAAGTTGTACAAGGGAAGCTCTGGAGGTCCTCACCAATTTTCTTAGATGAGTTGTACTCAACAGAGTGACTTTGGCTTGAATCTAAGTGAGGATCTAACTGTTGTATCCAGTTCCATGCAAAATACTCAGCAATTATGTGTGTGTCTGATCAGGAGTGCTGTCAAAGACTCCAGGCAGACTGGAATTCCAGCAGCAGCTATAGTTAGTCAGGAAATGAACGACAGTATGTCCCAAATTTATATGGAATCAATAAGTAGTCAGAAACAAATGAATTTTTAATAATTGCAAGTGATGGCTGACATTTTTTCCCCTTACTTAAAAATGGCATCTGCAGCTTCTAAAAAGTAGAGAGGCATCTGTTTATGGCAGAAATGTGCTTAAAAATACGGTGTTTTCTTTGGAATGAGCCAGAGTAATGGGTCTGAACATAGCAGCACTGAGTCTTTATGCTCCTTGCTTATGGAGCACTGAAGAAAAGAGTAATTTATCAGAATTATTATGTTAAGAGAACAGCAGCAGCACTTTGAAGGGAGGGCTTACTTGAATAAATAACCATGTAAAGAATTATTAATTCTAATGGATTTCCTGTGCATGCCATATGGATGCAGGAATATTCATGGAGTGACTCACCTGATCGTCCTTATCCCAAGTGCCTGCAGAAGAACAGCAAGTTATTAGAGAAATGTAACTCTCTTTTAAAACAAAACAAAAAATCCCCCTAAGAAACAAAAACATCTGAGGCTATGGTAGGGAATTTAAATATTTTTTTAATCTTAAAAGCATATATCCATCTTATTCCTGGGGTCTTTGCTTTAGATATTTTTCCTAGAACTCTTCCCAATTAGCATAGTGGCTGTAATTTCCCATTTTTCAAATTGCAGAAATCACCCACCTTGTGATTTCTGTCAGTAACTTAGTGGAGGAATGTTTCAGGAAATTCCAGCTTTTTACCACTAGAACTACTTTAAAACTGTCATATATGTATATAAAACACCCAAATCATATTTTCAGAGAGAGAGAGAGAAAGGGATCGATCCTGCAGCCTTTGTAAGTTAACTGCTCACTTTTGTCTACACTAGTGTCTCTCAAATGGGGAGCAGGGACCTGGAAGGGCAGGCTAATGCTAAAGTGGTATGATATTGTCACTAATCTGTCCCCCAGCTCCAAGTCCTATGCTTCAAGTCTGGTGTTGTAAAAATATATAACAATGACATCTCTGTTTTCGATGAGCTCAGGTTTTCACTGTATTTGGGTTACAGCTGCAGGCTGATTTCCTTCCCTTCATCACTCATAGATCTGGGACGCTTTTTCTTTTTAGTAAATTAACGGGAGATTTAGGAAAATCCTAAGTACAAACACCCTCCTTTCATATACAGCACCAGGTACCTGTTCAGGCTGTGTTATGTCAGTCCCACTAAACTCCTCTGTAAGCTCTTGTTCTGACACAGCATTCACTTAATCTTTGCCCTATTGATTTAATCTAACAATCCATGTAGGTTCCTGTCTGCAAAAACCTGAGAAGAAATTGATGCAAAACGACTATTTCTGAAGCCTGCAGAAGAAATGCTGCTTAAATTGAGCCCTAACCACGAAGCCCAGTTTTAGTGAAACTGTAAATGGAAAAGCTGGGCAGTCCATCTGGAGGAGGCTGCCTGATGCATTAATTTCCCATTCCACCAGCTTTCCCACCTGCCAATGATGTGCTTGGCTGTGGGAGGCTGCCCTGCTGCCTTGCACTGCTCCCAGGAGAGGGCAGCTCAGCTCCTTTGGATTGTGAGCTGCAGGAACTGTCAGCAAGTTTCAGGGTCGCTATGACCAAAACAGTAAGAGAGTCCTGGGTTTGCATCTCGACGGCTGTTCAGAAGTGAGGAGTAGACAGGAAGGGGCTGTAGCTTTGGAGGGAGAGAAGGTATGTTCCCAAATGGAGCACAGCATTCCTAATTCCTGGCAGGTTGTTAGTTTTGTGATCTTTTGTTCTGTAGCTGAACTACATGAATCCTGTCTTCCCTCTGTCTTTAGAAAAACGATCTCAGTCTCCGTCTTTGGTCGTTCTTTGTGATGTCCACCCTGCCAGGAGCAAGAGAGCTGTTCATCCCTCTAAAGCAGTCATTTTTGACAAGACAAGGGGGAATGGCTTCAAACTGAAAGAGGGCAGATTTAGATTAGATATTAGAAAGAAAATCTTCCCTGTGTGGTGAGGCCCTGGCACAGATTGCCCAGAGAAGCTGTGGATGCTTATCCCTGGAAGTGTCCAAGGCCAGGTTGGATGGTGCCTTGGAGCAACCTGGTCTAATGGAAGGTGTCTCTCCTTGGCAAGGGGGTTGGAACTTGATGATCTTTAAAGTCCCTTCCAACCCAAACCAATTCTACAATTCTGTAATTCTGTGAATATTTAGATGGGTAAAAGCTCATGGTTTGTGAGAGAGGGTGAAAGCCACTGGAGGCAGCTGTTGAGGTGGATGTGACTATCAGGGCTGCTGCAGTGATAACAGAGAAAAGATGCTACCTGTGGTATTTTTTCATAATACTTTACAAAAAGTGAAAATTGAGGCCTTGGTAACATCAGGGTGCACTCTTTCAATAGAGCACCTGACCTCAATTTCAGGTGATTAGATGCACAGTAAGGACCACTGGAAAATGCTGAATGCTGAAGTAGCCCAGAACAGAGAAATGTGTGGCAAGATCTTGATGCAGTTATTGAAAACTCTTCATTTTCCCACCTGGTATTTCACTGAATGCAAGCTGGAGTTTTCTTTAGAACAAAACTGTGATTTAACACGTTTCCAAGGAAAAGTTACTTTGTTACAGAAAAAAACTGGCCTTTTCACTCTGTAAACTGTCAAAAGAGTGATGATAGTCTCTTATGAGAAATGTAGTTTGTGCTTCAACTCACATTTGACTACAGAAAATTCTTTGAGCACTGACAGATGGTGTTAAGGGCAGCATGATCTACAGTGTTTGACTCCTGGTTGTGTTCTGTGGGCTTCAGTGTGAGTTAGTGAATGGTGCTTCAGTTTCACTCTGAGACAAAACATCAGGAAAACCTGAGATCAAAAAGTAGTTTTAAACTGTAAATATTGTTACTATTATTAAAGCATTTTTCTTTTTCTCCTTGTTGTCTGTAGTCTCAGCAAGTCTGAGTTACTGCCCTGGGAACCTTTTTTTATTGCTGGAAAGAAAAAGTAAGTTTTGTCTGGGTTTTAACAAATACTTCTTTTCATTAAGATAAAAAATAAAGCAGAAATTAATTTGAATCACATCCTTGACATAGTCTGGAAAAAAGTCATTCTCATTTTACAACATCTTTAACATCAGAGGAGCAAAGAAAATAAAAAGCTGGATTTGTATAGAAATGTGACAAAGAGAGGTGGGAAGGAGTGAAGATACTCTTCTTTCTCAGACTCCACACTTTGGGGGGATGGACTTTGCAGAAGATATGACAAAGTCCTACCTAAAATGACCTCAGCAGCCAATATTCAAGCCACCATGGTAGAGGCTGTAGGGCTGTTCTCAGTCTTTTATTAGTACTCTTTCAGTTTGCCTAAAGAGCTTGAATATTCATGAAGCAGAACTGACACCTCGGTGTCCTGCCTGTTAAGTAGAAGCTCTAATCAGGCCAGGGAGACTTTCTTTTCTCTGCCAGCTCTGTCTCTATTAGTCTCTCTTACAAACTGGATGAGCTCCAGGCAGAGAGACTGAACCTTTCTTGCCACCTTGGAAGACAGGCCCTGAAGTTTTTTTCCTGCTTCCCTGGGCTGCCCAAAAAGAGTCACTTCTTCTCTGGAGACATTTCGTGCTCACGAGGAGGATGTGCTTAGCACCTTGCACAGCCTCAGGACACACTCCTGTTCCATTTTCCCAGGAAAGGGGAGACTTGTTTTAAATCCCTGTTGTGAAATGGGCAGAAAATGAATGGGTTTTCCATATTCTGTGTAAATGCCCTTAATTTGGGTAGAAGGCTTTTGCTGTCCTCCTCCATTCTGGGAGTCTGGCCTGAAAATAAAATCATTCAGCCAAAAACTGTGGGAGCACTTAGGCTCCTTTTAAAATATCAGCACATATCCTCCTTCCCTTGAATACCTTTTCTCAGCATTAGGAAGAAACGTCTGTCCCTGGCTTGCCTAGCTGATATTTTGGGTAAGACTTGTGTCATCATATTCCCAAGCTTCTTGTTCTGCCTTTCCTATGTCCGGGTAACCCTCTAAAACCATGTTTTAAAACCAGCAGTGAACATTTAGCTGTTCTGGGCATTGCCTTCAAACATCAGTGTTTTTTACTGGCCTAACTTCCCAAATGGCTGTTTTTCAGTAATTTACATCTCTCATATGTTGTTTTTTCCCCTAAATATTAATTTAAAGGCAGAAAATAGAGCGCCTTGTGGGTAACCTTAGTTAGCTGAGCTCTTCTAAAAGGGATGAGATAAGCTGGTTCTCATTATGTTGCAGAGTGAGAGCAGAGGACACATCTTCATGCAGCATCCCTGACATCAGGAGCAATAATCTGGACAGCATGTAGAGAATTACTAAAGTTCAAGGCATCTGAGCACAACGGGGATTTTTGGTTTCCATTTGAGAATTGTAAAAGCAATCATACCCTGTTTAAGGTGATGAACTTCTGTATTGCTTCAGCAAGCTCTTATCCTGAGTATTACAGTAAAGTCTATTTCAGTCATAAGTTTTAGTCTTATATTGTAGCAAAATGGTAAAATGAGGAAGAAAATTCATGATTGGGTAATAATAGCTTCTGATATGTCCAGACCTTAACTATTGGAGAAATCAGGTAGAAATCTGGTTGCATATGTTTCCTAATGCAACTAGAATTATTTCAGAGAAGGAAATGGGAAACTTAGGCCTTGGGAAAGGTTTGTAGTGAGGCTGTTTTGGTTTGGGGTCTTTTGCTAAAAATCAAAGGCATTAAAAAAAAAACCACAAAAACGAATAAGTGAAATTAACAGTTAAATTATCCAAGTTCTCAGGCTAAAGGTTTGTAGACTCTTCTATTATGGTCTGCTGTGCCATGGGTAATGCACCCTCTGTATCTGCACATGCAAGTGGGACATGCAGGTGGCAGGAGGCAGGAGGCCTTCACAGTAGCTCCTGTTTGCTGTCACAAGTATTAGATTAGGAGGGGACAGTGAGGAATCTGTTGGAGTATTTCTATCTGACATTCTTTGTCCAGTCACCTGAGGACCCGAGTTCTTCTTGAACTTTAATGGACACTGCTGTGCAGGCCCAGCATAAACTCAATTACAGTTTCCCCTATGGAGAATATAGTGGAGTGTGAGTGTTGCCTCTGTGATCACCGAGATGACCTGGATCAGGGCTGACAGCATAACCCTGGCAGCCTGGTGCAGTGTTGTGGTACAGGTATCAAGTGACAAATGAAGTGGGCAATAAACTTTATTGAGAGATTTAAATTGTCACAGTCCCAGTCAGGTAAAAGCCCAGAAATTTATGATGATAATTTTGTTCATAAAGTAGTAAACGCCACCAAATGTTGAAACATCTTCAGAAACTAAGACTTCCCCAAGGCCATGTAACTCTTTGTTACTTTACATTTGACTTAAATTACTCCAGTTAATATATCTTTGTCCTCTAACCTTTGCCAGAAAGGTCAAAATGATTTGCTAGCAAATGATAAACTCATTTCCTACCCAAGGACTCTCAGGAGTATAATGATTGCTTCAACTTACAAATATATTTCTGACCAACACGGGCAAATCTTGTAAAACATTTTACTTTCTATCCACCTGCTGTGCCCCATGTACTAATCCACTTCTCCTGGGGCTGCTCACGAGCTGAAGAGAGTAACTCCTGCCACTGTTTAAAAATAAATAAGTAAATAAATTCACTACAGTTAGATCCCATTTCCATCTCCTTCCCTTTAGATGTGCTACAGGCCCTGTCAAATTACACCATGTGAAAGGCCAAGATAAGCAGGTTTCAGTCCTGCACCAGTGACAGGTTTTCCATGCATAAATCCCACAGCTTTGAAGTCCATTATCTTGTAGTCCTGGGTGAGAAACTTCTTTTCTCTTGGAGAGAGGTCTCCCTGCATACCACATCAGCTGGGCTTTCATTCAGCCTTGGGAAGGTTAATCAGCACCAAAGCCAACATAGTTCTCAGATCATTTGTGAGAGTACAGTGTGTTTTATGACTTGGACTCGTGATCACTGGAGGATCTGGCTTTGCTGATGGGAAGTTCTGCAGGAGCAGTGACAGAACAGAGCAGCACTGCTGGAGCTGTGGTGCAGCACTGGTGTGAGCAGCGGGTCAAGAGGTGGGAATCTTCCTCTGGTGCTGCCCCATGGATGCTGCAGAACTTCTCCTTTTGGTTTCTTCTAACCCACAGAGGAGCCTGTCCATGACTTCAGAGGTCGGGGTGAGGACCTTGCACACATGGCCCAGCTCTGGGTGTTAGACTGGCAGCTCCCCAGGGCAGGTGCCCTGTGTAAGGAGGAGGTTCAGCACCTGTCAACAGTCTGGACTTTGAGGTGCCCACTTTGCTGAGGTTTGTTGGAAATCCTCCTTGTGTGTGGAAATATTGCTGTGCCCTGAGGTGTGAGCAGTGGATGACTGGCTGTAGGTGTGCTGGAGTCATGCACTCTCATGGGTGTTGTAGTGTAATGTAGTCATACACTCAAATGTGTCCTGTACTGGACACGTTTATTTTGTTTTATTTGTTTTTCAGCTTTTGCTGCAGTAACTGTCTGAAGTCAGGCATATTCTCCACACAAAGCAAGGAAGAAAATGTATTTAATTTGTTTTCCTTTAGAAGCTACACCCCTTTGGCACAGCTTTCATTTACAACTGCAATGATAAGTAAGTAATTCATCTTCAGTGCAAATCAATAGGAGAATCTTGTTTCATCTCCGTTTCCTTTCATTTTGTTTTTCTTTGCTACACCACTTTTCTCCTGCCTGTCTAGTCCTTCTGATTTGAGGCTCATCCCTGCCAAAAACTGCCTTTGGGTAACTGAGTCACTCAGTCTTTCTCCTGAAATCTTTGTACTGTTTGAGAAGGGTTGGAGCACTCAACTGTTGTTCATATGGGTTTAAATTTAGCTGAATGTAGTTGTGTGTACGAACAGTTTTGTGAAAAGCTACATATTTTTATTTCCTAAATTGCACTGAGCTGGCACATGGAGATTATCCTCTGATAGCCTCATTCTACAATCATTGCTGTTTCCTCCATGGGATCTCTGCACCTTTGCTGCCTGTGAAGGATGAATCAGAGAACAAATCTTGGTTAGGTGGTGAGTGGAGCTTGTCTCTGTGAGATTTTTAGAGCCTCAGGCTTTTGCAGCATGTGGGAAACATAGGAAGAGATCCCAGACTCATGACTAGGGATCAACCCAATGTGGTAGATTCCTGGCCCTGCTGAAATGTGGTCTTAGGCATTGCCTGTCTACCTAAATTCTGTGTATATGTGAGGACAAACAAGAAGGATTTATTTTCCTTTGTTCTAATTTACAGCAGAACACACGGTAGCTTTTAGAGGTTTTGTGGTAGAAACTGGTGTTTTGAAATCTTTTGGTCAAAAAGTATCTTTTGCTGCATATTTTCAGTGGTCTTAACCAGTTTCAGTGGGATTTCATGAGGTGTTTTTCTTTGTCCTTTTTCTAAGTATGTTGGTTTCATCAAAAAACTTGAAAGCTTTTTATTTGGATGTGCTGCCAAAGCAGAAGAGAGAAACCCTTGGACATCAGTTGGGTGTCTCTGTGCCTTCAGTCTCTTGTCTGAGCAAGTGTCCACATGTGAACTGTACAGCCTGTAGTAAAATGTTATGTGGAGCTCTCTGAATACTCTGTAGTGGCCAACAGGGGGGAACTATTACCTGCTTTATTACCTAAAATGTGTCGCTCGGTCATAAGGGAGAATAGTGACAGGAAGCACAGAACCATAAAGTCACCAGGATGGCAGTGTGAGCCTGAAGAGCTGCTAACAAAATTTCAAATGATTTGTTCAAGATATTCTGCTTTTGCTTAAAATTTTCTTGCGAGTTTAAAATATTCGTGTCAGTCTTTTCCTAATGGACTCCATTTGTGGTACCAGCTATAAACAGGATCTCCTTTGCATTTCCTCATGTTCATTTTCTCCTGCACATCATTCAAACTTTTGAACTGATGAGCAGAATTGTTGCTTCTTCACTGTAGTGGAGAGCACTTCTGATGGGCAGCCAAAAGAATGGATTCTCCTTCCAGTTTAAATTAACAGCTGTTTTAATGAAGTAACTACTGCAGTTAAACCTGCCACTTGGTAGTCCCACATCATTTCAGTTGTTGCTGACATGTATCATAAGTATAAATTTATTGCTGTGAGCTTCCAGATGGAGAAACGGTCCAGTTCAGAGAATATCTCTGCATATCCAGCACATCAGCACTGATAATAAATAATAAACATTCCTTGTTTACTATCTGTAGGTGAAGACTTCCAGAATTTCCAGAAACAAACTTTCAGAGCTAAAATACATCTTAAACTTTCCATTCAGTGCAGGCACCACTCTAAGTATCTATTGAGCCTTTTTTCCCTGGGTTTGGGGTGTGCTGTACTGCATACAGAGAAGGGCCACTTATGTACTAAAATATGGGAGTGCTTTAGTAGTTTGTTTTCAATAAAAGGAAAAAACAAATAAAGCAGGCAAAATCAGTCATACTCCAACAGAGGACAGGGTGTCACTTGGCATATCTCTGCATAGGAGTCAAATGTTCCCTATATGCAGTTTTTGCTAGGAAAGATGTGTGCACTGTTTGCTATTTTTAACTCATGAGTGTGTGTCAGATCGTTAAGGAAACAGTGAAAACCCATGCTGAACCAAAGAGCACAACCAAGAGGGGATAAACAACCTCTCACTTTTGAAGTTATATGCTGTTGGGACTAGCAAAAATCTAGAGATATTTGGCTTCTTCAACTAAGAGCTGCTCCAGCTTTTCCAGCCTCTGGGTAAGGTCCCTACAGTGACCTTTTTAGGGGCAGTTATTACAAAACTCCTTATTTTATGAACACCTGGGAAAAAACACTCTTCTTTAAGCACTTATTAAAACAGAGCCTGTGAGGAAAGGAGGGTGACACTGAATGTGATGCGCAGGTAAATCTGAAAGTGAGTCCTGTACTGGGAGAGAATCTGCCTGAGCTCAAGCTGAGTGTCCAACATCACTCCACATCCTGCAGTAACTGCTGTAAGACCCATCCTGCTCCATTCGGTGGGGGAGCGCTGTGGTTTGTCTGTAACACTTCTGAATTTTCACACAACATATTTGTTTAGCTTCAGGATGGCATTTTTCTCTTAGCTTTGGAATGCCTTGCAGCCAGACTCTTGGGGTAGCAGCATCTCGGACAGCCGACGCTGGTGCCATAGGGGATGGATACGGCACACACATCCCAGCATTGCTATCCCGGGTCCTCCCCCGTTTCCGTGCTGCCACCAGGCTGGATCCAAGCACGGAGCGGGGCTGTGCCCCTGTGTGGAGGAGCTCATGTCAGCAGATTCTGCAGCAAGGAGCTGCTGGGGCCTCTTAAATTGTCTTTAGGCTTTGAGCATTGGCAAAGTGGCTTTTATTCTGCCTTACACTTTAGAGCTTTCCCCAACTCTGAGCCTTAATGATAGTTTTAAAACACCCTCCTGGTGATTCTTACATAAATTCAGGGCCTCTAGAAAAAAGTCCGGGTGTGAAGCTTGAGATAAAATGTTGACAATTGGCACTGCCGTTCTTTGTGGGAATACCTGTCCCCCGGTGTGGAGGTCTTGCATTGTCACTGTTCCCCGTTTGAGACCAATTATTGCTGGGCAGGGAAGAAAGAATATGCAAGAATTCTATCTAATAACCACTTTCAAGGTGCTTTTGTAGTGACTTTTTTGTAGCTAATAGTCTGCTAAACTGTTTACCTCCTAGAGAGTATTTCTGATGAAAGGCCCAAGGTAGTATTAGCTGTAGCTTTTTGCAAATTCCCCTTTAAGAGACGCTTCTCTTCTCATTGTCACCCCTTTTGTTACCTATTTTTCACTCATTTTTATGGACATAACCTGAATTTTTGTTGGAACAAGCAAGGTCAAATTCAGCCTTACCATCTCTGCTGTGATTTGGGAACTGCTTTTGTGTTCAGGGAGTTATTGTTCTCCAACCTCAGCTTGGAGAGTTCTCACAAGGATAATGCTATCTCATAAAATTAAAATCCATGCAGTCAATTACTGGGATTTTTTGGTTAGTAATTAACTATTTTGACTGACATTCTGTCTGGGTTTTTGGGGAGGGATTTTGCTCTAAGGAAATCAGTCTACACATTAAATAGCTTGGCACTGAGAAAGCCTTGAAGTATTAAAAAATATTTTAATATAGGCTGTAGCATGGCTTGGGGCATTAGAGTTTTTTATAAAACTTTAGTGTTTGGTTTTGTGGTCAGAAACTCAAAAGTACTCAGCCTATATAGATGGAGCTCTGTTAAAATCTGTTTACAATTAGGGATACCAGCTGTTTTGCAATATGACCTTCAGCCCTTTGTTTTAGACTTTAATATAATTTTCCTTAGGCTGAGAGGGCCACGATAGAAATCTCTTGCTGTCAAGCACATCCTTTGCTTGACTTGGTTGCCAGCAGCAGTGACAAGAACTCTTGTTCACCCTCTGTCTTTGTACAGGAAGCATATCCTTATAAAAAATCCTATAAAACCTGGGATTTTTCTAACTTGCTAAATGCTGCATAGTTGAGGCTATATTGGATTAAAGTAAATATCAGGTCCAGACTGCAAGACCTCTCGGAAGGCTCTCTGCTTGTACAGAGTGTGTGTCCTGACAGTCTGACCTCAGTGCTCATCCTCTCTTGTTTTCCTGTAAGGGAAGGGCAGCACTAGCAGGTTACTGTGATTGCATTTGACTTTTTAGCTGTTTGCCTGACTGTTCCTCTCTCTTAACAACCTGTAGCTACAGATTACACGTAATACAAGAGTAATCTGGGCAAATTAATCATTTGGAAAATGCAAACAAGGCGTGACACACTGACATGCACGAAATTCAAACTCTCCAATATAGCGTGTTCTTACTTAAAAATCCCAGAAGGTTTGCACTGGGCAAAGTGGCCTCACTTTTTTTTTTTTGTCCTAAGAAGTATGTTTTAAGTGCTAAGTGACTCCAGAACCTCAAAAACAAGCAAAACCCCCCACCCCCAAACCCAAATACAGTCCAAAAATCCCCAGACTGTTAAGGGAAAGTCTTAGACATTCATTGATGTTTTTCAAGAAGCAACCTAACATTTTGACAGTGGTTTCAGAGAGATGTTGAGCGGTGCTGTTGTAGGGACAAGTCATTGTTTCATGAAGATATTTGTAACTTGACTCTAAATAAGACACTCTCCAAACCTGACAGTTACTTTAACCATTGTTTCTAACCACACTATTTGTTCATGACACTCCCCAGCATTGATTTGTCTTTCCCTATTTTGGAAAGGATGTCTAGGAGTTATCACTGCGATGTGACAAGTGCCCCTCGAGGAACAGAGAGTGATCAGAACTCACCTAGAGCCTCTATTATGAATGGTAGGAGAAAGTTCAATTTACATATTTTTTTGAGAAAGATTTGTGAATGTTATAGAAAGTTTAGAAAATGGAATATAAAGGAATGAACAATCTTAAATTGAGTCAGTATTTATCCCGCGAGAAAGCAACCTTTCACGAGGTGTCAAGATAAGCAACAGGAGTGGAAGCATCTGCTCCTTCTTTAAAATGTTTAGGATTGTTGATGTTATTTGCTTTTGTTCCCTTTTGGGTTTTTTTAAGACAGCATGTGGTGTCGGTGCTTTGCAGTGGTAGGTAATTGAACTCAGCAGTTAAGCTGAGTCTGGTCTTCAGATGCCCATACCCTTTGTCTTGTAAAAAGGGTAAGGATAGCTCTAACCATTCAGGGAATGGTTGGGCTGGGATTACTGGAGTGTGGAAAGAAAGACCTTTTCAAAAGCCTTACTTAGATACAAAGCTCAAGGAAGGAACATCAGTTGCTAACAGAAAACTCACCATCCAAAACTCATCATCTGGGTGTGATGCTTGAAAGTATCAGACCAAGTTTACAATGCAGAGAACAGTCAGTCCTGGCAATCAAAACATCAGTGCTTTATATAGTCCCAGTTTTCTGCAAAGAATTGAGACATCAAATCACATACACTATGTTCAGTCTGTGATACAATTACCTGCAGGTGACTTTCAGTGCCTCCACATTTGCCAGCTTGAATCCCAGCAAAAATACATGTCTTGAGCTGGATGGGTGCTTTAGCTGAGGAAGGAAAGCACATCATTTCTGCTGGGGGAATATAGAGACGTCAAGGTCTCTAAGATGGTCACTTGCCTTCCTGGGACTCGGACAAGCAGTTGAGTGCAGATTTCTGATGGGTGCTCAGGGATCCATAGTGGCTGCATGTGGTCACTCAAGGTTTTGGCACTATATCTATAAAATGCATAAAATACAGGTGTATATATAATATAAATATATACAAGGTATTTGTTTGCAATATACAGTAGACATATAATAGATGGCATATTGTCCTTCTCCAAGGGGAAATTATTTCCTTAAACAATGAAGAAATACTTGTGATGATTTTTAAACCAAAGAAAGAAAGTTTTTTGGAGCAATTTCAGCATGCCATACCCACAGCAAGTGTACATTTAGTGCTAAGGAAGGTGTGCATTGAAAAGACTGAGTTCATTCACTGAGTTCATTCAAAGAATGTCAGCATCAAATGTAAAACACTGGCTGACAGTGAGTGAGTGGGAGATAGAGCTGTCACATCAAGGGGGGAATCAATGCATGGAAATAAAAATGAAGTAACATTTTATCAGCTAGTTGGATAACTTATAATGATGTTCAGCTTTTGGACACAATGCCTTAGGCAGACTGCTGATGTGTGAGGAGCCCCAGCATAGATCTGCCAAGTCATAAATATTTTTAGATGTTCACGCAGATTTCAGTGGGTGTAGAGAGAAAGAAGAGGTGAAAAACAGAGATTACAATAAAAAGTGCTACTGCTCTGACACCATGATCTCTGGGAAATGATGCCCCTTAGAGAGGAATAGGACTCAAGAAATACAGCTGGTTTCTTGACAGGACAACTACAATTGCATCTGTACTCAGTCACTGCTCTCATATAAAATGATTACTTGCAAAAAGTATGTGGCTTAAAACAAAATCTGAATTTTAGACATTTTCTTCCTCTTGTTAGTTTGCTTCCCAAGGACCCAATTATCCAGCTCATGAAAACAGATGCTTATATATGCATCATGAGCAGTCAGTATTTTTGCAGGTGCTAAGCCCCCTTCTCTTGCCATTGTTTTCACCTGTAGGAAAGGCAAGTGGTTTGTGACCTCTCCAAAGAAAAGCTCTGCCAGCGTGGTGCTCTTATTTTCTTTGTTTAACAGTTACTTGTGCCCCTGCAGGAAAGTCAGCTCATGGCTTATTAGCAGAACACAGGAGTGGTTTCTCTCTGTGCCCCAACATTGCTTCAGTCCAAACATTCTTTTTAATTGCACAGGAGGACTGAGGCAGAGAGAAGAGGCTGCTGGAAGGGCAAGGGCAGCCTGAGCAGCACCTTCCCTTACAGCATTGGGGTTGTACAAAAGAATTTCCTGCCTTAGGTGGGGCTCTGACATAGATGTGGGTCCGCTGTGAAACAGAGGTCTGGATTTAAGTTTGAATTAATTTCCAGAATTTCTGAAGAATTCACATAGTTATGGCTGGTCCTTTCTCTTAATCTTGCAGTCCTTGGAGAGAGGTGGAAGCCCTGCAGCTCTGAGGTGTTGCTGTTGCTGCCTGGGTACCTCCCTGTGCTCTCAGGTTGGGCATGAGCTGGCAGCCCCAGTTCCCTTCATCCTTCCAAGGAACAGCTTCACTGTTGGAAAGGTTCACTGCAAATCTGTAAACCTTTAAAACAAACAAACTGGTCCTGTTAAAATCCTAATTTAAAATATCTTTCTCGGTGCTCCATGTGGGTCCTAAACTGGAAGGACTGGAAGTAAAGCACCATGTGAACTTGCTTGCCCTCATCCCCACAGTGCTTGTGGGTGTTTTTTGTATGTTTCTGAGCTTTTTGGATTTTTTTTCTTTTGTGTTTTTTTTCCAAATTTTTGTGCCTTATCTCTAAAATGTTTTCAGGTTTTGTAGACTAACAGGTTACTTCACTCAATTATGCCTATAAAAATGTGATGTTAATTAAAGAAAATATTTTGAAGTTATGACGAAATGATTCAAGCAATAATGTTGCCCACCTGAGATCTTTGTTCTTGAAAGGTATCACTACAGATGGGAAGCAAAGTGCAAACCAGCTGCCTAGGCTGATTTTTTTCATACTGTTGTCCTTGGATGTTAGAAATAAATGCATGTGAGCATTGAGCTGTATAAAATTGAGCTATATTTTATCATTTGAGTCCATATTTCACCTCCAATTAGTTTCATGTGGGTGCTTATTTTGACTGACCTCTTCTAATTTGCATTAAAAGCCCATGGAGTAATTTCCATTTCTGAGGACCTTTGCTGTGGTCTTGCCAGGGCTAATGCACTAAGCAGGCTCAAGGCAGAAGCAGCGCCTCAATCAGGAGCTTCCAAACAAAACAGAGATGCTGCTGATGAAATAATGATGTTGCTCAGCAGATAATACTCATTTGCTTCAGTGCTGACTAAAGTGGAAGTTGCATTTGGTATTAAAGATGATAGATGAAATAGGGGAAGGATAAGAAGTGTTGTTTCTTCTAATCTTTCCCTTTGAAGTATCTACATGCATAAAAATGATTATTTTGGAAAAATTCATGTTTGAAAGCCAGAATGTACTAATGTGATGCTTTTCAAACCAAATGATTTTATGTGCTTTTACAAACATTGATGAAGTGTTGCTGACATGAGATAATGTAATAGTTTTAAAATAGTCTGTTTCCATTTTATCCTACAGAAATATTCTGGATTGATTGTTTTCTCGTGAAGTGACAGTTCAGGCTGAGAGGACATTAATTCCTCTGATGCTGGAGCCTTTGGTTGGTGCAGGTGGGAAATGATTGTCTGTCCAAAGCTTTTTCAGCTGGTAGGTGTCCTCCTGCTCGTTCCCTCAGGTGACAGACATGGCCAGTGTAGTTTAGCTTGTGAAACCTGATTGCTTCCTCTGATGTCAGGCAGCAGGTCACTGTAGCTTCTAGTTTGGTTTATGTTCAGACCCATGAAACAACAGACTTTTGTGTCACGTTTAAAAAGTTTGAAGCATTTCCACAGAAAACACTTCAAGAGTCTGTGAGGCAAAAATTCTGTGTATGTGTTCCTTGCAGGAGAGAAACTATTTTAATACCACAAGGAGAAATACTTCAAAAGAAATCAATTTTATGACACATTACATCTGTCCCAAAAGCTGGCATTAGGGAGTAGGCCCATAACTCCACAAGACCTCCATGGGAATGTTGTAACCCAGACCTTGTATAAAAGTCTCACCTAGGAGAAAGTATCTGAGAGCCACTGAAGTGTAAGTTCATTGAGTATTCAGCAGAAGGAAAACATATTTTCAGTTATAGTGATTTCATTGTATTGTTGATCATTAACCACATTGTTTCCATTTGAGGCAGTTTCCATCATTATTTCTCTTCCTTGTTCCTTGGCTCCCACATTGTAGGACAAACAGACACTTGTCTGTAAGTGAAGGATGATACAGTGAAATGCTCTAATTCTTGAAGAACACAGACTGCAAAAGGAGTCAAAGACTGACAGCTGCCCATCTTCACCTACACAACATCTGGGTAGGGAACAGGCAGAGGTGGAGCAGCCCCAAGACCTGTTCTGAGGTGCCTCATGCACTGCAGTCTGTCTGAGCAGACAGAAGTGACGTGTTCAGCCCAAGGGGCTGGACCCACCCAGCCTGCAGTGTGCTCCAGCTCTGGGCCAGTCCTCACCTACAGTGTCGTGTCCACCAGTGGCCCTGCTCTCTTGACCCTCAGCACCTCGGCTGCCCCAGGAGGATTTCTGACCACTAGTGGAGTTGTGCAAAAATGTCACCAGTTTGGTCACAACGTTGTCATGTGGTGGAGCTAAACCATGGTTGGAGTTGCTGCAAAACTTCACCAGTTGAGTTCTGACAGAGACTGAACAGAGTCTGACATGGGTAGAAGCTGAAGAAGACAGTAGAGCTAAGGATGAGCTACATGACAGATTTTGGGTTGGCTAGGCTCTGCAAATGTTTTATTAGTGACTTAGCCTCCTAATTTCTGCTGGTATAAAGTTTATTTTCTTCTTAGTATCTAGTACAATGCTGTGTTTTGGGTTTTGGAAGAGAATAATGTTGATAATCCCCCGGTCTTTTAGTTGTTGCTGGACAGAGACTTTCCAGCTTCTTACACTGCCCTGCCAGCAAGGAGCCTGGGAGGGGACACAGCCAGGACAGCTGACCCCAGCTGGCCGTGTTCCAGAACATGTGGCATCATGCTGAACAAAAGGAGGAGGTGGCTGGTGGGGTGGCAGCGTTTAGTCAGGAATGGATGGGCATTGGCCAGTGGGTGGTGAGCAATTGCACTGGGTTGGTATATTCTTTTATCAATATTATTGCTTTTCCTTCCTTTTCTGACTCCTTAAACTGGAAAACTATTTAACCCTTTTTTTCCAGTTCTCCCCATCCCACAGGGGGAGCAAAGGGCTCTGTGGTGTTTGACTGCCAGGCGGGTTGAACCACAATGCTAATTACTGCTGTTGGTGAAAAGGCTCCTTCTTAACAGCCCTAAAAGTGGTGTGGGACAAAATGCAGAACAGAAAGTTTCTTTTGGGGATATGATCAAAAAGTGCCTTTTTCTTTTGAAACTCATTATTTTTACTACTTGGGGTTTTTTTCATTTTTCGTATGATTTCACAGCCTGCTAATTCCAGGACTGTGGGCTGTTACATGTCAAATCACGCCAGCATTTCCAATCATCTCACATAGTGTAATCCCAATAGTGTATTTCATTTTTATTTACTTTAAACATGATAGGGAGATGAACATTACTTTTTTATTTTCAGCTCAGAGAAACTGTTATACATTACCAAGAAATATTTTTATTCTGTGATTAGAAAGCAGTGCTGTTACTGCTGAGTCATTCGGTCAGGTCAAACAAGAAAAATAAGCAATTAAGTAAAAAAACTGTTTCAAATTACCTCAGTATTAATCTGGAGAGTTGGTTTTTTTTTACCATTGTTATTTCAATGTCTTCTACTTTACAGGGAATTTTGAAAATGAACTAGGTTTTAATTCCAACTGGCAAGGAACACTTTGGACTGAAATCAAATCTGGAAATAGTCACACGTCAGGAGAAGCTGAAACCTCATGCTCTGGGTGTGATCATAAAGCTTTTTGCTGCAGCTTCTAATCAGATGAGAACTCCAACTAAAATTGATAGAAATCCACCTGTGGAGTTTTAGCCTTGAGAGTGATCTGTGAACCAGAAAAAAAATAATCAGGGAATCAATGCTAGAAAAAAACAAGATACTGCAAAGAACTGTTTGTCAAGGCAGAACTGCACTGAAAATATTAGTGACAGAATACAACTGATGTGTCAAAACAGGTAATATAATATCAAATGAAAAAAAACTTAAATAGCATAGTTTTACAGAAGTAGGTGTTTAAATTCTGATGTTTAAAGGCGTTAAGAAATAGTAACACCATGGCAATTAAGAGTCCAACCTGTAAGGACATACCTTGTTCAAGGATGAGTTGAGTTTCAAGGAAGGGGAGGAGATGATCTTCCCCAGTAGTGGGAATCCTGGCATGAACGAGGGTCATTACCAGATAAGGCTGTATATATAATATAAATATACATAATGTATGTATAATAGCTGCCCATAGTGTTAGGAATTGTCTCTACTCAGATTACACAGCCCCAGTCTAGTAGAGGTTTATATCTGTGTCCTGGGCTCTGTGCACCACCAAGTCTGCAGGATTACTGTCCAGTCTGTGTAATTTTGTGTATTTATGCTATCATGGAGTCATAGAATGGCCTAGGTTGGAATGGACCTTAAAAATCATCTAGTTCCAAGCCCCCTGTGACAGACACACCTTCTATATCCTCAGGAGGTAATTTAATTCTCAATAGGAGCTTAATTTTCTGGTGTTCTTTCAGAATTGCATGATCAGGTGGAAATGTTTTGGAAACTGATGCTAGCCAAGCTATATTCCAGTATAAATTACAATCAGTGGTAATTGCATGCTTAGGAAATACTATCTGATATTACATCCTGCAACCTGATATTCTCCTCTATGCAAAAAACCCCTGCTATGTATCAAGGAGTTCTTTGTCTCTCTTGAATCTTCCATAGAAAGTTGTCTCTGGAATGTTTTGAAACTTACCCATCATGAGCTGCATGTCCAACCACTTGTTTCCACTTCAAAAAAGAGTTAAAAACCCCTTTCCTGCTCTGGGAAATGCTCTTCTAGTGTAGCTAATTCAATCAATTGTCAACAGACAAATGACCTCATAAATCAAAGGAACCTATGGAGAGATCAGCGTGGAAATTGCAAGAAGATATATCAGTGATAAAATTCCTAGTGTGTGATTCAGTCTTCCT
The DNA here is from genome assembly GCA_013390005.1 of Calyptomena viridis. Taxonomy (NCBI): domain Eukaryota; kingdom Metazoa; phylum Chordata; class Aves; order Passeriformes; family Eurylaimidae; genus Calyptomena; species Calyptomena viridis. Next base: position 172,901 of record WEIV01008081.1, read on the forward strand.
GCTTGTTGTTTGGGAGGAGGTTTGTGAGGTGCAGAGTTAAACCCTCTGCTCTTCCATCGTCACCATGACTTACACCAAGACCCAGGTTTCTCTCTAATGTAGGGCTGCCCAAAAACACCACAAGATGGCTTGGGGTAAAAGGAGTCTGATGAACTTTATTTTCAAAGCTGCTGGAGAAATTTGGTCAATGCAGGCTGTGTCCCAAATGAGTGTTTGTCTAATTTAAGTCTGAATTAAGAAAATCATAAGTAAAGGTAAGTTATTAAAACACAAGGAGGATAAAGCAGGAGCCAAAATATGCATCTGCAAAAGCCATTCCACTTGTGTGTATAAATCAGGAGACTGTGTGCTCAAGTAGAGAATTAGGCTGAGTTGCCTGCTGTTATGCATTTAAATTAAGCAGAAGTCTAATAGGTTTTTAAAAATCTGGCTGTAAGTGGATTTTTTTTTTCTCAGGGAAGAGATCACCTAATCAAAATAGTACTTTAGAAGGAAGAACAATTTAATACTGAACACGAGCGAGGAGCTCTAACTACTGATAAAAACTCCACTGCTCAGGGAAGATTTGTTACTGTTGGTAAATGCCTGAAGAGGCTCTTTGCAGCCAAGTTACTGGTGGAGGTGGGAGCAGGGAGGAACAGTTCCATAATGCTGATGGAACGAATGGTGTTTCTGTCCTTGGGGTGGGCACTGTTGGAAGGGTTGTTTTAAGTTTACTTGCTCTACTTGCCTTCATTGTGCTGCTGCAGAGCTGTGCTGAGGTTTTGTTGCAGGTAAGCCCCTGGCTGTCAGCTCAGCAGTGTTCAGGCACAGGATTTCTTCCCGTTAATATTTTGTTTCCACACGAGGTTGCATACAGGTTTCTATAGAATTCCTCTCCTTTGATCTTTTGAACCGTGTTCTGAAACAGGCAGCAGAAATTTCCTAGAAAGTTTTGACCTAGTTTCTTGTCAGTATGAAAAGATACAGTGGTGTTCAAATCAGCTGCTTCAAGGCAGTGTAAGGAAAGCAACCTTTCCCCCCATCCATGTAGCGAAGAGGTCGTGCTCCAAGCACAGCATTACAGCTCTGGAGACTCAGCTCTGTCATCTCCCTGGGTTTCCAGTGGTGTGTTTCTCTACCTGCAACAGTTCCTTTTGCCTCTTTATCTAAACATGGGATTTCTGTGGGAGCTGAACACGATAGCGCATGTGCAAAGTATTTTTGGTACAAAGCACCTGTGCCTTCTGCCTGCTATTGTTGTACTCTACAAATACCTGAAAATCAGAGTTAAATACAAGCACTTTTCCTGCAGAGATCAGTTGCTGGTGGCTACTTTAAAAGCAAGTTCAGTCTAATTGCTGTGGTTTTGAGCTTTACAGAATAGTTAATTCCACTTAACTGTTGGGAGGTGAGGTTAGGGTTTGTAGGTCTGCAATTAGAAGAAGACCTGAAGGTGCCTGCACTGTCTTTGGAAAGGATGTGGCTAAAAAGCCAGTCTGAAATTCCAACTGCATTCCCTTTGCCTGCCCCTTTTTGGGCCTAGCATTTACCCTGTGTGTCTGCAGCTGGAGATGCCTTGGCAACTGAAGAGGTAAAGGATAAAGGGCAGACAGAGGTGTTGACCCCCTGCTGACTGCATGTTTCTATGTGCACTTGGGAGAGAAGGCAAGAATCTAAAAGGAAGAACTGGCCTGGAAACTTCTGACAGTGACTGGAGTGCTGGGCCATGTGGGACAGAAGGTGGTTGCAGCAGACATGGGATGGGAGGCAGTCCTGGGAGTCAGAACAACTCTCCTAGAGGCCACCAGTGTTCTGAAAAGGGGTGCAATGTGTCCATGTATTCCTGGCTTCTTTCTGGATACTTGAAGCAAATCAGCTTCTGAGCAATCTTCTGTGACTTTTCTTGCAGTTTATGTCCTTGGCTAAACTAAACTACAGCACAACCATATTGTCTACAGCAGAGAACATCATCTGGTAAATCAGACCACTGTTTCAACTTCTCTTTTATTAACATGGGTCATTTTTCCTGCAGTCCTTCCCAGTGCAGAGCTGGTAACCTCTGCCCAAGGAAGGGGAGCCCTCTACGCCCCACTGCTATGACACAACCTGTTGGAGAATGGATGTGTGATGCTGCTCCCTGTTCAGTATTTTCTGCCTTTCTCAGCCTCCTACACCAATTTATACCCTGTTAGCAGCTTATCCTTTATGTGAGGAGTTCGAGGCCTGCTAATCTTGCATCATTTGTAGTCCTGTCTAAATTCTGGTCTTTACAGCCATTGCTCTAGAAATAAAAAGATTAATCAAATACCAGAAGATTACTAGAGCTTCAAACCAGTCAGAGTCTGACAGAGAAAACATGTTAATCACTTCTCACTTAACCTGAGCCCATACTGCACCCTGTATTTCTCCTTCTGCTCTTGTCAGTGATGTCCTGTATAATGTGGAGCTCTGGTTGACAGATGCAGAAGAACTTATAGTGATTTTTTGCCTTCTTTTTTAACAAGTATGTCTGTGCTGGTGCTCTAGATATTATTTAGACATCCTGCTTAATCCTATAGACAGAACAGGTGAGATCTCAACACCAAAATTTGCATGTAGAAATATGATTCCAGAGAGTTATATTTGTAAGGCTTACAAAGCACTGCAGAAAAGTAGTAAGTAAGTCAAAGCAGAAGGATAAGCTACACTATTCAACAACTCATTTCTCATATTTAGTAATTTGAACATAAAGCCGTTTCAACAGTAAGCAGAATTTGTTTCAGGTTTTTAGTATAAATGCATTTACTTTAACAAAAAAAAAAGTCCTGGACCTTTATTGCCATTTTGATCACGTGAATGGAAAGAAGAAAAAAAAAGCATCACTTTTCAAACACTTTAGGTTTTTCATCAAAACCCAGTAAATTAGCCTTGCTGATACAGCTGCAGTTGACAGGATTGCTGCAAAACTGCCCCAGTATGGAGCTGAACTTGGAGAAAACCATTATATACTCTCTTGGCAGCATAGCCACACCAGGGAAGAAAGGAAAGAAACAGAAGCTTGGGGGGTTTTTTGTTCTTCAGGAAATTGTATGTCCCACACTACCACACACCAGTCCATGCACACTACCTGCCACTGGTATTGGTGTCCCAAAGTATACACAGGGTACAGATAGATCCTCTCTTTTCAGTGTCCACTACTTAGAGACACAAGTGGCAGAAGATAAAAGAAAAGATATTAATCTATTTTGCTGTTGTTTCCATGAAGTTAAGTACTGATACACTCCATGCTGTTTTCTATCTTCTCTGTCTGATTTTAAATTTACAGATGATTCCATTCCCCACCACACTTGTTGACTCAGTCTAGAAAGGGAGAAGTTCCCTTTGCTCAGCTCACACGTAGCTCAGGTGAGTTTAATTTTTCTTCTTAATTTTTTGAGTGATTTTATAGTGGAAGTTGTTCCCTCATGTGGTCCTCTCAAACTATTGGTAATTAACTTCTGGGGACCAGAGGCAGGTATGTAATTATCAGGCTGCAGCTCCTGTAAAACCTGCAGGTTTATACTTTATGGTGGCTGGATTTAGGAAAATACTTATTTTGTAATGGGACTGTATCTCCAGCTCTGATCATGGGCCAGGACCACATCCTAGAAAAAATGGTACTGCCCAAACCTCTCAAAAATACTTTGACTAACCATTATTATAAATGCATAATAGGGATTTCTGTGAGTATGTTATCCACATCTCGAGTATTGTGTTCAGTTCTGGGCCCCTCAGTTTAGGGAGGATGTCGAGATACTAGAACGTGTCCAGAGGAGGGTGACGAGGTTGGTAAGAGGCTTGGAGCACAAGCCCTATGAGGAAAGATTGAAGAAGCTGGGGTTGTTCAGTCTGGAGAAAAGGAGACTTAGAGGTGACCTTATTGCTCTCTACAACTTCCTGAAAGGAGGTTGCAGACAGGTCGGGGTCGGTCTCTTCCACCAGGCGCAACAGACAGAACTAGAGGGCTTTGTCTCAAGCTGTGCCAGGGTAGGTTCAGGTTAGAGATTAGGAAAAAGTTCGTTACAGAAAGAATAATAAAGTACTGGAACAACCTGCCCAGGGAGGTGGTGGAGTCCCCAGCACTGGATGTGTTCAAGTACTTGGTGCCCTCATTTAGTTATGGAGTTCTGGTGTCAGGGTATGGGTTGGACACGATGATCTCAGAGGTCCCTTCCAACCCAGTTATTCTGTGAATCTGTGAATCTGTAAGTAACTTCAAGGAGAAGCATTAGAAGGTATAAGACAGAAAAGTAACAAACAAAAAAAACCACTATAATAAAAACGGTTTCTCATGCTGCTCTTGTCTGCTGCAAAAAGGGCAGGATTGTGTATGTAAAAATCACAGCCTTTTAAGTCTAAAGGAAGAGTGTGAAGAAAACCTAAGCTCATCCAGACTTTTTCCACATGGACAAGAGTCTATAGGATGGGAAAAATATTCGTTGACTTACAGGAAACAATAAAATGTCCAAGAAAAAATATAGGAGCCAATTGATTTAATGTGTCACCATTTGCAATCTATAAATATCCCTGTGGCAAACTCAAAAGATCTCAGTTTATATGTGACTGGGAAATGGAGACCAAAAGCAGCCTCATATATAAGTACAATGGATTTCACAGCCTCAGGATTTATTGTCTCTCCTTCAGCAATGGGGGTTACACACTGAAACAATACTGAGCCATAATGGGAAAACTGTCCTACTCGGGATTTATGAATTTATAAAGGATAGAGTCAGTTTTGTTGTGTGATTCAGCAGTAAATCAGTGCTCTGGTGCCAGAGCTTCCATCGAGTGGAAAGGTGCTCCTGGAAGGACACAGCACGTTTTCCAAAGCAGCCGTTGGGCACAGGATGGAAAAGGAAAGAAGGGCTGAGCAGAGGACCTGCCCCAAGTCCACAGTGCTCACTGATGCACATCAATAGCCAGCACTAGAAAAATAAAGCTTTACAGCCAATATCTGAAGGGTTTATTTACTTAGGAAATGTATTCTCTCAGGCTTCTAGTTAACTTTCTGTTTGCCTCCCCCTTTCCTCACCCCTTGGCTTACTTTCTGCCTGTGAGGATATTAGGACAGGTCACAGTTATATGCAGCTTTTATTTACCTGAAAATTTAAGTTTCCATTACTTTATCTCTGAATTATATATAGTGTTTGATGATGTGCTGCAGCATCCATGAAAGGTTTTTCCTCTTTCATAATTGCAGCTGGTATATTCAATTTAATAAGGGGGGTGGAGTGTGTGGTGGTGGAAATAGAGGTTTCTATCCCCAGTCTGATTGTGACAGGAGAGTTCTGCTTTCATCCTTGCAGAGCATGTTCATGTTGAGAGACGTGTTTCTGAACAGCAGGCTCAGTGCTGTGTACTGAGGCTCAGACTTCAAATGGGGCATAATCAGGCATTTCAGGCCCCTGCTTATGCTCTTGAAGAGTTGGCCTGATTTTCAAAAGTACCAGGCAATCAACATCCCCTTATTGATTTCAGTGGGAACTAGTCAGCCCTCAACATATCAGAAAAATTGGACTGGTTATTTAGAAACCTGCATATGGTTTTCAAATCTATACTCTGGGGCTGGTTTTTATTTTTTCATTGCTGGAACTCTGTTCTCTGATGTATATGCTCTTCATAGGCTTTTGCTTAGTCTGCAAACAGTGGCTTTTCTGGCACAGTTGGCCCTGGAAATCCTATAGGTCAACAGGTTTTGTCTTCTCTAGATCTGCTTTCAGGCAGAGGAGTTGAGGAATTTGGTTTTGGTAATCAAAAAGCCATCTGCCCCCTTCTGCATTTCTCCAAAGTTTTCCAATTACATTTTAGCTGGGAGTCCTGTTTTTGGTGTCAGCTGACAGAAACCCTCTGCCATTGACGTGATTTACAATCACTCATGTCCATGGGTAACAATTCCTTCTACTCTTTTGGTTCAGTAGGTCCTCTGTGTGTTGTCCATCATCCAAGATTCAGCCAAATGTCTGGTGTGTCAAGGAGTGTGTCTTGACTGTTGGGAGTTGAGAGAGTGCAATGTGCTGGATAGGCAGATTGTGAAGTGTTTTGGAGAACCAGTTAAACAAAGAGGTTTTGGGGCTGTGGGACATTGAGTCCTTCCAGGCTGAGGAAGGTGGCTCTCTCCATTCAGGGAACTGCAGATGCAGGAGATCCACAGAGGGCTGCAGCTCCTGTGGATGGACATGCAAATGGTCCTGAGCAGAAAGGAGCCTGAGAAATGCAGCTCTGGAAGCAGGTCACTGGAGGAGGAAGGACAAAAGGGGATGACCCTTCCCTTACTGGTGTGACTGGAGTTGTCTTTGGCTGTTGCAGCAGGGGGCTGGTTTCCTTCCATCTGACACTGGGAATGTCCTGCTCTTTTGACTTACATGTGTAAAATAATTTGCAGGCTGGAAGAAGAGGAGCATCCAAGGATGCTGGTCTTGCCTGTGCCCTGAGGGGTCCCTAGCTGATCTCACGAGGCCTTTCCCAGCTCTCAGCACAGGAGCACTGTCCATCAAGGCAGTGGAGTGCCACTGAAATTAAACTTTGGAAAGACAGCTGGAGCTTTGCAGGTATTCTTTCAAACCAAAGAGTCAAACAGAGCCTTTATTCCCACATTAGCCTGGTACATGTTTTTGAAGGCATAACAGCAGAACAAGCTCACAGCCTTCCTAAGGCCTGGGGGCGTTAGAGGTCCTGTCCCTCTAGCCTTGGTCTTACAGCTTCCCACACTTTTTGTCAGAGACCTGGGGAAAATGGATTTTTGTATTTTGGCATTTTGGATAAAACTTTCTATTCCTTTAGCAGCAACATGGGACATGCCCAAGAGCAGAGCAGGAAAGAATCATTGCCAGGTCCCAGTTTCTCCAGGGCACCTCAGCTGCTTACAATCCTCTATGCAAAGCACTAAGCAGAGGTTTTGTGTAGCCATCATGAGACTAACATTATGAAAGATGCTATTGATATCATTCTGACACAGGAAGCATGTAAAGAATTAGAAATAGACTCCCATGAAAGAAGCAAGACAACGGGATATATTACAATATCAAAATGTACTTGACAGGTGGAATTTATATATCACATAGTGAAAGAAGCTGTTTGTTGAGTGATACATTTCATATTAAAATGTATAAATCGCCCACTTGGAGAAGAATTGGACTCTCTGGGCAAGTAGCTTAGCTCCTGCATCTGACATGCTGCCTGTTACAACAGATATATTCATTTATGAAGCTGATAATCATTACCTTTTTTTTGTATTTATTCCAGAGTAAAATTCAAAATTAGATGTATCAGTCACAGCATCTGATAATACTCTGTGTCTGTTACTGGCTTGATTGTGTTATTCCAGTGTTGCAGTATAGTTAATACTTCCTAGTTAATCTGTACATCTATTGATTAATATATATTCCCATTAGAGTAAATATAAATCATAATAAATTAGATAATATAACCGTAATAAACCTGCTGTATCCAGTATGTAACATACTAAATCAAAATTAGCAATTACTAATTGAAATTATATCTCCTAGTATAGCATTATATAAATCAAAGGCATTTCTTTAAAATCCATGCATCATTCAGAAGATTAATCCTCCAGCAACTGTAAATGTTTTCCTACTACATTCATTTGGCTAAGCTGGATAATGGTAATAGCCTTGAGGTTAAGTACACAGCAGTGTGTTGGAGCTGACATAGTGGTTACTGCCACATCTGTCCTTCCTGCACATCACACTGTACCTGTCACTGAGCCCAGGGGTGGTGAGTGCACTGTGCCCACCAGCTCCTGGGAGCTCACAGAGTTGGAGGGAGATTCTCTACAACATACCTGGAAGTCTTTTACCCTCTGCATTTGGACACAAAATACTGGGATACAAAAGTGCCATGATCATTTGAAAGAAACATAAGTGATTTGGGTACTCCCAAACCCACTGATGCTTTTACCATCCTTACTTCCCACTTGAAACTCTGAAGGCTTGAGAGGAGTGGTTAGATTTCCCTCTCCAGCATTCCAGAGAGCACACAGGAATACCAACAGGCACTGCTCCCCCATGACAGGGCAGGACAGTGCCTGGACAACACTGCATTGACCCAACAGCCTTGCATGGGCGACATTTAGGCCTGAGTGAGGGGATCCTGCCAGGGTCCAGTGGGGTCTGTCTGGAGAGAAACACTTTTATGAATGATTTTGGAGGACACTTCTGTGGGGACCACCACTGAACTGTCAACAAGGGTCTGGGAAAGCTCCACTTTGCAGACCATGCAATGGGGAGAAATGCTGATTGCTCTGGGTGAGAAAAGGGTGAGAAGAAGCAGGAGAGACAATCTGAGCTCCCTTCACATGCAGCAGCTTCACAAAATGTCTTCACTATGCACAGAAAACCAACTGGAGGTTACACAAACCTCTCGTGCTTACCTTGCATTTTCCAAGTAGAAGACTGGGCATCAGTCCAAACCCATAATTTGAACGAGGGCATGTCACAACAAATAGGAAAGGGATGATTAGAATTTTATGAAGTGGCTCTCTATAATGCTACCTACTGTTTACTTACCAACAATTTTAAATTTAGCAACTGATGCATTTTTAATACAAATTAAAAAAAAAAAAACCAACTCCAAGAAGCTCATATTTACTCTTAGTTGTGTGATTTTTTTAAAAATAACTCTGTTTCCCCAGTGGGACCAATGCGTGTGCACGTGTGTGTGTCTGCTCATAAAATGAAGTACTGAAATGTATGAAAGCACAGGAATGTGACTTAGCAGATAATAACTCTCAATTTCATTCTTTCAAGTGTTGTGTTTTTTTCTAAAAGTCAGGGAAAGTGCAGTTCACTGAAGACAACAGCAGTGAGAGAACCATTCCTGGGCTTTTGAGCAGTTTGGGAGGAAGATACATGTAAGAGGTAAATCTAAAAGCAACACAAGATGGAATGTTTTCTGCATTGTCTTTCATCACAGTTGTGTAGCTGAAGTGGTTGTTTCTTTTACCCCAGGCAGGACTCTATTTCAGTGGTATCTAACACCTCTACATCATGTCCAGCAACACAGTAATTTGACATATGTTTTGGAAAAAAAAGGTGCTTTAGCACTGCATTTTACACTATTGATTTGTTGTAGCTAATGTTACTGCATGGATATTCTTATCCATGGGTAAATCTTAGAGTATTAGTCTACCACAACCTAAATTACACCCACACAAAGATTTATTTTAAAAGTGAACACACAGAATGTAGCTCAGCATTAAGTATTTTTATCATCTTAATGAACCCCCTGAAACCAGCAAAAGAAAAGCAACGTGTGCAAGCAAAAAGTCATCTGATAATTTCTCTGCATAGAATCAGAAATGCAAGATTTCAAATCCTTTATTGCTTAGTTACTTTTAACCCAATTCTTATAATTCAAGCATCTTCTTTTCTGTCTAAAAATCTAACCAGACAGCTCTTTGCTTTCCTGAATTGTGGTCTCTATGACTTATGCATATAAAGGTAAATCCATTAGACATCATCAAGGTCCAGTCTATGCACGTAAAAAGCCACATTGAAATGCTGAGCTACCTGATGCTGCAAAATCTGAAAGTATTGCTTTGTGGTGCTCATGATTAATGTGTGTAATAGGTTTTCATGATGTGGACAGGGTGAATGGTGAAATGGATTCAGGTCTTTTTATTTTCTTTTCAGCTTGTTATTATCTAGAGAAGAAACACTAATTACTAGAAGCTAATAGCTAGTGTGTTACTTACCCTCTTAATTAGTATCCTAATTATTAAGTGCGGTGATAACCACTAGTTAGAACATATTTGCTTTTTAAGACTTTGTTTATCTATCTTCCCACTCCCTCTTTTTAATGACACTGACACCAACAGAGTTGCCAGAGAGGGAATACCAATAATTTCCCCTTGGGAAATGAATAATTTTGAGTCTCCTGAACACTGCTACGATTTTCATTCTGTTGCAAAATGCTTTTCACCTTTGAACTGTTGGCTTGTGTTAGAGTCTGATATTAAAGTGCTAACATTTGAAATTGTGAGGATGAACTCAGGGGAGCAGAAAAGGTCACCCCAGCAGCACAAGAGCTCACTCAGCATCTGCCATCGGGGAGGCTGGAAGGCTTCTGAACAACATGGTCTTCAGCTGAATATCCCTAAATCCTGAAGCATTCAGAGAATTATTGCTCATCATGTCTACCTGAAGTCATGATGTCGTACTTTATGTAGCCCCAGGAATAATCTCCTGCTCTCCATCCTTTGGGGTGGGAGGCTGTGATATGTGGGTGCTGCCACCCTGTGTGTCTGCTCTGAGCCCAGCACCCACTGCAAGAGGTGTCTGTTCAAAGTTCATCTGTGCTCAAGTAAAACGTCAAACAACTACATGGGGATTCTTAATAAAATAGATGTTTTAAGTAGAAAATTAAGCTTAAACACCTGCCAAAAATCCTGTATTGACGTGATTGGTGTATGTGGGCCACTGCCAGAAGTTGTAATAATACAGCCTTTTTTATGGAGTCTTATTAATTTTTCCAGGGAGCGGCACATTGTAAGTGACTGAAGCCAGTGATTTAAGATGCGTGGCAGAGGGGAAGAAAGATCTCTTGATTACAGAGCACAGCATATGGCTGTGCTGGAGTTGGATGTGCTGTACCACACCAGATAAAGTACTTTGTTAGCTGTAAAATCTAATGGAAGGAGCAAGACACCTTTGCTCCTTCTGCCCTTGATTCTTGGCAGTTTGGATTACAAAATGCTTAAAGGATGTGGATTAGAGAAGATGTGTTAACTGTATGAACAGTTACTGTTTCTGTGGCCTCATTAGCATGCAGGATGCTTCACACTGATTTGACATTGTTTCTGCCCTGAGGAGCTTGAAATCTAAAGGCAAAACCCCATGACCATCTGAAATCTGAACATTTCAAGGAAGGCTCTGAAGAAAGGATTCATGAGACTGTGAACAAATACGTGTTAGTTGCCATGTCAAAAGCAGGGAGCAGGCAGGGAGGCAGAGGTAAACAACTGGAGTGGAGGAGAAAAATAGCGAGAGAGTTCTAATTGTTGTCAGTTTGATTCCAGCCTTGTTCACCCCGACAGACTTGGCTGCATCCTTGTCAGAGGAGGCTTTTCTGATTTACAGTGATCTGAGTGAGAACATCTTCCATGCTTTTATCCAGCACAGCTGCTGCTGGAGTGGTTTTAACCCCTTGGTCCTTTGTGTTGTTCAGTCTTTATGGGTGTTTGGGAAGGGACTGGCAGCAGCACAGCTGGGGCAGGATGGGCAGGCAGCTGGTGGTGCTTCTCCATGCAGGGACCCACTTGGAGGAGCTGCAGGAGTTCATTTGTACTCCTGCATGAGGCAGCTTCCTGCCCCTGAAGCTGGTCCCACTTTTTCCTGAAAAGTGATCACCTTCCATACAGGCATCTTTTCCATTGTGCCTTTCTGGTCATAGTCCTTTCGGTCCATCAGATTGTGTTTGTGCCACATGTCACACAGTCACATGTTGTATAGACATACCTTCCACTCAGCCAGGGAAAACAGCTACCTGAGGGTAAAGCCATGTGCACTGGGGGAGAAGGAAGATTTGGAGATGATTAGAACCTGCCTAATCCTTTCCTGGAAATAGCAGTGACCACAGAAATGAAGTCTGAGTGAGAGGCAAAGGAAGCTGCTTTGGGCTGTGACCTGGTGGTCTGGAAAACAAAGAAAACCCCAATCTAGTTTGTTAATTAGGCAGAAAATTCTCTAAGGCAGTGAATAAGTGCCTGGGCTGGGATGAAGGCACCCCATGGAGTCGGCACACGCTTCTCTGGCTCCCAGCTCAGCTCCTGCACCTGCTGTCCCATCCTGCTGCCCGGGCACACCCTGCTCTGCTGTGCCCAGAGCTTCTGAGCCACAAACAGCACTTGGTTTGTGTTGTGACATGAGTGCAGGTTGTCAATCACACAACTGAAAAGCCTTTGCTCTTGTTCCCTTCTGATTTTAGCTTCGTTATGGGCAGTAGAAAATGTTTGGTTTCCTTGAAGGACACTCAGCCCGGGGTGGGTGGGCTTTCTTTGGGGAAATAAATGTTATCAGCCCTTTCTGATTCCCCCTTCTTGGCTGTTCTGCAAGAGGCAATGGGCTTCAAAAGCAGTTTTGCTTTCTGTGCTGGTTTATAACTGTCTCTGTAGCTGCACTAACAGCAGAGCTTGTTCTCTTTTTCCTTTTTTTTTTTTTTTTTCAGATCACTTCTGCCTGGAAGGTGCTGCAGCAAGAAATGGAGAGGAAAGAAAACTCTTTCTGTAGAGGCTCTGGCACATGCTCTCAAGACCCCCCTCTGTTAGATGGGACCCAGATCTCTGAGCACTGGTCACTTGAGGCTCACCAGGACTCATCAGAGTGTTTTGTAAGGTCACTACATGTCCCACTGCCAGGTAAATGCCACTTGTCCATCTCGCCTGGGAGGCTGGGATGTTGTGGTGTCTCCCACATCCCTATATTATGTACTATTACAGGCTTTTCCAGTCCTGCCTGCAACAGTTACGCTTTGGCTTTCAAGTCTGTCTTTTTGTATCCAGGCAAGTGCAGTGATCAGAGGAGCTTTCAGCACAATTTATTTATTATCATGCTCTAATATAACACTTTCTTAAAATATTATGTACATTGGTATGAAAGTGTGTAATCACTTAAAATTAAAAGATGCCTGTTGGTGTTAGAGCATTTTAAAGAAGCTAATGATTACTAGGGTGGGGAAAGCATAGTGCTTTCTAGTTTTGTGTTAATTTTTATGCTTTCCAGCACAAAAATTGTACACAACTGCAAGATGTTTGCACACACAGAATTAGATGTGCTGAAGCTGACACCTGATGCATCCTTGAGACCTCTCTGGGACACCTGTCTCAGGAACATTTGTAGTCACCATACTGATAAATTGTTTGTATGAATATTAGGAATAAAGGGTCCTTCCAGGCCTGATCTGCTCAGAGCAGCCTCAGATTTTGTAATTATTCACAATAATGGCCCATGGGTAGGAGATAGTCTGTCTGTGGAAGCGTCAGGAAACTAATTTCTGAAATTGTTGAAATACTGCTCTGTGCATCCAGCATTCCCTGGGAAGGAGCCTCTATTGTATAATTCCCATGGCCAGGACTCTTCCTTCATGGCCACTGGCAGAACTGAGTTCACAGGTGGTGTGAATCCAGTGTGTTGCACTGTGTTTCTTTCCCTCTGAGCTTTACTGGTGTAAGGAAATAAAATCATAAAATTGTTCCAGCAGCAGAAGTCCAGTGTATGGGTAACTGTCACACAAGCTAAAGGTGTTTGAAAAGGTAGAGGAAAAATACTATATAAATGTCCTCCTTTTACTGGGAAAATGTATTCTTATTTATGAATAATTTTTGCTGTTGAAGGGAAATGTAAGATATAATCAGAGAGACCATAAAAATGAAATGCATAAAATGTTATTTACATTATATTGGAGAAGAGGGAATCACTGGCAGGGAGAATGCTGGTTTATTTAAATACAAAATCAAGTTATTCAAAATTCGATACTTAGATTAACTGCTGTGCAAAAAGTAGTCCATATTTCCTCTCACAGTAGAAATAGGAATTTTAGTCAGCACTGCTAAGGCTCTGTAGCTTGTGTTTGTATGCCCAGACCATGCTGAAGTCTGGTGTCTGCTTCCCACAGTGCTTCTCTGGTGGAACAGCCCTTCTCTTCCCTTCTCCCAGCCCTGTGCAATGCCCACAGTTTCAAGTCACCAACTTGGTAGCCAAGGACTGCTTTATCAATACAGAAATGTGCTCCCAGTGTACAAACAAAACACTTTAGTGCTATAGATGCTGTTGTAGAGACCAAGTGGAGCCGTGTGCCTGTTTCCTGAAGCTGTCCCCAAGGCCAGATAAAGCTGCTTGTGTTCACACTGGCAGAGAAAGGAGCCCAGAGCCTCACAGTTACTGGCTTGTCCTATGCCTTGAGTTGGTCCAGAAGTAAAAGCTGTCACTGCCCTTTCTATTCTTAAAGAATGACTAATTTTTGATGAGGTTTGCCAATAATTGTCAACATTCAAAGGTTCATCAGTAGATCAAGACATTAAATTATCCCTATAGGTCCTCTTTTTACTGTCAGGCCTATGTAGCTGGGGTTAAATTTGAGGTGCTCTCTGCTCTCTTTATCCATTCATTGCTTTTGATATCCTGCTAGAAGCAAGACATGGAAAGTTCTTGGCATGTTCCTAGAAGACAAAATTAGCACAGAAAGGAGAAAAATGCCATGTTTGCTTAGTTCTTAAGATGCATTTAGAGACTGGTGTTGCTGGACTTGTGTAGGTGGATGTAGCACCTAATTTGTAGGACTGGTGATCCATAGGGAAAGCTTTTTGCTTTTGCTGTTTCTGTCTGTCAGTAATGGAGCATGAACAGGCATGAAATGTCATAATCTCTGATTTTTGCACTTCTATATTGTACCATAAAATTGATGGCTTTCTCAGATTTGAGGAATTGGCCTGTGCTGAACAGATTAGGGTCTGGTAGTACAGGGCAGCCCTGCACATCCGTTAAACAGATGAGCACTTAAAGGAGTTTGTACTGTTGTAATTCTACCCAGAAAAAGATGACTATGTCCACAAAGAACATTTTTTTCATATCTTCCTGTTGACGGAAAAACAGCCCAGTGATGTGGTTTTGTAGCATATCAGATCCCTGCCAAGGGAAAAGCATTGCTGAAGTTCAGCTTGAACTTGCTCTTTCCACTGGGAAAAGTCCTTACTGAAATGCAAACTTTGGTGGGTGCTTTCTGCTTTTCAGGAGAAATGACCATTCCTGAGGAAAGGAAAAGGCCTTTGACTTGAAGGTTTGGGTTTTACTAAAGATTCCAAAGTTTTGGTGGGAGCTGAAGGAAGTTTTATGGTCTGACCCAGCAGGGCAGAAGTGCAAGGAGCAAACGAAGACTGTGCCTAATGAGATACTGCTTTAGAAATGTCCAAAAGATTTGTTTCCCTTGACAATCTGTTCCATTCTCTGTCATGATCAGCTGCTTCCTCAATCACTTTTATGCGTTCAAGGAGAAATTCCAACTGGTGCTCTGGGTTACTTGCAACACTCTATATGTGTACTGTGCTTACAGTAAAAGAAACTGGGAAAAGAATAAGAGTAAAAGCAATTTTACTTTCTATTTTGAGAAAAGTTCCTTCTTCTGAATGCTGAAATAAAGCTCAGCATAAGGTACAGATGACAGACAGTTCCATGTCCCAACTCTCCTGAGCCATACAGTTGGTGGTGCTGGGTGCTCAGAACCCCTGGATGCCTGATTGCAGTGAATGCCTGGATTTTATTCACACAAGAAACTACACTCTGAGTGGCCCATGTGTAAGGCTGGGTATAACTAAATGTCTGCATGAGGCAAATATGACAGTACAAGCAACTCCTATTTTACCAACACTACACCCTGTGCATAATGCAGAGCACGTGAATAATTGGCACAATGACCTACTCCCAAATTTATGATATTACACACATTTTTTCACTCTGAAAGTAAACACAGAGGAAGTGTTATCTGTCAGGAGTAAGAGGGGACAGGCAGCCATGGGAGCTGGAGATCTGGAACAATCCCTTGAGGAAATGGCTCTCACAACTCGAGAGCAATGTCCACAATCCAGGGAGAAAATGAAAGACTGCCAAATGTTTAAAAATCACTCCTTTTATTACAACATTACTCAGTGCCTGTGGCTTTATGAAATATTGTTTGGAAAGCTGATTGTTCAAATGGGTGTGGATATAAAATCAAAAAATATGCTGCCCTTGGAGGCAAGGCCATAGTCCTTAATTTCAGTTAGAAGCAAATAAATAGTAACTATTACTCTTCAGCCTTTTGAGTGCATTTTGTGCTCTTAAATTCATGAATAATTGTGTGGGAGAGTAAGGAAGAAAAAGGCAACCTGCTAAGATAAAAATAAGTTCTGTGATTTTTCTCTGTTAATTTTGGCTCAGGACTCCTGCTGAGTCTGAAGTAAACACTGTGATACTGGAAGAGATCAAATAGGTTGTCTGGGGCTTTTTTTCACTCATTATTTTTATTTTTCCTTTTGGCCCTTCTGGATTTTCCTGGGAACACCTGCTAGTCCCTGCCTATATATCCTGTGAGCTAGGAGATTTCTCTTCCTTTTTTAAAGCTCATTCTTTCCAGAGTTAAAAGATTCTGGTTACTTCAGAGACAGAAGTCAGACTTTGCCATGCATTGTTCACAGAATGCAGCCAGAACCACTCCTCCCTCTTGAGAGAAACAACCCACATGATCCCATATTAAAATACACAAATGATTTCAAATTATTTTAGTGCCAGCTTACACATGGCACTTTCATATTTCATATTAACTGTCCTACTTCATTTCAGCCCACTTTTCTTCCTCTGTTTGATGCCACTGTTTTCATGTTTGCTGTAACTTCAGTGATACTGGAACAGGACGCTCCATACAGTTCCTCAGAGGAGGTTGCTGTGATGGTAGGATGCACAGGAAAGGTCTGGCTGATTTTAATGGTTTTGAAAAATGGTGTTGGCTTACAACCTTTGGACGTAGTCTTGAAAAAAATCCTTTGAAAATCAAAACTGAACTTGGAGATTTCAATTTAAATCAGCCTGAGAAATCGTAAATTCAGTCATCACCACTGAAATGCGAGTCACTTGTTTGCCAAAACATGCAAAAATGTCTGTTCTGTGTTAAAACACAGATTAACCAACATCAGCTTTGAAAAATTGGGAGGTCTCATCAAGCCTTCCAGATAGCACAAGTGGAGATTAATAGTTGTATCAAAATCCAAAAGGAGGAAGCTGAGGCTGCTCTCCATTTTTCCCCACAGGCCATTACTTTACTTGCTCTCAAGTGTAATCCTTTCCAGCATAATCAAACTTCTCAAGTTTTCATTTTTAATATTTAATCCACTTTGAAATTTTTCAAGAAGTATTTAAAATTAAATTTGGTTTTGGTATTCTGAGCACAGCATGAAAAGTTCATGTAATAATACTGTTTAATGCGATTGCCAACTTCTTGACTTAGGATGCTTTTACAAAAATTCTGAATCACTACTTAAAGTACAAGCATTTAACATACATATAGATGAAAATCTGGCTATAATTTTTATTTTTCAGGCATTTCAGGACCAAGACATGATGGTAATATCTGTAAGAGATAGACTCCTGGGTTTCAGGGTCAGGTTGGTGTATTTCTTCCTAATAAATTTCTAACTGTGTGTATGTTTACCAAGATCTTAAATACCTATCCTTTTCCAGAAGGTTTTGAATGGCAGCTGTCAGGCTGTATTTTAGAAATGAGGTTCTGTATTATATTTACACTCAGTCAAAACAGATGCTGTGGGGGATTGGAACTAGATGATCTTAAGGTCCCTTCCAAACCAAATCATTCTATGATTGTAATTTGTGCTCACAGAACAGCACTTCTTAATATTTATGAATTTGGAGAGTCATATTTTAATTTGTTATTATTCCTATCCAGATAAGGACAAACTTACATGCAGAATGGAATGGTAGGCAGGTTCCTTTGTCTTTATTTTTCAGTACCAGTGGGGCATTTATGGGTACACATATAGTTCAGAAAGCAAATCTATCTGTGCTTTTCCATTTTATAAAATTTCCACTCATTTTGATTGTTCTTATCTTGGAGAAAATGGCAAGAAAGAGAAACTTTCCCCACTGAGCTTTAAACATTGCCAGTGAAATAAACAGTCCCACTCAGCAAAATGTTAGCCTCAGTGAGTGGGTACATTCAAAAGGTTATGAACTAAAATAAAAAACCAAGGTCCTAAATTGGATTGCTGGCAGCAGCTCCTCATGTTTCATTTAAGACAGTTTAGTTAAAATGACTTTCCTTTTTGTTTGCCAGAAAAAACAAGATGCTTTGTTTAAGTTCATTACCTCTAATATTTTATAAGTAGGTGGGTACTGAGCTCTATGCTCTGTGTTCTATGAACTGAACTCTCAGATGAAAACATCTTTGTCTGAGAAGTTGCCATTTCACTCCTATTTGGATGCAGAGCATCCACCATTGTGCACAGACTCTCACTGAGGACCCTCCCATTAGCTCTGTGCTTGAGTTTGCAGCCTCAGCAGCTGCGCTGCTTAAATATGGGGGAAATGATTTTTTCTGCCACTTGCTTTTATTATTTGCTTCTCCATGTAAGGCACAACTGAGGTGTTTCTCTCCTAGGTCATGAATAAGGTCTGACTTCAAGCACAAATGTGGTCTGTAATTCCCTGGTGCCTGTAGAGGTGTAGGAGGTGGCATTAGGGTTGAGCCACCTTCCCTGCTGGCTACAGTGGACAAAATGCCCAGTGCTGCTCTCCTGCATGGACTAATGTGTCCACACAAATATGTCCACAATGCATAAATATCCTACATCAGGCTCTGCCCGTTTGTCTTCTGCCTGAGGCTGGCTGGCAGCTCAGTGCTGTGGTGGACAACAGACACTTTGGGGTGCTCTTTCACAAGGATGTATTTCACACAGGAACAAGATCCTTTCCCTGTAAGCAGGCTGAACTCAGATGTTACTAAAGGTCAGTGACTTGTCCCAAATTGTCAGGAAATCACGGCTCTTCTGAGGAATAGAAGCATTTTTAACTCTGCTCCTGGTTTCCTTGGGCAAATCTGATTTAACATGGGTGCAGCCACACTGCAGGTGTTGCTGTGGGTCCCTGCAGTGCTGCCCATGGGTAAACAGGGCCAGAGGTGCCTCACCAGCTGTGTGCCAAGGAACATTCAGCACCATTGCTATTGAGCAATAGTCTCATTTCAGAGCAAAGTAATTGAGAAGACAGAGTATCACGAGAAATGATAGCGGGTTAAAGAACAACCTCAGTAAAAAGACTATGAATAACTTGATGAAGGCACATCAAAGTGCTCTCTTGGGATAAGAAGCAGTCCAGCCTCATCCAGAGGCTGTAAATAATATTGCCCCCAGGGTTCTGCTGCTCAAGCAGCAGACCACGGCCTCAGTTGGATGCTGGTATTATTACGATTTCCAGAAAGTAGAAGTACTGCAAAGACAGTGGAAAGGGAGCAGCTTGGCTTCTTCCTGGCGCCTGCCCCGAGCCCACACAAACATGGCAATTACACCTGCAAAGTACAGTGACTGTGGGCCAAAAGAGCCCTAAATCCTCCCCAGTTTACACAAGGGCCTATTTCTTTATTTGAAAAACAAAACAAACAAACACCACAAAACAAAGCAAGTAAATCTGCTGCTTTAAGGGCTCTTTCTTGAGTTTTAGCACAGGCTAAAATACACAAATAACTTCGAAGGCAGATGCATGAAGTGCACTGTGGATGAGGATTAAGCAAACCCGGTTTAATCCTACAAGGAGTGATCAAATGTGGAAACACCCTGCCTTTTCCCCTTGGGAGACTTTCAATGAGCAGCAGTGCTCAGAGCAAGCTTTGTTGGTTGCTGGAGCCACCTCTGAGCTGGTTTCCAGATAGCAGTCCAATATTTGATGCAATCCTGCCTATTAATTTTTATTTTATGTTCTGTATATTTTTATTACAGAAGACAACAGGGAGATCAGTGTGCTTGGCTAATCAGATTTATTTATATCCAGATCTGGTGTTGCCATTATAACTGGAACACACGGAGTAAAGAACAGGGATCTTTGGGGGGTTTTAGAGAGAAAACACCAGGTCATTAGGCAAGTTGTTAGGGGACATGGTGAACAAGTTTGATTTCAGAAATGTCCCTCTGTGCTGCCTGGAAACTGAAAACATCCCTTCCAGGTATCTGTTTCAGCATTTGGAAATGATGGTCACCTGAAAGCTTTGACCCAAGTTTCACAGAAGGCAAAATGAGTAACAGTAACTAAATGAAAATGAAAAATGAATTGTCTTTTTCTCCCTGGAGAAGAGATCCATTCTGCTGGAGCTGGATAACACTTGGAAGCTCGCAGAGCTCCTTTTCATTAGAGAAATGAAAGCCTCATCATCCCTAGAGCTCTTAATTAGGCACCTTTTGCCATTCACACAAATCTGTGTCTCTGCTGTCAAGTCCTATTTGTTTTAAAAATTGATTCATTCATTTCAGCTCTTTTGTTGGGCAGCAGAAATGGATAGACCAAATGAATCCAAACACTTTGTAAATTGTAAGGGGTTTAATATAATCAGCATGGCCACGCCAAGCTCAGAGAACAAGTGCACGCCAATGCTTTGGTGGCAAAATGCTCACAGACCAATAACAAAAACCATGTTCAAAGCAGAGAAGGCTACAGAGAAGAGAAAAAAAAAAGCACATATGGAGTATTAGCTCCCTGCAGACCTATATGGTACTCTTTCATTTATGGGGGCTATTAATCCACAGGAATTACGTATCAGTTAGGTTGGAAGGGTCACAATGAAAGTGCTCAGGTTTAAAAATACTTAGGCTGAATGTTTTTAATGCAGGTTTTCTGTTGAGGATTCTTTTAAATGTTTCATAAAGGCAACTCTTTTTCACCATCTTCTGAAAAATACCATGTTTTAGGTATTGAATATAAATTTATACTGAGATCAACTGTGTTTGCAAGTCTTCCTTTGAAGCACTTCTCCAGATGATAATAGTCAATGTCTTTTTACAAGGAGCTTTTTATTTCATGAAGGAAACACTTGCTTTTGTACAAACATGTAAATGAATGTATGAATCCATGTATTTGTATATAAATTTTTTCTCTTCATTATTTTCTTGTTTTAAAAATCTCACCTGTTTAAACAGGAACAAAACAACCACCATCACTAGTGGGACCTTCACAAAGTGTTGGGGATGCACAACTGGAGATCAGCAATGAAGCCAAGCAAAGCTGATATGGGTCTCACCAAGCAAGAGACTGAGCCTTCCATGTGTGTGGTTGATGCTTTTCAGGCTGAGAAGAGTCTGCAGTTGTCGCATTTTCAGGTTTGGAGGATCTTTTTAAGAAGTTGCACTAAACCTACAGAAGCTTTTTTTCACAGAATTTTGTGCAAACACTCAAGGTTTTTCCAAAACTTATCTTTTGGGTTTAAAGCTACTGTAAAGTTGTACTTTGCATGGATAGAGGGGAAAATGGCCCGTTATTAATCAGAGTGCTGCGTTTTGGAAGGGAGATACAAGGGAAAGGAAATATTTAATTTGTGTGGAAGTTATGTTCTGGGGAGAAAGGGTTTTAAATAAAGGCCAACATGATTAGAGGGAAAGAGTAAAGATCATTGATTGGAAGTCTTATAGGAGTCATTTTCACATTGATTATCTGATTGTCTTTTCAGTACATATATCTTTCTCTGTAAAGTGAGTCATTGCTTACTGTGTTTTGTGGCTGCCAGAGCCTTTCCTCACACGCACATGGAGGAACACAGACTGTGTTAGGTGTGTAATGTGTCCTTGCAAGCTCTCATCAGCCAAACTGGTGTCTCAGCTGTCAGTTTGGAGCTTTATTAATTTTTTTCTCAGCCTCTTAGAGAAGTTGTCAACAAAAGTATTAGTGTATTCGAAATAGCTTAAGAAATTATAAAAATCCTCACCTATTGTATTTTTACAATACAATTTCTTGTATTTCTACAATTTCTACAATGTGTGTGCCTATTTGTTGTCGCTGGTGGTTTTACATGAAATCCAATGCAAATACCTTTATTTAGTTTAATACAGTATGATTTGCTTTTTAGTTCCCTCTTTTTCAAAGATAAGCAAGTCTTACTCCTGTTTTATTGATTGAAAGTTGAAATCTCCATAACCACAATGAGAGAGTCTTGCTGACAAGGCAGTGTAAGCAAATTGTCTTAGAGGTACTCACTTCCCAGAGGATGGAATTGAAAAGGATTTATGAAAGGGCTTCACACAAGAAGGAGCTTTGCTCTTTCCCACGTATAGACAGTGTTCTCAATGTCCAGCTCAGATGGCTGAGGCAGTTGGACTATGGCCATTGCCAATGAGCTCTCAGTGGCAGGTGCTCTCTTCTGCAGCATTTCATATATACTTTTTTTGGTCAAGGTTAAAAATGTGCCTGCAGTCTGTATTTTGCTTATAAACATGAGAGATGATCTGTGCACCTCCTCTGCATTTGCGTTGGATTAGCTGTAATTTGCAGCACAAGTTCATTTGAATAATGACAGTGAAAGCATTGAACATAAAGGCCTGCTGGAGCTGTGTAAAACCCAGCAGAGGGACCCTTAAGACTCTACTTTGTTTGCGCTGTAAAAAATATCCTTTGGTCTCCACCTGTGAAAATTCAGAGTGAAACTCTACTCAGAAAAGCAGTTTCATCTGGTAGCGTATCATGGCCAGGCATCTGGTGGTGTCAAAATGAAAATGTGACACATTGTTGTGTTTAGCCAGACCTGAGATGAATTTTGAAAATTGCTCAAGCTTGGCAAGTTTTACATGGTTTGGGAGGAGGGTGAGCTGCTGAACTGCTCAGCTTAGCTACAGCAGCCACTGCAGATCTCACATATGTTTTGAGCAACACAAGATTAACAAATCTCAGGCCTGAAAGATAAAATTCATTGCGGGAGAATATGATGCACCTTGCAAAGGCTGAACTGTTTCTCTCGTTTGTATCTGGGCATTGGGTGGCTCCAGTAAACCTCTGAGTATCTGGCAGAAGAGTATGAAAATCTACAGCTATTTACTTTGCCTGCAGGTTTGTTTAACCCCCCACAGAATCACACCAGTAAAGGAATAGAGTCTGGCCAGGGCTTCACTTTTTAAATATTAGTCAAATGTTGCATATTTATCTCATTGCTGTGTTTCAGATCACAGTAAATCACTACTTGGAACTGTGTTTTTACGCTTCCATCTGAAATCAGGACATTCAGGTTGACCCTGCCCCTGCAGAGCCAATACTTTCACACATTCCTTTGCTGTGATAGAGGAGGTGGTTAAAAGCCTCTGTTCACATCCTCCCCATTCACACAGCTTCAGTAACTATTGATGGGTCTCATTACCACCAGATGGCTGTATTTTAGTGCAGGACAGTATCAAAGACCCCAAAAGCTTCCATAAATGTGTAGCTTTTACCTGGAACCTTAGGAAGGCAGAGAACAGAACTGATTAATAATATCACAGAATCATTAGTTTGGAAAAGACCTCTGAGGTCATCGAGTCCAGCCTGTGACTGAACACCACCATGTCAATCAATCAAATAGTGACTTGTGAAACCAGTTGGAGTTTGTTGACAGAGGTCAGATATTTTGACATTCTAAAACCAGCTACAAGTAAAATCGGTGGCATTCAATTAACCAAAAGGGCGAAGGAAGGAAATGTGTTGTGAGGGGGAAAACAAATGCTTCCTTTACATAACAATAAAACTTTATAGAGAAAAAGGCAACCTGGCAGTATGAAATACCTTTCAGTATTGCCTGCTCAGGACAGCATAATAATGCAGGACTGAGTAATCTTGGCCAAGAGATGTGATGTCGTGGGAGATGCAAAGGATGAATTAGTCACCATTTTCTTTGCTAAGCGAGTCAAATAAAAGACTATGTGAAAGCCAGAGTCAGAGGAAGGAAGTTATTGTCAGTCCTGGGTACTGAAACTGAGTAGGTTTACATTTTTAAAAGTTTCATATATTACAGCCTTCTGAAAGATTAATTGATTCAGGGATCCTAAAACAACAGATAAACAACCCAGTGTTAAAGGAGAGCCTTGGTTAGGGACAGGTACAGTCTGAGACTCTGCAGCTGTGGGAATGTGGCCACAAGATACTGATTTTTTGAACTCCTGAAATGGTTTGGATCCACTACCATCTTCATTACTGCTTTAAAACAGAGTCTGAAAATGAAAGTGTTTGGAAGAAGCAATTCTGTGCTGAATTTCCCTGGCAAACTCCATCACTGGCTCTAAGAGAGGAGAAGTTGCTGAACTGGCACATGTAGGGAAAGACAGTGAATTACAAAGGTTTGCAGCCTCATGTGGAGAGAAAATTGCAGGATTCATAAAGCAGTAGCTGGAGGAAGTGTGTACAGATGCTTCAGAGACCTCTTGTGCAAACAGACAACACCTTAACTCACAGATTTGAAAGCAGAATTAACTGTTCTTCAGCACTGATTCTCTTAACTACTTCACTGCCATCACAAATGCTACTGAAACACCCTCTGGGATGAATTTTTTGGTAGAATTCTATCTATAATATCTAGTATCTTCCCCCAAACTAACCACCTTCTTCAGCAAGTCTCACTGGATTTAGTGGCTGGGCCCTGGTACTGTGTTCATCTTACAGCTTCCAGTATCTAACAGTTTATCATTTTCCTAATATTTCACCCTAGACATATAGGATAGTACCCAACAGACCTGATTGTATGCACTTGATTTTACCCCTTTGTTTTTCAATTTGGAAACAGCTGATTCTAGATGGGATTTATTACAGCACAAAATGCCTGATTCAGCAGGTCTAACATCACATGGTGCCATCCTCGATAGCTGAAGTTTCCTAAATTTATTTCGAAGTTTATATAAGACACTGAGGAAATTAGGAGATGTAATGATCCACAGGTTTATCCATCCTGAAGCATCATAGCACTGCTCAGTATCAAAACTGGAGTCAGAACTTGTGAGCATCATCACATGGAATATCAGTACGGTCAGTTTTACACACCAGGAAGTTCCTGGGGCTTCCCATGCCATAATTCAGCCATGCAGGATCTTGGGGCTGCTTCTGCTGGGGTGCTTTCCCCAGCTCCTCCACCACCTCCTCCAAGCCGTGATGTGATTTGTCCTCGCATGAAAAGCTGCTCTGAAGGGGCTCTTCTGTGCATGCAGGGTCTTCTAGAGCTCAGCAATGCCAACAGAGCACCAGACTTTTTCTGACGAGGACAACGGGTGATGAGAGCACACAACACAGAGACTGCTGTGAGAAAGTGTCTCGAGAGTTGGAGGAGATGAGTCGTGCAGCAGGCTGACTATGCACTTTGCTTTTATTGGTAAGAAAGCTTGTGGCACTCTGAGTGTATATTTTGTTTTCTGAACATTCTTTTGATTTGTCAAAATCAAAAATCTAAATCAAGGATCTGGGTGAGCTGGGCTTGGTGGTCTTTTTCAGAAGGAAGAGGCAGTTGTGTTCAAGCTCTTCCCCTGACCTGAATTCCTGGTTGAAAAACAAACCAGTTTCTTAGCTGAAAAGCAGATGTCAAAAGATACTAGAATTAAATTATTTCTTATTTCCACCTATCAAAGAAAATTAAGTGAGAGGGATTAAGAGGATAAATGTATCAAGTAAACCAGCAATGAAAACAATATACTTCCTTCCTACAGCTGTAAACAATTACTACCGTGTGATTTGGAAACTGTCAATTAGCCCTAACCACAGTGAATCAGAGCTGCTTTCTGGGGTAATGAAAATAGAGCATCTCACCATCACATCACTATAGATTGCATTAACCTTAATGACTCCTGTAAGGCTAAACCTTGTCTTGCCAGGCAGATTGAACACTGTGCCTTGCAAGCTTTGCCTTTAACTTATCTTTGTAAAACTTTCATTGATTCTACTCTAATTTAAACTAGAAATACAGAAGTTGTCAGGTCTGAACAGACCACTGGTGCAACTAATTTGATTTTTTTGTTGCTAACTGTAACCAGTGATGGATGGAGTCAGGGAAAAGAAGGATGATTAATTCCCTGTCCCCTCCCCTTTTCTCTTTCCACTTGTACCTTTTCCCTAATTTGTTAAATTGTGATGTGATTTCTTTACCCCCAGTTGATGACAAGTTTGTGTACTGAAATGGAAATATTAACAACTCTTGTATCTTCAAACTCACTTATATTACTAGAGATATTATGCTTGCTAGTGTAAATGTCAAATCCCAGTTTGGAAATAATTCTGTATCTCTTGTATTAAATAGATTATTCTAATAAGTTTCCAAATCCATTGCTAGGAGCCTTCTTTTTTTAAATAGTCGAATGCTTCCTTTCAGTGGAAGAAAAGGTAAATAGGACCATGTTACTCCATGAGCACCACCATCTGCCACATCTCCTGTTTCATTATTAATCTCTGGCTAAAGATTATTTGGTGAATCCAATAGGAGTTCCTCTTGGACTTATCCCAGTGTAAGAAAATGAAACCCTCTTTCCTTCAGTTACAAGGAATCTCTTTCTTCATTTTGCTCTTAGATAAAATTTCCAACTCTTTACAGGAAGAAAGATGTAAGTTGATCTCTCATCTAGAATAATGTCTTCTTGGTAAAGCTTTATTGATTAGCTTCTCCAAAATAGCTGTTGACTTAAGTTCCCAACCTATGACCTAATAAAGTGATTTTGCTGTGGGCAGATCCTCAGCACTTCAAAATTGGGCCCATTGGGGTTTCAGACTCAGGATTTGAAAATGAAGGTACCAGAAGTTAATTGCTTTTTGTATAAAAATATGATATGGTTTCAATTTCTGAGATATGTGAGGTTTACTTAGTTCACGCCACATCATGTTTTCTCTTAACTTAATCTCTACCACACGTCAGAACAATTTATTAATACAGCAAAGACACTCTTCTTGTCAACCTTACTGTCACAGATTTTTCCTAAAGCTCTGTTGCTGGAGCTCAGAGGGTATATATTATCAGCTTATTTGTTCCTCACATTAGCAAAAAAACCTGCTTATGAATTAGGAAAAAAGCACAGGAATATTTTATTACCGATGACTACAAATACCACAACCTGCTACAGTGCAGATTGGTAGACTACAGCTGTACTTGAATTATAGAGGGAAAAGAGTCCTTCAAGGTGTGAAGTTAACTGGGAATCTCTGAGTAAAGCATTTTCCTACTCAGGTGTGAAGCTGGAGCATTCTGCTGGCATCTTGCCACACAACTTTGCAAACCCAGCTATGTTTGAACAGTAGCTGCACTGCAGGCAGTGTACTATGGTATTTTTTAAAATTCAAGTATAACTACTTTCCCTGTCTTCTATTCCCTGGTTTGATATGTGCAAAAGCTTCTCATTCAAGTGGGAAGCTAAAAGATAAGCAAGAATGAGGCAGTCAGGAGGTTAACCTGGCAATTCCCAGATCAAACAGGGGAAGTATTTCGAAGCTGAGCACCTTCAGTATCATGACAGAGGAGAGAAAAACCTCACAAAGAGCACATTTTTGGGAACCTGTGCAAGATTTTATGGATTTTCAGAGTGTGCAGTAACTGCAGGGCTGAGTGAATCAGGCCCGAATTGTGGGCAAAGCTTTAATAATATCGTTATTAAAAATAATTATAATAAATCACGAGGTAAGGGCAGAAAATGTGACTAGCTATAGAATCTCACATTTGAAACTGAGCCTGTATTTCCAGCACAGGCATGTGTGTGCATATGCACAGGATTTTATGGCCTAGTGTGTCCTAGTTCAGTTCTCAAACAGGCCCAGGGTGCATTTGACTGCAGAAATCTCCTTTGCAGCTCTGAGTGCTGTCAGGAGTCCCTGCTCTCCAGATCAGGTGTAGTGAGCACTTCTGAGAGGGTGTTTCATTCATAACGGAGCCACCACTCCCACAAAGTTGTTTTGCTTAATCTCTACAGAGGCCAGGATCCAGAAATTTGGATGTAGCATTAAATGCACATGGATGATTTTGTACAATAAAGGAGCTGCTTGGGTTTTGTACATCGACCAGGGTGTGGTCAGCAGTGGTGGTCTATGTGGTGTGAAGAAATAGAGATAGGAGATGCTAATGAATACAAAATTTTTATTAATCTCATTTTTCCCAGAGCCACCAGAGCAGCTCAGACATGGTGTTAATAGGAGAGCACTGCAGTTCTCAAGTTTGATCCATGTATTTTTTTTCCAGTCTCCCATGTTATTTCAGTCCTGTTCCTCTTCGTGCAGTAAATCAACAGGACATATCTAAACTTCTAAAGGTTGCCATATGATTCTTTTGTTATTGGGAGGCAATAACTTTCAAAGGGCAGAAGAGTTTTGGCTACCTGGTGAATTTAATCAAAACAGATGAGTGAGACTGTGGGGCTTGTGTGAGGACAGGCTGACATGAGCTGTTCACTGGGAAGCAGGAGAACAGCACAACAGAACTGGATCAGGAGTCCCCTTCTGCAGGGACTGCCTTGGGCTCAGGCATGTACACTGCCTAAATGAGGTCAAAAACATGTGACAGGGAACCTGTGATACATGTGCGACTGAAAGATGCTGCCCAGGGATTGGGGTTTTTTTGGCAAGCTAAAGAACAGGACATTGGGAAGAAATTAAGTATAAGTTGAAATTGAGAAGTAAGAAATAAAATGTAAGTGGCTTGGTTTTTTTTTTTCATGTTACTTGTCTGCAGAGACAGGTTTTCTTCTTGAGAGAATGTGAGAAGAATGTAACATTTATGCTGTGTTACTTCCTTGAAAGTGTTTTAAAGGGAGAGAGTTCAGAGAGTGTCAGTCTGACATTCTTCTGAGCTTAATAAGAGCTGGAAGCAGAAGGGCTCTGGGTTTTCTCCCATAAAGTGCTTCCCAGCTGTTTAGGTGTATCCTCCTGGCAGGGAGTATTGCTGTGATTACTGAGACCATCCTACCTAAGAAATACTGTTTATAGCTTGAAATACAGAGGAAGTGTCAGGAAATCTGCTTGTGGCAGTGCTGTAAAGGACTGGTGACCTCGGTGGGTGCAAATGCTGAATGAAGCAGGGATTGTGTTACAATATTGGTGGAAGCTTTAGAGTCAGGGAACATGGAAGGAAACATGAGGCTGTGTTAGAGTATGTCTGGATTAGCTCCTGCAGGATACGTATCCCAAGTGACTGTATCTTTTAATTGTACTTTAGAGGCTGTTGCCTTTAAGTAACTTAAACAAAGAAGAAATTTCTGGGGAAGAGACGGAAAGCAAAGCCAAATGCATTTCTACATAAATCAGAAAGAACTTTGGTGCCAGGGATTCGTGTGATCTCTGAGCAGTGCAGACAAAGTGGCTGTGTGGTTTGTGCCTTATATGATGTCTGTGCCTTGGTTATGTGAGATACAGACTTTAGTGGTTCTCAGTTCATGTGGATTAGAGAAATAGTTTTATGGGTTTACTTGGTTTCTTTTTATTTCTTTCTTTCACAACTTTCAGAGGAAACATATAGGAAGAGTTTGCTAGTTTGTCAGCTGTTTTGATTATCAAAGGTTAGGCCAGTGAACTGTAGAGTTCAGTTACCACAGCTGTATCATGTGTCTTGTGTGCATCGCTGGGATTCTTTCTTGCTTTGTTTTCCCAATAAGTCAGGTCTCATTGCTCTTAAATTTCACTGTTGTCAAAACCAAGTGCATGGTGACTGAACTGCCACTTTGACAAGCAAAAAACCCTGTTGCTTAAAGAGATCTCTTTCTTGGTGTATCTCCAGAACTGTTTGCATCTTCCATTTACCATTTAGTGAAGGAATTTAAATGAAGAAAATACAAGCATTTCACACTCTCCCAACTCAGTCTCTGTCCAAAACTCAATGTTTCTCCTACTTAAAATCTCATTTTTAAGTTTATGAGCTGTATTAAGTAGTCTTCCCATGTGGCAAATTTCTGAGGGCACTAGAAAGCCAGGAAGGATAGAAACAGCTGCCTTCAGTAATTCCAAAACTCTTAATTCTGAATAATGAGGTGGGGTTTACAAAGACTGAAGTTTTATTTGTTTAGAGAAAAGATTTCAAAATTAGGAGGCTCAGTTTGAAGCAAAGGTTAGCCAGAACTTAGTAAAACTGAAATTAAGCACTACCTTTACCATGTCAGCCAGCTGAAGAGGATTGGTTTGGAGTTGGGGTTCAGTGGCACAGGGAATGGCAATAATGTCAATATAGTTTTACTCTGGGTAATGGAGTACAGGGTATAACAAAGAAAACATGCCAAGGCTCTAGACCTTACCTTCCCATTGTATATAATGCTGACTGTATATTTTGGCTCCAAACCCAGAAATTTCCAGCCTGAGAAACACTACAGTCCTGGTAAAACGGGAATGACAGCATGGACTGCTCCTGGCTCGTAGCTCCTGGCTGCATCTGCACCCCAAAATGGTGTGCCAGGTGCCCACAGAGGGATTCTTCCAGAAAATCCAGGAGGGACACTCCAATCATCCTGTCTTCCACTGAGACAACAGAAGGTAACAAGAGCTGTGTCTTAGTGTCTGCAAGCAATAAATCCCTGCTGAGCTGCTCTCCTGAACTTGTACCAGCTCCGTGCTTTCCTGAGGTGCTGCAGGTCCAGCCCTCTGCCCACAAGCCCAGGAGATCTCATGCTGCAACCAGGTACTGCTAATACCACATGGGCTGTTTTCCTATTTTCATCAGTTAACCTGCTCCTCACTTCTGCAGCCTCACTGCAAAAGTACTCACTGAATATCACAGTTTGGTCAACTGCAGTTCATTCAAGCTCATATTTTCTATTTAAAATGCCTAGTTGGTGACCTGAAATAACAAAACATTGTTCTCATTTCTGAGGGCTGAGACTACTTAAGCAAAGGCTTGAATTACTGTTGAACGCTGTGTAACAGACACTTGTGTCATATGCTGTAATTTATCAGTCTCCCAAGGTATGCAAAATTGTTCTGTGACTATTCAGTAGCTGTAAAATATAGGAAGAAATGCAACTACCTCAATTTCTGCAATTTATTTTGTGTGTAAGTGTATTGCCATTCCTGAAATGTTTATGTGGCTCTAGGACATTCATTTGCAAGACACAGACTACTTCAGTAGTACCCAGAGTACCTTAACTTTGGCTGGACTTGACTCTAGGTGCTTCTGCAACACAAAACTAAAATCAAATTAAGCCCTAACTTCAGTAATTGAATTTTAGTAGCCAAATTTTATCACAGCAACAAATTTCAGTTACACCTGTGTATTTGTAAAAGATGAATTTTCAGTTGTTAAATATAAGTGTTCATAGACAAGCTTGTGCACTCAACCAGGGAGAGAAGAGAATCAATATCACCCCTGAGCAGCAGCTCAGATTTCAAATATTCACAGCTTGTAAAGTCGAACTTGTGAAGTTTAATTGACCAAGAATAATTTGAGGACAGTGATCTTTATGTGCTTCATAGGCAGAATGCAACCAAGTTATTCACTGGAAATTATTTATTCCACTTTAGAAATTATGGGACACTTTCAATGGGGCTGTGAATTTGCTAAAATCTTAACTTTAATTTGCTTATGAAAACTGCATGATCCTTAATAGAAAAGGAACAGCAATTAGGAGCTTGTTCCCATGTAATTCCCTCCCACCGTTGCTCTTCTGAGCAGTTCTCAGAAAGCCTAACCTGGCTATCAATAAGCACATCCCTCCTGCTACAGCCACACAGTGTTGTAGCTGTAAAGGAGAAGATTAACAAGGGATCCATGATCCCTTTTGCTTCCCTGACTTTCAAGTTCAGAGCAGAATTAACCTGTGATTCTTGCCTTTGCTCCTCTGCTTAGACCAATGAACTAAATGCCCGTTTTTCTTCCTCGACTGCCAGTGGATATTTACTGTAGTTTTTCCTGTAGAGCCTTGTCCCCTTGGCAGAGCTGAGAGTTTGGATCATCCAGTTTCAGTGTCATTTTTTTGCAACCCATGGCAAAGCTTTGCTCTTCTGTGTGGTTAATACTATGTGTCTGGAAATGCCAGGCAGGAGTCAGGATCTGGTAGGGAAAGTGCTTCAGGAGAAATGGGACAATCTTCAGCCCCCCAAGTATTGTGAGTATTGTACTGGGGGACATAAAAGTTTGGCTAAATGAGTGTTAAGAGGAAGAAAAGTAAAAGTAAAGTGAATAGAATTTGGAAGATAAATGACATTTCAGTTCTGTTTATAAACTTAAATCTTGGCTTAATTCTGAAATTGCATATGGTTTAGGAATACTAGTGTTGATGGAAATAAAGTCATTTGGAGGAGTCTCTCATGGCTTAGAGATCCCATATCAAATTCTTTGGTATTTCAGGCATGCAATCTATCCTTCTTCTTGGTTCCAGATTTACCACTTCTGTAAGCCTGTGAAATTAATCTCCAGTCAGGGTCCCTTCACTGGCCAACACACCAGGCTGCCTCTGCCTGGGTTTGCTGAGGCAGCTGGGTTGGAGAGACCATCCAGTCATAGAGCTGTCGCAGATCTGGCATCCTAAATTACACAATATCTGTACTCTGAAGCTACAGGTATCAGTCAGCTGGGGAGACTGACACCCTGTAAGGCATCTGTGAACTAGCCAGTGAGCCCAAAGTACAAAAAAGCATGAAGTGGAACCAATTCTGATCAGTCTTCACCTCATGACCAGACATGGATACAGTTAATATATAAATACATTCTGGCTAGAGAACAGATGCAAAGTGCAGTGACACTTATGCTTGGAAAAATGTCATATCCAGACTCCAGGATTTAGATTTTACAGGTAGGCAGCAGTGTCAGAGATCTTTCTTTTTCAAAGATAAAAATGAAAACTGAGCTTGTAGCAATTTCTTTCTGCAGGTCTACCTTAGTGCTACTTTTTGATCTTTAGGATTTAAGTAGGTAACAACGCTTGTGCCCATTAAAAAGGTGAACTCAGGAGTCCCTAATTAGAAGTTATGATGCATGAGTTCCCCTGCCAAGCACCTGGCATTCCTGCCACAGCATTCAGCTCTTACTTCCACCTGATGAATGTTAAGAACCTCTTCGTGTTAGAAATAGTAATTGTGTTTGGGGGAAGGTGCCATGGGGCTGTGGGTGGGAGTGCTGAGCACAGCTGCCTGCTCTGGGCTGACCCTCGAGCTGGCTCACTGTGGGTACCTGCTCATCCCTGCTCAAACAGCCTGGGCACAGCATTCTGGTCTGCATCACCTCTCTGTTAGATGCCTTTTTATGTCAGATTGCCTACAGGTGCAAGCCAAGCAACTGCTGCAAATTATAAGGAATCTTTTGTGCTTTGCCCTGTTTTAAAGACCCTTTATCACTTTATTGTGCACGATCACTTTCAGTATTTAAGCAGTATGGTTTGGGGGCTTTTTTGCTTTACTTCAACTTGTTTGAAGGGTTATTAGTGTTTGTTCCCTGCTGTAATTCTTATCCAGTTTGTAAAGCTCTAGTTCCTTGGTGTAAGCAGTCCTGAGAAGCTATCATGTCCATTGTCAGGTCTGCCTCAAATCTTGAGGGAGGGCAGCCTTTATCCAGACTGACCTGACCTGTGTGATTTTAAAATTAAGCAGCACAGCCCATTCAACCCAACACACCAGATGTGTCTGGGCAGAAGCAGAGCTCTAGCCTGAATAGCGGTGGTTAAACAAAAGCTAGTGATCTACAGAGGACTTGTCTAAAGGAAACAATGTTTGCTTTTTTTTAGTATTTTACAGGATGAGCCTCCCTAGTTTGCAGTTCTTACAGCTTTATGCTGTACATTGAATGAGAGTCCTTCACCAGCTTCTAGACATTTCTTTCATGAGAAAATTGACTGGCAGGAGCATAATTTTTGCCTGTCACTCCAGGTAAGATGAATCCATTGGCTTCTGTAGTTCACTGAGAAACCATCAAAAATCGAACTTTTCTGGGTATCAAGATTACTAGCAATGTGATGGGAAATAAAATGAAGCAGATTTCTATCTTTTTTTGTACAGCCCACCAGGGAACATTTCTTCCCATCCATTCCTTGTTTTTTTTCTTCTGGAGTGGACAAGGTTGTCTTCTTTGACATTGGCCTTTCCTTCCAGCAAGTATCCTACCCCCAGGTCACAGCAGAAGAGCTGCTATGGTCTGATACCTGTTCAGCCTGATCTAGACTCGGTGGCCACAACCAAACTATGATTACACACATATCCTTTTTGCCCTTGCTGTCAAGAAACGCTGTGTGATGTGCGCTCAGTGGTGGCAACAGCACTCATACATGTGCTTCATTGTACTCCAGTACCTCAGTTTCCATGGCTACCACAGAAATTGCAGGTTTGCTATACAAATTGGTAGGAGAGATTCAGAACACCAGCCTATATGCTGCAGCTTCCTGAACCTCGTTCTCCTCTCCTGGCCTCAGATGTGCTCCTCTCTGTCAGGGGCTGTAATGCTGGGCTCCATTGGGTACAGCAGGTCTTTGCCAGTACCAGGCTGTTTTGGGGAAATTCGATGCACACACCAGTTTGTCCCCTTGTGTGGCTCTGGGTTGTCAAGTTTTTGAGCAGGGAAGATGATCTGCATTTTGATGTACAGCTGAAGGGCCTGAGGGAGGTTTCCTCCCTAGTGGTTGGTTTTTCTGCCACTCTCCAGGTATAAAGCAACTGAGTAAAGGCATGTTTTAGCATGTGATCATGGAGCTTTATGAAGAAAGGCTGCAGGTAGAACATAAAACCAGACAGAATAGGTAAAACAAAGCCCATCCAGGCCAGTACCTGTCAGGACTGTAGACTGACAGCGGGGTCCATAGGGGGGATTACTGGAATGCAGAAGCTTTGGAAACACTCTCCCCATGCCCAAGTAGCTGCAGCTCTGCTTTCCTGACTCAGAGATGGTATCTATGTCTTTATTTACTTAGTGAATTTTTTTCTATTAATTTACCTAATTGTGTTTGAACTCATGTCCCCTTTAGCCTCAGCAACAGCTTCACAGCCTAACTGTGCACTGAGTAATTAAATCCCCTGCAGTCCTATCTTTTCCACCATTAGCAGTCCTAGTTCATTTAGTCATTTCACAACCATAAGCCATTCCATAACTATGATTATTGCCAATCTTCATGTCCTCTCCACTCCTAGTAATCCATTTTGTGAG
This sequence comes from Calyptomena viridis, assembly GCA_013390005.1. Lineage (NCBI taxonomy): Eukaryota > Metazoa > Chordata > Aves > Passeriformes > Eurylaimidae > Calyptomena > Calyptomena viridis. The sequence continues at coordinate 207,461 of WEIV01008081.1, forward strand.
GGCTGGTGACCAAAACAGCTCATGTTTGTCAAGATGCAGGTGCATTGTGGATGTCCCAGTTCCTTTCCTAGTACATTCCAGTATCTGGATTGCTCCTGAGCATTGAGCTTGCACTGTCTGTCAGAATACAAATATTTCTTTCTTCACACATAGTTATGAAGGCAAAGCTGACACAGCTGTCTGTTTTGGGGACTCTATTAAACTCCTTCCTTGGGACCAGCACATCCCCTGACATGCCCCGTTCAATGAGGTTAAGAATAGGCCATTTTTGAAGGCCAGACCAGATTTTGGACTTGTGAGGCAGAAGTTTTGATTCAAACTCAGTCTGAGGTTACCTGTCTCCAGTTCTGCCATGCCACAGTACTTTGCCTACCCAATTACTGCATCTCTTCTGCACAGATGGGAGATCCTCAAACCAGAAATGCCCCACTCTACCATGATTGGATTTTAGGCAATGTTGGCCATTATTTATTTTAAGTGAAAGATATCCTGAAGGGCACAGTTCTGGTGCTCCTATAAAACTGTGCTATGGTCACCAGTCATAAAAGATTGCAAGGGGTGGTAATTACAGAAGTAGACTTGTCCCTTCACAGTCCCTGAAGTAATGTGCTCACAAAGGGCACTCAGACCAAGTTCCTTGCAGTGTGTGCATTGCCTTGCACATTAAGCCAACCAAAAAGTGTGTTTATCTGGTGATAATCAGAGTGTGTTATTACGTTTGAGTGTGTTACTGCAGTTATTAAATAGCTTTCCCAAGATTTATAACAAGCTATTGTTCAATAACATTTTTCATCATGCCACCTTGAAACCTGTTAGCAATGTACCAATTCAGTTAAGCATTGTAGTTGAACTCAAATCATGAATAAAATATGAAATAGATTAAGAAAGATGAATGGAGTGTTGAAAGAAGATCCCAAATCTGTTTTGGCTAACGCTCATAGCATTAATTTTCTAGAACTGCCTTCACACACTACTAACTGAAACTGCTTCATCCATTCAAATATCTACACTGCTGCAGAAAAGTTTCTTCTACATTTTCATTTCTTACCAACTTGAAATTGAAGGGAAGTGACCATATAGGATGGCCTCTAAGATACATAATTCTAGCATCTATGAAATTTAACTCTGCCCTGTGAAGTCACAGAGCACATGTTCAAGATGGTTGAAGATTGTGTTGCCAGATTAGAATAAGTTACATTAGGGATGTGGGAGTTTGAATGTTTTCTTGGTCTAAGTACAAGATTTAATATTTTATTTAATATTTAAACATTTCTTCTGAGAGAAATTCTGACTTGGATCACTTGCATTATCCTGTAAGTAACATAATTTCAGTTTTATTGTCAGGAATATTTCCTTTTAGCCCTTATGATAGTATTCTTTAGGCTTTTACTTAATTTTGTGTATTCTGACTAAACCTGTCGAAACAGGTAGCACCATGGACTATTTCTAGCAGTTTGACAATATATATAATATCAACCTTGCTAAGAAGCAAGGATATCCATTCTTTGTTTCCCAAGATTAAGAGCATCACCAGATTTACTCACTAACATTACTGCTCCCTCCCCTAATAATGTATTTTGTGAATTTGTCCTCCAAGTTTAATGGAGGACAGTGCAAGCAATCTGGAAAATTTGGCAACATTACTCATTGTAAAAAGCCTATTTACATATATTAAAGATGCCTTGCTAAAGTCTAACAACTAGACCTCCCAGAACATCCCAGCAGCACTGAACCTCTCGGGTACCCACACAGCACTCAGCATGCCTTTGCTGTTTGCAGAGGTTAATTTATGCAGCTGAGTCAGCTAATAATCACTTCAAGGAAAACACATCCAGATGTTTACTGTAAGGCACCAAGTTCTTTGGACAGGGACATTTACCATCACTGCAGAAAATCATAAAGCATCAAGTCAGGAAAAGAGCCATTTACTACAATAATCTGTCTCTGGCCTGTACAAATGTCAGGTGAACAGCATAAAGACAGGCCAAGCATATGGTGATACTACTCAAAATACTCTTCCAGTCTTCAGTCATGTGCAGCACAATTCCTAAACCAGTGATCATGCCTGTTTTGAAGAACCTTTCTTCCATTCCTCTGTCCAGTGAGTTTTGAACCCCTATATGCAATATCCTTATATTGCATTTACAACCTCCTGTGGCAAGGAGGCCCAGTGATCTTCTCCCAGCTTGTCCCAGTTGTGTGCCTGAAGAAGCAGTTGTAGGAGAGGGGTTACACAGTAGAAGGTTGAGAGCAACTCCTATGGAACATCTTGGGCTGCTTTCAGAGGCACATAAAGGAGATGTCCACACAGCAAGTCTTGAAAGCAGGAGTAACTCATGTTCAATGAGCAAACAATAGCTAGGGGACAAAACCCAAGATTTTGGATGAGCTTTAGTCTCCTCACTACGTTTTCTTCCTTCTGTGTGTTTGCAGCTTTGTCTGCTATAAAAAAAGTAAGTGCACTTGTGGTGCTGTTTGAAACAATTCAGCCTCCTTTGAAAAATGATGTGACTGTTCAGGTAGGGCAGGACAGAGAACAAGATATAAGAAAATTCAGAGTAATTTGAAAATCTAGGTGCGCTTCAATTTTTTATGCTGTGAGACTGACTCACTGCTGTATGCAAAATCCTTTTTGGACATGTATAGTGTCTCCTGAAGTTATCACTCTTCATGGCAACCCCTACCTGCACTACTCTTGCATGTTGATCCCTGTTATAATTTATCAGTGTTACATCTGCCCCATTTTGTACTCTGATTAAATTAGAATCCCATTAAGCAGTGTTGGCTGTCAGACAAAGGAAATGTCTGATCTTATTTTCAATATAAGACATGCCCTCTGCTCTCCTGCACATCAGAAAATTTCCAAGGAGTGATAAGGCAGTGGTTTTGATAGGATTTCTACATTTCTCCAAGGATTAGTTGAAAATGTGGCAGCTTAGTAGCTGAATATTAGATTATTAAGTTGCACGGTGTGATGTATTGTGTATAAAGTACTTCCTGAAGAGCTGTCCACTCCTCCAGAGCAATCCTGCCCAGCAGCAGGCAGCAGCCACCCTCCAGTGATGCCACAGAAGCAAGACCTGGAGAAAGCCACCCCTTCAATCCATTAGAACAATCACATCAATGGACACTGTGTCCTGTTTCAGGAGAAATGACAAACTCAGCTTGGCATTCCTTTGAGAAAATACTGGCAAAAGCTGAATTTAAAGTGCTCTGTGGTTTTTTTCTTTTTGTTGAAAAAGATATCATATCAGTAGATATCAGTAGAACATTTTTCTCAAGGACCATGTGCTGAATATTCCCTTCAGCACTTCTGATAAAGCACAAGATTTGCCACAGTGTTCAAGGGATTCCTTGCACATGTCACCCTTACCTATGTACCTGGTCATGTTCCTGTAGGGATTACAAGTCCTTATTCATCAAATGTTATTTGAAATGCAACAAGATTTGTTGTTTCAGCAAACTGGTCTAGTGAAAGTTGTCCCTGCCCATGGCAGGAGGTCAGAACTAGATGACTTTTAAGGGCCCTTCCACCCCAAACCAATCAGGTTGCTTAACAGCTTAAAGTCTAAAATGGTGTGTGCCCATTTTGTTCTCTAAAAACTGCTATTACTGCTAAAGCAGTAATAAAACAGAACTAAAGTACAAGATTTTTTTTTTTTTATATTCATTCCTTAACTGTGCATCCTCCAGTTTAGGCCCGACTAATCTCTGGATTTCAGTGTCAAATATTATGGCATTTATCTGTAAAATTCATTTGTACTACACAGAACACTCACCTGAGAAAATCCCCAAACTAAACCCCTTTTGTACCAGGTATGCTCTTTTTCTGGGGAAAAAAAAAAAAGCTTGAGACCACTAAGCTGCAACCTTTTCTGTAGAACTTATTTATGTGACATTAGCTGAATTGTGTATTGTACTTATTAGAAACAGAAAGAAATCCCTGCTCTAAAGCAGGTGTCTCCAATGCCTGTAAATGTCAGTCAGCCCTTCCAGATCAAAAATTAATTGTGCACCCACCATGAGAAAGCGAGCAGGTTGAAGCACTTATAATATTGTGTTCTGTCAGGTTATTAGGTTTTAACCTTGGGAAATTCATCTTTAAATGCCATGTAACCTACCTTAGCTGGTCATTCTGCAGCATGTATGCAATAGACACAAATAGTTAATAAAAATATATCAGGAACTCCCCACTGACAGCTATTTAATTACCAATCATTAGCTGCTCACACAGAGGAACAGCATGTTGTACTCTTGGGTGCTTCATTAGTACCATCCAATTCTGGCTATGTCAAGGTTTATTTTGTGGTCAGTCCTTTAAGAACCGAAAAATCAAATATAATAAAAATACAACCTGTAGTGTTATAACTGTCTGGGTAGCAATTATTGCTCTGCTGAAATCAGACCTTCCAGCCTGGTTTTCAGACATTTATAGTTTCTTTTGCTATTTCAAACTATTTTGATGATAAGAAGGAAAATGAAAAAAAAAAATCAGGTTGCATTGTTTTTCAACAGGACATTATGCCCAGGGCCTTGAACTGCTCTGTCATAACAGACCTGCAGGGGATTCTAGTCATGCTCAAAGGATTAATCTCTCTCCTTTCATCCACTGCACGGCTCACCAATTTCTGTGGTACCTCAGTCAACCCAAAGGTTAGTGAGCACCAAGGAGCATTACAGAAATACAGTGTTTGCAGCTGATTTAAGATGGGAGAGCATCAGCTGTGATGCTATGCTTCTTTCTCCTTCCTTAATTTAGGCCTCCATTCTGGCCAGTGGAGTTTAAATAACCGGATCCCATTCTATGTTCAGGAAGAATGAGATTAAAGTGAGAGACTGCTTAAAAAACCCTCATTGGAGCATCTAGCAGATTCTTGGGCCTCTTCTGCCATCACATTTTTGGTTTTCCTTGCTCAGCATGATAATTACGATAGCTCCTGGATTTATATACTGGAAGGGGATTAACACATGCACATCACTGTCTTTCAGCAGCTGCAATTTATGTTTATCTTCCTCCTGCTGCTGGTGCCATGTATTGATTTCCAGTTGCTGCCTTTTTACCTAAGCCTGACTGCAGAGGGAGATTTAGTCAAACAAAAGGTCCACACCTGATCCTTGGGAATGGCTCAAGGTGCTTTAAATCTTTTCCAAAAAGGAGTCTGTGGCTTTATGCTGGAGCCACAATCATCTCACCACTCATTCCACCTGGCCAGCCTTGTTTTTCATGTCATGGTCAGTAAGGATGGCAGCCCCGAGCAAACTGGGCACCTGTCTCTGGGGATGGATCTGTTCCAAGCTGTCTCTTTAGTTTTGCTGGGAAGGAACTGGGTGGAGAATAATGTTTTGGGGTTTTTTGTGAACATGTCTGTATGTCACTACAACACCTTCTGACCACTATGAACTCCGTGGTTTTTTTTTCTGATTTTATTGAATAGTTGCCCCTTCATTTCTGGGGCATCAAATTGTTTACTAGGTAAATGCAATGTGCTGTCAGCCAGTCCAGGTCACCAACAGCTGGCTTTCAGTTGGCTTTACTCTCTTTTATCCTGTCATGTTTCCAAGCCCTGTGAATAATCGTGGCATTTTATTGTGGTCAAAACACAGTAAGCCCAGACTTTGCACCTACACACCAGGGCTTTGCTGTCAGTGATTAATTCTTTTAAGACTTTCTTTCCTGAGCCTCTATGACAAGTTTCAGTGCTTGTCCGAAAGCTGCAGCCACCTGAGCTGGAGAAGGTTCAGGCTGGTTTTCCTTTCCATAGCTGGGTCCCATTCCCAAGCTTGATGAAGGACTGATGCTCAAACTGTGAAGCAGAAGCTGCCTCCTGAGCTGGTTCCAGCACACAGAAATGTCCTTGGGGAAATAGCCATGCTTGGGATTGCTGCTGTTCTGTCTTGGTGTTCCTGTGCTCTGGCAGTAACCTCTTGTGTCTTGATGAGCCAGTTCAGAAATGCACAGTACAGATAATGCTGTGGCACTGCTGATTCCATGCTTTTCTGCTTGGTTTTACTCAAGATCACTTAACAGAGTGATTCCTTGGCTGGCTTATTCCCTCAGCTATTTTAATTCTGTTCTGAGTTTTCTGGAGCCAGTGTTGATATGCAAGCATGGCAGTAATTAAATAGGGATCATGGAGTATATTTATTTGTATAATCCAGAGAAAAGTTATTCAGAAGCATTTTTATACCCTGCTTTTTCATTAGGAATGGGGACTTATCAAAGCAAAGTGGGTTTTGGAAGATTTTTATGAATAATTTCTTGGATCCAATTCTGATTAAACCTAGAGAGCTGGATCAACCTCCAGAGTAACCAGCTGCTGGTATTTAAGGTAAAAGTCTTGGGTTCAATCTCCTCTTTAAAATCAATGGACCAGGAATTTGAATGCAGAGCAAATTCTAAAATACAAATCTTTGCCTTATTTTATATTTTCACAACCCAGACCTCATCTTTTCCACAGCTTTTAAAGAAAAGCTTTGCTTGGCCTAAAAGTCAGCCATACAGAGCTCCAAGCACCAAGTTGAAAAGTTAGTTGCACCTTCTACGCTCGAGTGTAGCATTAATGATTAGAACACTTATTTAAAAAGTAGAGTTCTTCCATACTTCCAAGCTTTATTGCCCAGATAGTCAGATTACTTTCAAAAATCACTAGCTTTGAACTCCATTCATCAGTATAAATTCATTACCTGAGTTAATCTTGCTTTGTAGCAAATAAGAAAGGTATATCCACTATTACGTTCCCGTAAGCATTTCCAGTCTTGCTTTGGCAAAACACTGTGTTTTTGATGGCTTGAAATTGTGTTTGAATCTTGTTGCAATTGAGATGGGAAGAACACGATCTATAATACTTTTTATTTGCTATATCTACCAAAGTGCCAGCACTGTACTTCAAAAATAATACTGGCATCTCTATACTAAAGGAATAGAATATGTGTCACCTTATAATTAGTCATCTACCTTCTTTTTTCAGTATTTCATGATGAAGACAAATTCTAACTTTCTTTTCTGCCTCTTTTCCCAATTCAACCTGGCAGGCAAAGACTCACTACAGGAAATAACACCAAGCACTTTCTCTGGGGATTCCTTTGCCTTGGCTGCTGGCTTAAAATCTTTTTCTCCTTGTTTAAGGTCTGATTGAAAAAAGCCATTCATTGGTAATTTGTTAAATTAAAGAAAAGTAGAAAAAATGCAAGGTGAGGGAGACAGGCACTATCCAAAGCAAGCCAATAAATTTCACTGATTTCAGAAATCACAGCATCTTTTTGAGATATTTGCTATGTTTTAGTCATTGTGGAGGAGACAAACACTTTAGTTAAGCCAGCTGTCAGGTTTAGTGAAGCTGAGCAGTATATTGTTCTCCCTGCCCAGCAGCACATGAGTAAGTTCAGAGCTCTGCTGTAGATCATGTATAAATGGTACCTTGTAAAAGTGTTGCCTTCACATCTACAGATATCAGCATCACTCAGGCCCTGGTGCATCACCTGAAAGCTTGCAACAGCCACTTCAACTACTAGCATTGAAATTAGTGCAAAGATGTTGGCACAGCTGCCAATATAGTGAGTTTGAAACTCTAAGATAGATGTGGTTGCCCTCTGCATCCTAGTTACTCTTCTTCCTTCCCACTAAATACTCTAAATACAGAGGAAAAAAATCTTCGCTTGAGCTCTTTAATCAGAGAGGTCATGGAACAGCCACAATGCCATATTCTTGACTGTGAAGGCCAACACACATGCTTTCCAGACATCCATCTGTTTGATGACTGTGACAGAGCCTCTAAAGACAGCATCCTTTCACCACAGCTTTCATGCCTGGGAAATACAGCATCACTCAAAGGACCTTTCCTAAGCAAACGCAGGCCTGGGAACCCTGTAGCACGAGTCAAAATTGCCACCTTCTAGGATAGTCATGAATTTTAAATCACACTCTAAAATCATATGGAAGTTGCCCCGCCTTGCTAAGTAAAATGAGCTTTTCCTCTGTATTCAGTCTCTTTGGGTGAAATAGATTTGTTGCAATGGTTTGGTTTTGTTCGTATCCAAGAGTCAACACAGGTCAGTGAGCAAACTGAATTGTCATCTGTCTGCATGAAACAGAATTGCTCTCTACGTCTTCATTGTCAGTGAGCCTGGAGACTCTCAACAACCCTCCTCAGCCCAGCCTGTCTTCTCCAACTCACAGGCAAAGGGGCTTTTTGGGTGCTGGTATAAGCCTTGCTCACAGCAAATGGCTCTTTGGGTACAGCCAGTGCTCTTTGGCTTGTCTAATCCTTGTAGAAACACTTTGCACAATGAAAGGAATTTTTTTTCACTTTTATGTTCTCTAACAGACATCAGAAGTGATTTCTGAGATTATTACAGTATAAAATTTTAACTTGATTTGTATAGGTTCCCTCTTTTTAGACAGGAAGGGGTTTGTCTCATCTGTATTATGATGTGCTTTGGCAAAAGCGATCTTATTCTTTTTATCAGTGGCAGCTTGGGATGGGCATAATATTTACAAATGATGCCATGAACAAGTTATGCAAATCACCCAAAGGAGAACCAGTAAGCTTTTATATCCTGCCAAACAATCGTGTATTGTAGAAATGCCACATTTTACAGTCAATTTGAGAAATGTTTTAGAGACTTTAAAACATTAGTGCCCTATTTTTCATATTGCTCAACATATATAAGAGGATTAGTTAGTACCATGAGTACAAACATATAAACCTTTGGAATATGAAGGAAAAAATAACCGTAATAGATTTTAAAAACCTAAGTGACTTTGAAAAGCTTCTTAGAAGTTCATAACACTGTCAATTTTTTAAAGATCTTGTCTAAAATTGAAAACCTGTGTGACTGCAAAGAGCCAATCTGTGCCTTTCTACTAGTATAAAAATACCGTTTCTTAGTGCATGTAAATGAGCCATTATAAAATAAATCAGCAAAAAGTAATGGATTCTCTTAACCTATTAAGCTCTCTAAAGGGCTCATCTACACTGCAGAATTCACGAGTGTCTGAACTGAGCTAAGCACCAGTGACTGCACAGCCACATTAACTGTTTTTTAACATTGTTCCACCTTCCCTATGGCAGTGTCCTGAAGAACATTACTTTCAGGAGGTTCTGTCTATCCAAAGTAGGGTTCCTGGGAGCCACATATCCTAGGGAGATTTGCAAGACCTCCCTTTCTTGATTCACTGTGGAGCTACTATTGGGAGACCAGGGAGCCAATTCAGCTTGTCAACTTCTACACTATTGCTAGCTAATTTTTAAGTAATTTTTCTAAATTTGAAGACACTATTGAATTATTTGTAAGCTCTAATTTTTTCATCTTTTTCATCTTGGGTTGAAAAATAGCACAAGTTTTCCCTCAGAAAGGAAATTGCTAATCACAGTAGTAACCCACACAACTATTCTCTCCAAGTCAAAGGAAAAAACAAAGAAACATCTTAAAAAGGAAATAAGCAGCAGCAAATATTTAACTGATAGGTAATGGTGAATTTGTGGTAAGTACAAAATGATAACTTTTTAAAATGTGTTCTTATGAGGTTTTTTCAAGCAAAAATGTTTTCATGCCATACCACACCTGAAATCCTTACAACGGCTTTACACTTTCCCTGTAAAGAGCTAGTAGAAAGGCCTTATTTTTTTAAAGCTCTTCTAATTCTCCATTTCCCTGCTAGACTTTATTTAAAAGGTTACAGAGTGCTGATGCCTCTTTCCTGGTGTTTTACTGTTTTTGCGCTGAGCCCGATGCCCTTGTTTTGCATAAGGCTGGCGCTGTGTATGTCATTTTTCAAGCAGTGAACTATTTACTGCTAGAGAAGGGCAGACTTGGTAATTTTCTAACCTTGGCTTTCCACTAAGTCTTTTTGCTTAAGGCACATGATAATTTTGGTTTGATTGAAACTGTGCCAGAAGCACTTGGGCTGGACGAAGCCGGCCAGGCCCTGCCTGAGGCCTGGGGACATGGGGAGGCCAAGGGGGGACATTTCAGAGGTAAAAATAAATGGACAGAGTTAAGTATGAGGTAGGGAAGAGGGGTTGAGGCGTGCTAGTCCACGCAGAAAAACCAGTATGAAGAAAAATGTGTGTGTGTGTGTGGTGAGGGGTTCAGGACAGTTGTTGGGTGAGGGGACAGAAGGAGCCATCTTGGCCCCGGAGGCCGAAGGTGGATCCATTGGCAGCGGCTGGAGGTGGGACCTGTCCCTTTCCAGAGCCTTCTCCTCAGCACAGCCCTGGAGGAGCAGTGCCACAGGGGTAACTGAGTCCCATGGGGGGCTTTGTGTAGTACACATCTTGGGGTAGTACATTTAAATACTGTACCTCCTTGTACCCTGAGGAGCCACAGGGCCTTGCTAACGGTGTCTTCTGCACTTTCCAACATTCATAAAATATCCTTCCTCATTGTTCCGCAGGAGTCTTGAGTGTTCCCGATCCATTGAGACTCCTGCCTGCTCCAGCCACACATTTGCAATAATTTCATTTGTTAGGCCTAAGTGTTGGGGCCAAATGAGAATGTTACCCCTCTGTGAAGCACCCCACAAGTTTTTGGCATTGAAAAAGTAACTCTTATACTTAGTCCTGCTGGCAGTGTTATATTGTGAGCTATTTCACTAGTGCTGTGGCATGTGCAATATATACTGTGCGTGTTCCAGAGACAGGAGAGATGATGAATGGGTAATGTGTGCCCTGCTTTCTGCTTCTGTTGATAAGTGACTGATAAAGCTGACAAATAGCTGGATTAAGTAAATAGAGCCTACATAACTCATTCAAAGTGAATAACTGTTTACAAATTATCAATTGTTATCTGCACAGTTTTGAGTTAGGAATGATGGATCCCATTCCTGTGTAGAAATAATGGGACAGTGATTATGTGTATCAGGTGTATGAACAGTAAAATTTGCCATCTGACAGTGCTCATCCTCAGGACAGGGACTGGCAAGAAAGAGAAAAGAAACGTCATTTTGACCAAGTGGAGCAATTTTTGACTCCAGCAAAGAATGAGAATGTGAATGCAATAGAGACTTTGGGATTTGGCTGCTAAATACAATCAGAATAATTTTTAGGCTCGTTTAGAAGCTATTGTAACTAGTTACTACTCAAGGACCTATTTTCATCTCATTCCCATGAGTAGTGTTTGCAGAAAATGTAGAATGTGTATCTTTTTATTAGAACAGGAAGAAATGCCTGCTAATATAATAGCACTTCATTTTGTAATTCACTGTAGGATAAGAATGGAATTTCAGAGCTGCTGATGTTTTAATCTCATGTTTCCTTGTCCAAAGTAAAAAGCTGTGTACAAGCAATGGCAAGTTAAACAGATTTAGTTCATCAGTGGCTGTGTCATATTTGTAGCACATGTGGAAGGTGGGGGAGGGTTTATGCTCTGCTTTGTATGATCAAGTGCTTGCTTTTAATTTAGTGAGTCGTCTCTGCAACATCCTGATAACAAAACATGGCTTCAGATCCCTGAGATAACATTGAGTGCCAATTGCACATCAGAGAGAAAATAACTTGGCTCGCAATAGCCTGGATTGATCCACAAAGAAAGAGGTTATAAACTGTAATGGAAGTGCTGACACAACCAAAGGCGATAATACACTCCACTACAGCTCTCAGAGAGAGGGGACCTGCAGCTCTCGAGGGTCTCGCTGTGGCCGGACCACTCGTGCTGGAGCAGAGCTTTCAGCGGGGAATTGAGGTGATGAGTCAGAGCTCGTGGGTGCGCTCCCTCTTGGGGGTTTGGCACCCTCTGCTGTCCAGTTTTTGAACAAAAACAAAAAAAAAACAAACAAAAACTCCTCAAAAATTGAACTATACAGGGGACATAAAAGACCAAATCAAACTCTTAACTGAGTACTTTTGATAATTAACCCCCCTCACTCTTTCTTGCTGCAGCGAACAGTGAATGTTAAATGTATTTTTCTTGCTTCACAGTAGTAGTTGCATAATTGCATAGACCCTGTTTCTCATAATTAAGCTGGCCAGATCTTGGCTCCTATTCCCACCATAAGGCTTCTTGACAATTTAGGTTGGATGCAAGCAAAGTACAAAGGCTCTGGTGCTGGAGGGGTCTCAGATATGCATGGAGAGGGTTTTTATGTCTCAGCAAGATCTCTGTGCAGTTACCACTGAGTTAAAACAGCCCTACCAGAGTGGAAACACAGTGGAAACAAGTGGGTTCATACCTAACATCTGGCCTGAATGTTCTTGCTGCACAAGCATCTTGTGCTGCAGCTGATAGTGCTGAAAATTGCGTAGGGCACCTTATGCATGTTTTAGCTATTTAGTTAAATGTTTATTCACTCCAAGGTTTTTTTGGAAACAATTAACAAATGCTTTCCTTGACAGAGAGACACAAAGCTTCCCTTCTGCAACAGAAACATGGGACACCTGGCTCTGCAGTAAGGGGAAAAAAGCTCTGGAAACCAGGAGGCCCATTTCTATTATGTGACTACCTGCACTGAATAGCTCCTGTATTTGATTGACAAGGTAAAAAATATTCTGTATAGTAGACATGGCAGCCTGTAGGAAACAGCTGTTGTTTGTTCCTTACGTATTTCGCTTTTTGGATCTGTACTTGCACACTGTGTTTAAGATAAAAAATAGAAATTTATCAACCAGATCTGCAATGCACACTGTGCCAGTCTTCCCCTAATAGGACACCAGAAAACCAAAGCTGTGCTTCCCATTACAGGTCTTTCAATGGTTTCAATTATTAAATGGTTTCAGTTATGCCTTTAAGAGTTTTCAGTTGTCTGTGGCTTCAAGTATGAAATCCATGGCAAAAGTAGGACAAAGCGCTGTTCTTCTGAGAGCACAGAGAGCTGGATCCTGACAGACATTGCTGCATTCCTTCTCAGGTTAGCTCAAGTTCTGAGCCATGTTCTTCTGGCGTTAGTCCAGTCTCCAGAAGACACACTAGTGAGGTGTGTGGCATGGTTCTGTACAGGGTGGGGAATGCCTGCCCCTGCACAGGCCAGAGCCAGCAGTGTGCTGGCTTATGTGCCCCAAGCTGTGTGGCTCTCAGGGTACGAGTTCAGCTAGAGGCTGTTCTGTGCCTGCTAATGTCCACTGTGTCCCTAGGGAAAAATAATTGGAGAATGCAGCTATAGGGTAAATTGCTGCTTGATTCTCTTACATGTCACTTCACTCCAGCAGTCTCAATGCTGTTTGCCCAACAAAGCATAAATGGATTTACTAATCAACTTCTTTTCTTTCCATACCCACTCTTCTTCTCCTCACATCTTCTCAGACCTAGGAGGATAACTAAAGACTCAAAATGCTCATTCCCATTTCTATTATAAGAAGAAAATACACTGATCCTAAGAAATTCCACCTTTGGAAGTAGGTTTGGGGTTTTTTTGCTGCAACAACCATGATGTTCTAAATAGAATGTAGCTCTTCACATTCACTCTCGATAGAAAATAAAATGGAGGAAGTGCAGAAGGCAGCACTGGCATGATTTGCATATAGTCTTTGAAAACAAATATCGGATAGTGGCTGCTAAGAACCAGCTTTATATTAGGCTCTTACTGCAAAAGTGTTCAAGTCAAAAAAAGAAAACGTGACCTTGTGGAGAAATAACCCTCACTTTAGTGTTTATCTGAAAAAAAAAGTAAGAAATTCTTAATTTTTTAAAGGACAGACAGAAATCCGAGTGGTGGAAAAAACACTAAATAAAACCCAGAATCCTTAGTTGACATCTCCAGTGGGTGGAAGCCACGGTACCCAGTGCTGCCTGTGCATGGGGCAGTCTGTTGCTGAGCTATATATTCAGCCACAGATTGGTTTCCCCAAGCATCAGCCCAGACATTGTTTTTATTGATTTATTTTGCTATCTTCCCACTGCAGTGATAGGATGACAAAAGAACCACCTGTGGGTATCCTAATATATCTAATGCCAGTGGATTTTCAGGTTGAATAAAAACAATAAATCTTTCTAGGCACAAAGGGGAAACGGTGAGGTAAGTTAATTTGGGAAACTAAAGAGCATGATTTAGGAATACTGGGTTTGTTAGAATGGATCAGACTGGTCCTCCTGGTTTACTATCTTCTCCTCAGAGATAGTTCCTAACAAATGACACACAAGAAGACAAAATAAGCCCCAAAATAGTTAAGTGTTCAGTGACACTTTAAGGGACTGGCCTGCTTTCTGACAGTGTAGCAATAGTTGTATTACACCAGTAAGCAAGAGGTCTGATTATCACTGTGTTATGCATGTTACAAATGCTCCAAAAATTAGGTGGCATTTTCTGAAGAACCCAAGTACAATACAGGTGCTCATAGCTGTGCTTGCTGATCACTGCATCTATCATGGGACACAGCCTATATTTTTCCCTGAGGCAGTACAGTTAGATTTGTCGTACAACTTCCCCTTAAATTAAGGCAGAAAATGAATAAACATGTAAACCTGTTCAGCTGCTTAATATATTCACAAATCAAGGCTAAAACAGTCAAAGATAGTGTAGAGTCTAGCACACCAGAAAACAAAGTTCTCTTTCTCTGCAGTTTTTCCAATGGGTATTCCTGTCTCCTCACTTCCATGAACAGGCTGAACTTGTCTTGTGGGGTGCTCCTAAAAATGCATAACAAACCATCATGGTAACATAAGGCTCCTCGGTTCTAATCTATTTCAAACCAGTAATTTTACACTTCTTCTGAGCTTTGTGCTAGTGAAAGCTTCCAGACTAACACACCTCTGAGACTGTGCTACTCTGCTTTCCCCTAAACAGGTCCAGCATGGGCACCAGTGGCTGAAGTTCCCTACAAGTGCTGCTTTGCTGATGTGTCTCAGCTCTGACCCATTCTTGGCAGTGCATCTGGAAAGGTTAGTTTTTGCTTTTTAGAAGAATTTCAACTCCTGGTCTCTGCATCGTATTTCTGTCTCTAAATTTTGATTCTGACCATGGGAGTCTAGGCAATTTTCTTAATCCTGGTCTTAAATTTTTGATAATTATACCACAAGATGATATGTACATGAGCACTGCTATATATGTAACTCAAGAATGCAGTTTTGAATGATCTGGCAAAATTGTCTAATATATTTACACTTCTTTAGATTGCTTAAAGGAGCATAAATAGAGGCTCAGTATATCTGCCCCTGAAACCCCAAATAATATTGGCAGTGGTTGCCTCTGTAAAGTCAAGACAGTAATACACACATGCCAACTTCAGACCTGCACCCTTCTCAGACATAGGAAAAAAAAATCAAATTGAAGATATAAGAGCTCAGGAGGTATTTCAAAGCCAATAAAAGAGAAAAGCTAGAAACTGACACTCACCAATAACAGGATTCTTAAAGCCTCAAATTCGATAAACCCACAAACCAGAAGAAATTAAGCAGGCTGTGCCACTTCAGGATATCATGCTATGGGATTTTTTCAAGATTCATGGGTATTTAAAAGTAACGACATAAACTGGTTGTTTAAAGTCAATATTGATTTGTTGCCAGATTCTGCATATCAACAATTGCACTTGAGTGTCCATTTACTTTGCTCAGAAATAAATATTCCTGCCCAGCTGCATGTGCTAGTTGGAAGAGACTCAGTTTTCACCACTGGCAAGGGGACAGGTTGTTATCTCAGGCCACATGGTTCATTGATTTATCAGTGGTGGTGTAAATACAGAAATTTATAGGAATGCTGTCAAAATCATTTATTTAAAAGCTTTTTTGGGAAGAATAATAGCACATTCCCAGGTAAGACTGCAAGAGGCTTTCTGAATATTTGGACTTATTAACTGGTTGAGGTAAATTATCTCCATTTGATGTTTCTGGCTGGCAGAGTTAATTTATTTGTACAAAAGTATTTAATGATGCAGGGAGATTGTTATTGGTGGTTTAATTATTGTTTTGATCAGAGCTTCTGTATGGGTGGTAGTACTCCTAATAAGATAATCATACTTTTTCATCTGTTAATGAGTCTTTGGAGTATTCCCAACACAGTTTTAAGTCTTAGTTGTTTTCCCGCTCTTGGTTTAATTTCTGTGTTTCATTTGGCTTGCATAATGAAACAAGATGGGCTGCTTTACTGTTGTTTATAGTTGGTCTTCCTAATATGGTTTTCTGTGCTTGGGATGATCAGGACTTTCCAAAACTGCATAAACAATTTTAATTTGGGGGAGGAAAATTGACTTTGCCCATAAATTGCAAATTAATTGGTTTTTTCTTAGGTAAATTATAATATTGTTTTTGCACAATCTTGTTGTGGTATCTAAACTTCAACACTAAAAAGCATATTGTTTGCCTCTCTTTTCCCTCTATGTCTCTTAAAAAACCCCAAAGCATTCCTGTATCTCCTCCTGCAAACACTTGCTATTCAGTATTGTGAGATCATAGTCAAATACAGCAAAATACTGACAATATGGGCAGTATTTGAAAGTTAACACTAGCAAAGGTATGGCCTGACTGAAGGTGAGAGTATTTCAGCATTGGGTATTGACAGTAACCATTGTGTACAGATGTTGACTTGTATGAGAAGCTGGAAAGTGGATGGAAATGTTAAGAGGAGAAACGTAAAAGAGCAAAGTTAATGTCATGTAAACAGAAGACTTTGCTTTTCTTTGAAGGTGAATATTCTAGTTCTCATAGTATCTCCTTTATGGAGAATTTGTGTACTCAACTTTCCCCTGTTTTGTGACCATACTTTCTTTCCCTCTGCTTCATTTTTTATTCTGAGTTTATTTGACCTGGCTCTTATTTGTTTTGGAAAATTTCATGAGTTTAAACCAGTGTGTTGAGTTCCCTGTGGAGAGTCAGACTAACTCAGGTTGGTTTCAGCTTCCCTTTGGGCATCTTGGGCCATGTTGGTTTGCCCTGCAGCTCTTGTAATGCCCGTTTCCTTCAAAAACACCAACTTTTGCCCCATTAAGGGGTTGGGTTGCAGACAAGGATCTGGGGTCCAAGGATTTCAGAAGAATTCTCAAATTCTTTATATAAGACACAAATAGTAATTCCAGTAAGACCAGTATATATTACTCATATATCTAGGTTAGCTCTAGTCTCACAACCTTTATTCAAGTATATCTTCTACTGTAAAAATAGGGACAAAAAGATTTAACCAACTTGTAACTAATTTAAAATAATATATCTGTAACTTAAAGCAATCACCTCTATGTTTTGCTCCTGCAAACACTTGCAATATTTCTGTAATTGAATTCTGCCCAGTTCACTGAAGAGGAATGTAATCCTCCATGAGTTACATTTGAGTACAGGCACAGAACTGCAAACCCACACCAGCCCTGTTCCCAGCACAGGGATGTGCAGCTTGAGCCTGCTGTCTGTACATGAAAAAGTTCAGTGGAGTCAGAAGGACTTCTTGGCACTTGCAGTCTATGGAGTGCAGTCCTAATTAATGTAGCGAAACAAAGACAAGCTGAATGTTTCACTGAAAGGAAAAAGAAAGCCCTGCTTGAGGAAACTAGCTGGCACTTATTTAATTAATTAATTTTTAAAAAAGGAAAAGGTACTGATTTATCTAACACTGTTCACACAGCTTGAACATTTAAGCATCAAAAAAGGGGTTTTAATTTTTTTTTTCATATTTTTTAATATGAAGGAGCAACAGAAGGAAAAGATGGTGTCATAATAACCATAGATGTGACTTACTGGTTTGGGTACTGAGGATTTAAGGAAAATTGAGAATCCCTCTTTAATCACTTAATGTAAACAAGGAAAACAAGTTTTTAATGATATGATCCTAAAAGACATGTGGCTTATTTTGCATGAAGCATTCAGGTTTAATTTGGTAGAAGAAATGGCCTACCATGATCTGCATCAAAACATAAAATTATTTCTAAAACAGTAGGAGGTTGTAGGGAAACAGGTGAACCATCGTGGCTCTTGGAGATTAGTTGTTGTCAGTGGTAGCTTTGGGACATTCTGAGACATACCGAGAAATTTGTGGGTAGCCTGGAGCCAGGAAGATTCACAGAAGCTTGGGAACAGGCTGCTTTACATTTGCCACATTTGAACAGCATTTGCCACCTTTCTGATGGGGCCAAAGGTGTGGAGGAGCCACAGAGAGTGAGCTGCTAAAAAAAGG